>JAEIFK010000335.1:0-72079 GCA_018901825.1 Drosophila funebris
ACGATGCAGCGGTTATCACGTTTTCGTCATAAATCAATCAAAATCAATTAAAATTACAAATATATTGCAAATCTTGCCTCAACTGTACATTTCGACTGTGTTCAGTAACCATTTGCATTTGCACAAGATGGCGACGGCAGCTGGTGCGGCGTCGGCAGCTGAGGCAGCAACGGTTGCGAAACGATGCAGCGGTTATCACGTTTTCGTTATAAATCAACCAAAATCAATTAAAATTACAAATGTATTGCAAATCTTGCCTCAACTGTACATTTCGACCTTGTTCAGTGAGCACTTGCATTTGCACAAGGTGGCGACGGCAGCTGGTGCGGCGTCGGCAGCTGAGGCAGCAACGGTTGCGAAACGATGCAGCGGTTATCACGTTTTCGTTATAAATCAACCAAAATCAATTAAAATTACAAATATATTGCAAATCTTGCCTCAACTGTACATTTCGACTGTGTTCAGTGAGCATTTGCATTTGCACAAGATGGCGACGGCAGCTGGTGCGGCGTCGGCAGCTGAGGCAGCAACGGTTGCGAAACGATGCAGCGGTTATCACGTTTTTGTTATAAATCAACCAAAATCAATTAAAATTACAAATATATTGCAAATCTTGCCTCAACTGTACATTTCGACTTTGTTCAGTGAGCATTTGCATTTGCACAAGATGGCGACGGCAGCTGGTGCGGCGTCGGCAGCTGAGGCAGCAACGGTTGCGAAACGATGCAGCGGTTATCACGTTTTGGTTATTAAATCATATCAATAAAATCAATTAAAATTACAAATATATTGCAAATCTTGCCTCAACTGTACATTTCGACCTTGTTCAGTGAGCACTTGCATTTGAAAAGGTGGCGACGGCAGCTGGTGCGGCGTCGGCAGCTGAGGCAGCAACGGTTGCGAAACGATGCAGCGGTTATCACGTTTTCGTTATAAATCAACCAAAAATCAATTAAAATTACAAATATATTGCAAATCTTGCCTCAACTGTACATTTCGACTGTGTTCAGTGAGCATTTGCATTTGCACAAGATGGCGACGGCAGCTGGTGCGGCGTCGGCAGCTGAGGCAGCAACGGTTGCGAAACGATGCAGCGGTTATCACGTTTTCGTTATAAATCAACAAAAATCAATTAAAATTACAAATATATTGCAAATCTTGCCTCAACTGTACATTTCGACTGTGTTCAGTGAGCATTTGCATTTGCACAAGATGGCGACGGCAGCTGGTGCGGCGTCGGCAGCTGAGGCAGCAACGGTTGCGAAACGATGCAGCGGTTATCACGTTTTTGTTAAAAATCAATCAAAAATCAATTAAAATTACAAATATATTGCAAATCTTGCCTCAACTGTACATTTCGACTGTGTTCAGTGAGCATTTGCATTTGCACAAGATGGCGACGGCAGCTGGTGCGGCGTCGGCAGCTGAGGCAGCAACGGTTGCGAAACGATGCAGCGGTTATCACGTTTTTGTTATAAATCAACCAAAATCAATTAAAATTACAAATATATTGCAAATCTTGCCTCAACTGTACATTTCGACCTTGTTCAGTAAGCACTTGCATTTGCACAAGATGGCGACGGCAGCTGGTGCGGCGTCGGCAGCTGAGGCAGCAACGGTTGCGAAACGATGCAGCGGTTATCACGTTTTCGTTATAAATCAACCAAAATCAATTAAAATTACAAATATATTGCAAATCTTGCCTCAACTGTACATTTCGACTGTGTTCAGTGAGCATTTGCATTTGCACAAGATGGCGACGGCAGCTAGTGCGGCGTCGGCAGCTGAGGCAGCAACGGTTGCGAAACGATGCAGCGGTTATCACGTTTTCGTTATAAATCAACCAAAATCAATTAAAATTACAAATGTATTGCAAATCTTGCCTCAACTGTACATTTCGACCTTGTTCAGTGAGCACTTGCATTTGCACAAGGTGGCGACGGCAGCTGGTGCGGCGTCGGCAGCTGAGGCAGCAACGGTTGCGAAACGATGCAGCGGTTATCACGTTTTCGTTATAAATCAACCAAAATCAATTAAAATTACAAATTTATTGCAAATCTTGCCTCAACTGTACATTTCGACTGTGTTCAGTGAGCATTTGCATATGCACAAGATGGCGACGGCAGCTGGTGCGGCGTCGGCAGCTGAGGCAGCAACGGTTGCGAAACGATGCAGCGGTTATCACGATTTCGTTATAAATCAACCAAAATCAATTAAAATTACAAATATATTGCAAATCTTGCCTCAACTGTACATTTCGACTGTGTTCAGTGAGCACTTGCATTTGCACAAGATGGCGACGGCAGCTGGTGCGGCGTCGGCAGCTGAGGCAGCAACGGTTGCGAAACAATGCACCGGTGGTCACGTTTTTGTTAAAAATCAATGAAAAACAATTAAAATTACAAATATATTGCAAATCTTACCTCAACTGTACATTTCGACCTTGTTCAGTAAGCACTTGCATTTGCACAAGATGGCGACGGCAGCTGGTGCGGCGTCGGCAGCTGAGGCAGCAACGGTTGCGAAACGATGCAGCTGTTATCACGATTTCGTTATAAATCAACCAAAATCAATTAAAATTACAAATATATTGCAAATCTTGCCTCAACTGTACATTTCGACTGTGTTCAGTAAGCATTTGCATTTGCACAAGATGGCGACGGCAGCTAGTGCGGCGTCGGCAGCTGAGGCAGCAACGGTTGCGAAACGATGCAGCGGTTATCACGTTTTCGTTATAAATCAACCAAAATCAATTAAAATTACAAATGTATTGCAAATCTTGCCTCAACTGTACATTTCGACCTTGTTCAGTGAGCACTTGCATTTGCACAAGGTGGCGACGGCAGCTGGTGCGGCGTCGGCAGCTGAGGCAGCAACGGTTGCGAAACGATGCAGCGGTTATCACGTTTTCGTTATAAATCAACCAAAATCAATTAAAATTACAAATGTATTGCAAATCTTACCTCAACTGTACATTTCGACCTTGTTCAGTAAGCACTTGCATATGCACAAGATGGCGACGGCAGCTGGTGCGGCGTCGGCGGCTGAGGCAGCAACGGTTGCGAAACGATGCATCGGTTATCACGATTTCGTTATAAATCAACCAAAATCAATTAAAATTACAAATATATTGCAAATCTTGCCTCAACTGTACATTTCGACCTTGTTCAGTAAGCACTTGCATTTTCACAAGATGGCGACGGCAGCTGGTGCGGCGTCGGCAGCTGAGGCAGCAACGGTTGCGAAACGATGCAGCGGTTATCACGTTTTCGTTATAAATCAACCAAAATCAATTAAAATTACAAATGTATTGCAAATCTTGCCTCAACTGTACATTTCGACCTTGTTCAGTGAGCACTTGCATTTGCACAAGATGGCGACGGCAGCTGGTGCGGCGTCGGCAGCTGAGGCAGCAACGGTTGCGAAACGATGCAGCGGTTATCACGTTTTCGTTATAAATCAACAAAAATCAATTAAAATTACAAATATATTGCAAATCTTGCCTCAACTGTACCTTTCGACTGTGTTCAGTGAGCATTTGCATTTGCACAAGATGGCGACGGCAGCTGGTGCGGCGTCGGCAGCTGAGGCAGCAACGGTTGCGAAACGATGCAGCGGTTATCACGTTTTCGTTATAAATCAACAAAAATCAATTAAAATTACAAATATATTGCAAATCTTGCCTCAACTGTACCTTTCGACTGTGTTCAGTGAGCATTTGCATTTGCACAAGATGGCGACGGCAGCTGGTGCGGCGTCGGCAGCTGAGGCAGCAACGGTTGCAAAACGATGCAGCGGTTATCACGTTTTCGTTATAAATCAATCAAAATAAATTAAAATTACAAATATAGTGCAAATCTTGCCTCAACTGTACATTTCGACTGTGTTCAGTAACCATTTGCATTTGCACAAGATGGCGACGGCAGCTAGTGCGGCGTCGGCAGCTGAGGCAGCAACGGTTGCGAAACGATGAAGCGGTTATCACGTTTTCGTTATAAATCAACCAAAATCAATTAAAATTACAAATGTATTGCAAATCTTGCCTCAACTGTACATTTCGACCTTGTTCAGTGAGCACTTGCATTTGCACAAGGTGGCGACGGCAGCTGGTGCGGCGTCGGCAGCTGAGGCAGCAACGGTTGCGAAACGATGCAGCGGTTATCACGTTTTCGTTATAAATCAACCAAAATCAATTAAAATTACAAATTTATTGCAAATCTTGCCTCAACTGTACATTTCGACTGTGTTCAGTGAGCATTTGCATATGCACAAGATGGCGACGGCAGCTGGTGCGGCGTCGGCAGCTGAGGCAGCAACGGTTGCGAAACGATGCAGCGGTTATCACGTTTTTGTTATAAATCAACCAAAATCAATTAAAATTACAAATGTATTGCAAATCTTGCCTCAACTGTACATTTCGACTGTGTTCAGTGAGCATTTGCATTTGCACAAGATGGCGACGGCAGCTGGTGCGGCGTCGGCAGCTGAGGCAGCAACGGTTACAAAACGATGCAGCGGTTATCACGTTTTCGTTATAAATCAACAAAAATCAATTAAAATTACAAATGTATTGCAAATCTTGCCTCAACTGTACATTTCGACCCTGTTCAGTGAGCACTTGCATTTGAAAAGGTGGCGACGCCAGCTGGTGCGGCGTCGGCAGCTGAGGCAGCAACGGTTGCGAAACGATGCAGCGGTTATCACGTTTTCGTTATAAATCAATCAAAAATCAATTAAAATTACAAATATATTGCAAATCTTGCCTCAACTGTACATTTCGACTGTGTTCAGTGAGCATTTGCATTTGCACAAGATGGCGACGGCAGCTGGTGCGGCGTCGGCAGCTGAGGCAGCAACGGTTGCGAAACGATGCAGCGGTTATCACGTTTTCGTTATAAATCAATAAAAATCAATTAAAATTACAAATATATTGCAAATCTTGCCTCAACTGTACATTTCGACTGTGTTCAGTGAGCATTTGCATTTGCACAAGATGGCGACGGCAGCTGGTGCGGCGTCGGCAGCTGAGGCAGCAACGGTTGCGAAACGATGCAGCGGTTATCACGTTTTCGTTATAAATCAACCAAAATCAATTAAAATTACAAATATATTGCAAATCTTGCCTCAACTGTACATTTCGACTGTGTTCAGTAAGCATTTGCATTTGCACAAGATGGCGACGGCAGCTAGTGCGGCGTCGGCAGCTGAGGCAGCAACGGTTGCGAAACGATGCAGCGGTTATCACGTTTTCGTTATAAATCAACCAAAATCAATTAAAATTACAAATGTATTGCAAATCTTGCCTCAACTGTACATTTCGACCTTGTTCAGTGAGCACTTGCATTTGCAAAGGTGGCGACGGCAGCTGGTGCGGCGTCGGCAGCTGAGGCAGCAACGGTTGCGAAACGATGCAGCGGTTATCACGTTTTCGTTATAAATCAACCAAAATCAATTAAAATTACAAATTTATTGCAAATCTTGCCTCAACTGTACATTTCGACTGTGTTCAGTGAGCATTTGCATTTGCACAAGATGGCGACGGCAGCTGGTGCGGCGTCGGCAGCTGAGGCAGCAACGGTTGCGAAACGATGCAGCGGTTATCACGTTTTCGTTATAAATCAACCAAAATCAATTAAAATTACAAATATATTGCAAATCTTGCCTCAACTGTACATTTCGACTGTGTTCAGTGAGCATTTGCATTTGCACAAGATGGCGACGGCAGCTGGTGCGGCGTCGGCAGCTGAGGCAGCAACGGTTGCGAAACGATGCAGCGGTTATCACGTTTTCGTTATAAATCAATCAAAAATCAATTAAAATTACAAATATATTGCAAATCTTGCCTCAACTGTACATTTCGACTGTGTTCAGTAAGCATTTGCATTTGCACAAGATGGCGACGGCAGCTGGTGCGGCGTCGGCAGCTGAGGCAGCAACGGTTGCGAAACGATGCAGCGGTTATCACGTTTTCGTTATAAATCAACCAAAATCAATTAAAATTACAAATATATTGCAAATCTTGCCTCAACTGTACATTTCGACCTTGTTCAGTAAGCACTTGCATTTGCACAAGATGGCGACGGCAGCTGGTGCGGCGTCGGCAGCTGAGGCAGCAACGGTTGCGAAACGATGCAGCGGTTATCACGTTTTCGTTATAAATCAACCAAAATCAATTAAAATTACAAATATATTGCAAATCTTGCCTCAACTGTACATTTCGACTGTGTTCAGTGAGCATTTGCATTTGCACAAGATGGCGACGGCAGCTGGTGCGGCGTCGGCAGCTGAGGCAGCAACGGTTGCGAAACGATGCAGCGGTTATCACGTTTTCGTTATAAATCAACCAAAATCAATTAAAATTACAAATATATTGCAAATCTTGCCTCAACTGTACATTTCGACTGTGTTCAGTAAGCATTTGCATTTGCACAAGATGGCGACGGCAGCTGGTGCGGCGTCGGCAGCTGAGGCAGCAACGGTTGCGAAACGATGCAGCGGTTATCACGTTTTCGTTATAAATCAACCAAAATCAATTAAAATTACAAATATATTGCAAATCTTGCCTCAACTGTACATTTCGACCTTGTTCAGTGAGCACTTGCATTTGCACAAGATGGCGACGGCAGCTGGTGCGGCGTCGGCAGCTGAGGCAGCAACGGTTGCGAAACGATGCAGCGGTTATCACGTTTTCGTTATAAATCAACCAAAATCAATTAAAATTACAAATATATTGCAAATCTTGCCTCAACTGTACATTTCGACTGTGTTCAGTGAGCATTTGCATTTGCACAAGATGGCGACGGCAGCTGGTGCGGCGTCGGCAGCTGAGGCAGCAACGGTTGCGAAACGATGCAGCGGTTATCACGTTTTCGTTATAAATCAACAAAAATCAATTAAAATTACAAATATATTGCAAATCTTGCCTCAACTGTACATT
The DNA here is from genome assembly GCA_018901825.1 of Drosophila funebris. Lineage (NCBI taxonomy): Eukaryota > Metazoa > Arthropoda > Insecta > Diptera > Drosophilidae > Drosophila > Drosophila funebris. The sequence goes on from JAEIFK010000335.1 coordinate 6,938, forward strand.
TCGACTGTGTTCAGTGAGCATTTGCATTTGCACAAGATGGCGACGGCAGCTGGTGCGGCGTCGGCAGCTGAGGCAGCAACGGTTGCGAAACGATGCAGCGGTTATCACGTTTTCGTTATAAATCAATCAAAATCAATTAAAATTACAAATATATTGCAAATCTTGCCTCAACTGTACATTTCGACTGTGTTCAGTAAGCATTTGCATTTGCACAAGATGGCGACGGCAGCTGGTGCGGCGTCGGCAGCTGAGGCAGCAACGGTTGCGAAACGATGCAGCGGTTATCACGTTTTCGTTATAAATCAACCAAAATCAATTAAAATTACAAATATATTGCAAATCTTGCCTCAACTGTACATTTCGACCTTGTTCAGTGAGCACTTGCATTTGCACAAGATGGCGACGGCAGCTGGTGCGGCGTCGGCAGCTGAGGCAGCAACGGTTGCGAAACGATGCAGCGGTTATCACGTTTTCGTTATAAATCAACCAAAATCAATTAAAATTACAAATATATTGCAAATCTTGCCTCAACTGTACATTTCGACCTGTGTTCAGTGAGCATTTGCATTTGCACAAGATGGCGACGGCAGCTGGTGCGGCGTCGGCAGCTGAGGCAGCAACGGTTGCGAAACGATGCAGCGGTTATCACGTTTTTGTTATAAATCAACCAAAATCAATTAAAATTACAAATATATTGCAAATCTTGCCTCAACTGTACATTTCGACTGTGTTCAGTGAGCATTTGCATTTGCACAAGATGGCGACGGCAGCTGGTGCGGCGTCGGCAGCTGAGGCAGCAACGGTTGCGAAACGATGCAGCGGTTATCACGTTTTCGTTATAAATCAACCAAAATCAATTAAAATTACAAATATATTGCAAATCTTGCCTCAACTGTACATTTCGACTGTGTTCAGTGAGCATTTGCATTTGCACAAGATGGCGACGGCAGCTGGTGCGGCGTCGGCAGCTGAGGCAGCAACGGTTGCGAAACGATGCAGCGGTTATCACGTTTTCGTTATAAATCAATCAAAAATCAATTAAAATTACAAATATATTGCAAATCTTGCCTCAACTGTACATTTCGACTGTGTTCAGTAAGCATTTGCATTTGCACAAGATGGCGACGGCAGCTGGTGCGGCGTCGGCAGCTGAGGCAGCAACGGTTGCGAAACGATGCAGCGGTTATCACGTTTTTGTTATAAATCAACCAAAATCAATTAAAATTACAAATATATTGCAAATCTTGCCTCAACTGTACATTTCGACCTGTGTTCAGTGAGCATTTGCATTTGCACAAGATGGCGACGGCAGCTGGTGCGGCGTCGGCAGCTGAGGCAGCAACGGTTGCGAAACGATGCAGCGGTTATCACGTTTTCGTTATAAATCAACCAAAATCAATTAAAATTACAAATATATTGCAAATCTTGCCTCAACTGTACATTTCGACTGTGTTCAGTAAGCATTTGCATTTGCACAAGATGGCGACGGCAGCTGGTGCGGCGTCGGCAGCTGAGGCAGCAACGGTTGCGAAACGATGCAGCGGTTATCACGTTTTTGTTATAAATCAATCAAAATCAATTAAAATTACAAATATATTGCAAATCTTGCCTCAACTGTACATTTCGACCTGTGTTCAGTAAGCATTTGCATTTGCACAAGATGGCGACGGCAGCTGGTGCGGCGTCGGCAGCTGAGGCAGCAACGGTTGCGAAACGATGCAGCGGTTATCACGTTTTCGTTATAAATCAACCAAAATCAATTAAAATTACAAATGTATTGCAAATCTTGCCTCAACTGTACATTTCGACCTTGTTCAGTGAGCACTTGCATTTGCACAAGATGGCGACGGCAGCTGGTGCGGCGTCGGCAGCTGAGGCAGCAACGGTTGCGAAACGATGCAGCGGTTATCACGTTTTCGTTATAAATCAACCAAAATCAATTAAAATTACAAATATATTGCAAATCTTGCCTCAACTGTACATTTCGACTGTGTTCAGTGAGCATTTGCATTTGCACAAGATGGCGACGGCAGCTGGTGCGGCGTCGGCAGCTGAGGCAGCAACGGTTGCGAAACAATGCACCGGTGGTCACGTTTTTGTTAAAAATCAACCAAAAACAATTAAAATTACAAATATATTGCAAATCTTGCCTCAACTGTACATTTCGACCTTGTTCAGTAAGCATTTGCATTTGCACAAGATGGCGACGGCAGCTGGTGCGGCGTCGGCAGCTGAGGCAGCAACGGTTGCGAAACGATGCAGCGGTTATCACGATTTCGTTATAAATCAACCAAAATCAATTAAAATTACAAATATATTGCAAATCTTGCCTCAACTGTACATTTCGACTGTGTTCAGTAAGCATTTGCATTTGCACAAGATGGCGACGGCAGCTAGTGCGGCGTCGGCAGCTGAGGCAGCAACGGTTGCGAAACGATGCAGCGGTTATCACGTTTTCGTTATAAATCAACCAAAATCAATTAAAATTACAAATGTATTGCAAATCTTGCCTCAACTGTACATTTCGACCTTGTTCAGTGAGCACTTGCATTTGCACAAGGTGGCGACGGCAGCTGGTGCGGCGTCGGCAGCTGAGGCAGCAACGGTTGCGAAACGATGCAGCGGTTATCACGTTTTCGTTATAAATCAACAAAAATCAATTAAAATTACAAATATATTGCAAATCTTGCCTCAACTGTACATTTCGACTGTGTTCAGTGAGCATTTGCATTTGCACAAGATGGCGACGGCAGCTGGTGCGGCGTCGGCAGCTGAGGCAGCAACGGTTGCGAAACAATGCACCGGTGGTCACGTTTTTGTTAAAAATCAACCAAAAACAATTAAAATTACAAATATATTGCAAATCTTGCCTCAACTGTACATTTCGACCTTGTTCAGTAAGCACTTGCATTTGCACAAGATGGCGACGGCAGCTGGTGCGGCGTCGGCAGCTGAGGCAGCAACGGTTGCGAAACGATGCAGCGGTTATCACGATTTCGTTATAAATCAACCAAAATCAATTAAAATTACAAATATATTGCAAATCTTGCCTCAACTGTACATTTCGACTGTGTTCAGTAAGCATTTGCATTTGCACAAGATGGCGACGGCAGCTGGTGCGGCGTCGGCAGCTGAGGCAGCAACGGTTGCGAAACGATGCAGCGGTTATCACGTTTTCGTTATAAATCAACCAAAATCAATTAAAATTACAAATATATTGCAAATCTTGCCTCAACTGTACATTTCGACCTTGTTCAGTAAGCACTTGCATTTGCACAAGATGGCGACGGCAGCTGGTGCGGCGTCGGCAGCTGAGGCAGCAACGGTTGCGAAACGATGCAGCGGTTATCACGTTTTCGTTATAAATCAACCAAAATCAATTAAAATTACAAATATATTGCAAATCTTGCCTCAACTGTACATTTCGACTGTGTTCAGTGAGCATTTGCATTTGCACAAGATGGCGACGGCAGCTGGTGCGGCGTCGGCAGCTGAGGCAGCAACGGTTGCGAAACGATGCAGCGGTTATCACGTTTTCGTTATAAATCAACCAAAATCAATTAAAATTACAAATATATTGCAAATCTTGCCTCAACTGTACATTTCGACCTTGTTCAGTAAGCACTTGCATTTGCACAAGATGGCGACGGCAGCTGGTGCGGCGTCGGCAGCTGAGGCAGCAACGGTTGCGAAACGATGCAGCGGTTATCACGTTTTCGTTATAAATCAACCAAAATCAATTAAAATTACAAATGTATTGCAAATCTTGCCTCAACTGTACATTTCGACCTTGTTCAGTAAGCACTTGCATTTGCACAAGATGGCGACGGCAGCTGGTGCGGCGTCGGCAGCTGAGGCAGCAACGGTTGCGAAACGATGCAGCGGTTATCACGTTTTCGTTATAAATCAACCAAAATCAATTAAAATTACAAATATATTGCAAATCTTGCCTCAACTGTACATTTCGACCTTGTTCAGTAAGCACTTGCATTTGCACAAGATGGCGACGGCAGCTGGTGCGGCGTCGGCAGCTGAGGCAGCAACGGTTGCGAAACAATGCACCGGTGGTCACGTTTTTGTTAAAAATCAATGAAAAACAATTAAAATTACAAATATATTGCAAATCTTGCCTCAACTGTACATTTCGACGTTGTTCAGTAAGCACTTGCATTTGCACAAGATGGCGACGGCAGCTGGTGCGGCGTCGGCAGCTGAGGCAGCAACGGTTGCGAAACGATGCAGTGGTTATCACGATTTCGTTATAAATCAACCAAAATCAATTAAAATTACAAATATATTGCAAATCTTGCCTCAACTGTACATTTCGACTGTGTTCAGTAAGCATTTGCATTTGCACAAGATGGCGACGGCAGCTAGTGCGGCGTCGGCAGCTGAGGCAGCAACGGTTGCGAAACGATGCAGCGGTTATCACGTTTTCGTTATAAATCAACCAAAATCAATTAAAATTACAAATGTATTGCAAATCTTGCCTCAACTGTACATTTCGACTTTGTTCAGTGAGCACTTGCATTTGCACAAGGTGGCGACGGCAGCTGGTGCGGCGTCGGCAGCTGAGGCAGCAACGGTTGCGAAACGATGCAGCGGTTATCACGTTTTTATTAAAAATCAATCAAAAACAATTAAAATTACAAATATATTGCAAATCTTGCCTCAACTGTACATTTCGACTGTGCTCAGTGAGCATTTGCATTTGCACAAGATGGCGACGGCAGCTGGTGCGGCGTCGGCAGCTGAGGTAGCAACGGTTGCGAAACAATGCACCGGTGGTCACGTTTTTGTTAAAAATCAATGAAAAACAATTAAAATTACAAATATATTGCAAATCTTACCTCAACTGTACATTTCGACCTTGTTCAGTAAGCACTTGCATTTGCACAAGATGGCGACGGCAGCTGGTGCGGCGTCGGCAGCTGAGGCAGCAACGGTTGCGAAACGATGCAGCGGTTATCACGATTTCGTTATAAATCAACCAAAATCAATTAAAATTACAAATATATTGCAAATCTTGCCTCAACTGTACATTTCGACTGTGTTCAGTAAGCATTTGCATTTGCACAAGATGGCGACGGCAGCTAGTGCGGCGTCGGCAGCTGAGGCAGCAACGGTTGCGAAACGATGCAGCGGTTATCACGTTTTCGTTATAAATCAACCAAAATCAATTAAAATTACAAATGTATTGCAAATCTTGCCTCAACTGTACATTTCGACCTTGTTCAGTGAGCACTTGCATTTGCACAAGGTGGCGACGGCAGCTGGTGCGGCGTCGGCAGCTGAGGCAGCAACGGTTGCGAAACGATGCAGCGGTTATCACGTTTTCGTTATAAATCAACCAAAATCAATTAAAATTACAAATTTATTGCAAATCTTGCCTCAACTGTACATTTCGACTGTGTTCAGTGAGCATTTGCATATGCACAAGATGGCGACGGCAGCTGGTGCGGCGTCGGCAGCTGAGGCAGCAACGGTTGCGAAACGATGCAGCGGTTATCACGATTTCGTTATAAATCAACCAAAATCAATTAAAATTACAAATATATTGCAAATCTTGCCTCAACTGTACATTTCGACTGTGTTCAGTGAGCACTTGCATTTGCACAAGATGGCGACGGCAGCTGGTGCGGCGTCGGCAGCTGAGGCAGCAACGGTTGCGAAACAATGCACCGGTGGTCACGTTTTTGTTAAAAATCAATGAAAAACAATTAAAATTACAAATATATTGCAAATCTTACCTCAACTGTACATTTCGACCTTGTTCAGTAAGCACTTGCATTTGCACAAGATGGCGACGGCAGCTGGTGCGGCGTCGGCAGCTGAGGCAGCAACGGTTGCGAAACGATGCAGCGGTTATCACGATTTCGTTATAAATCAACCAAAATCAATTAAAATTACAAATATATTGCAAATCTTGCCTCAACTGTACATTTCGACTGTGTTCAGTAAGCATTTGCATTTGCACAAGATGGCGACGGCAGCTAGTGCGGCGTCGGCAGCTGAGGCAGCAACGGTTGCGAAACGATGCAGCGGTTATCACGTTTTCGTTATAAATCAACCAAAATCAATTAAAATTACAAATGTATTGCAAATCTTGCCTCAACTGTACATTTCGACCTTGTTCAGTGAGCACTTGCTTTACAAAGGTGGCGACGGCAGCTGGTGCGTTCGTTATAAATCAACCAAAATCAATTAAAATTACAAATGTATTGCAAATCTTACCTCAACTGTACATTTCGACCTTGTTCAGTAAGCACTTGCATTTGCACAAGATGGCGACGGCAGCTGGTGCGGCGTCGGCAGCTGAGGCAGCAACGGTTGCGAAACGATGCATCGGTTATCACGATTTCGTTATAAATCAACCAAAATCAATTAAAATTACAAATATATTGCAAATCTTGCCTCAACTGTACATTTCGACCTTGTTCAGTAAGCACTTGCATTTGCACAAGATGGCGACGGCAGCTGGTGCGGCGTCGGCAGCTGAGGCAGCAACGGTTGCGAAACGATGCAGCGGTTATCACGTTTTCGTTATAAATCAACAAAAATCAATTAAAATTACAAATATATTGCAAATCTTGCCTCAACTGTACCTTTCGACTGTGTTCAGTGAGCATTTGCATTTGCACAAGATGGCGACGGCAGCTGGTGCGGCGTCGGCAGCTGAGGCAGCAACGGTTGCAAAACGATGCAGCGGTTATCACGTTTTCGTTATAAATCAACAAAAATCAATTAAAATTACAAATATATTGCAAATCTTGCCTCAACTGTACCTTTCGACTGTGTTCAGTGAGCATTTGCATTTGCACAAGATGGCGACGGCAGCTGGTGCGGCGTCGGCAGCTGAGGCAGCAACGGTTGCAAAACGATGCAGCGGTTATCACGTTTTCGTTATAAATCAATCAAAATAAATTAAAATTACAAATATAGTGCAAATCTTGCCTCAACTGTACATTTCGACTGTGTTCAGTAACCATTTGCATTTGCACAAGATGGCGACGGCAGCTGGTGCGGCGTCGGCAGCTGAGGCAGCAACGGTTGCGAAACGATGCAGCGGTTATCACGTTTTCGTTATAAATCAACCAAAATCAATTAAAATTACAAATGTATTGCAAATCTTGCCTCAACTGTACATTTCGACCTTGTTCAGTGAGCACTTGCATTTGCAAAGGTGGCGACGGCAGCTGGTGCGGCGTCGGCAGCTGAGGCAGCAACGGTTGCGAAACGATGCAGCGGTTATCACGTTTTCGTTATAAATCAACCAAAATCAATTAAAATTACAAATTTATTGCAAATCTTGCCTCAACTGTACATTTCGACTGTGTTCAGTGAGCATTTGCATTTGCACAAGATGGCGACGGCAGCTGGTGCGGCGTCGGCAGCTGAGGCAGCAACGGTTGCGAAACGATGCAGCGGTTATCACGTTTTTGTTATAAATCAACCAAAATCAATTAAAATTACAAATGTATTGCAAATCTTGCCTCAACTGTACATTTCGACTGTGTTCAGTGAGCATTTGCATTTGCACAAGATGGCGACGGCAGCTGGTGCGGCGTCGGCAGCTGAGGCAGCAACGGTTACAAAACGATGCAGCGGTTATCACGTTTTCGTTATAAATCAACAAAAATCAATTAAAATTACAAATGTATTGCAAATCTTGCCTCAACTGTACATTTCGACCCTGTTCAGTGAGCACTTGCATTTGAAAAGGTGGCGACGCCAGCTGGTGCGGCGTCGGCAGCTGAGGCAGCAACGGTTGCGAAACGATGCAGCGGTTATCACGTTTTTATTAAAAATCAATCAAAAACAATTAAAATTACAAATATATTGCAAATCTTGCCTCAACTGTACATTTCGACTGTGCTCAGTGAGCATTTGCATTTGCACAAGATGGCGACGGCAGCTGGTGCGGCGTCGGCAGCTGAGGTAGCAACGGTTGCGAAACAATGCACCGGTGGTCACGTTTTTGTTAAAAATCAATGAAAAACAATTAAAATTACAAATATATTGCAAATCTTACCTCAACTGTACATTTCGACCTTGTTCAGTAAGCACTTGCATTTGCACAAGATGGCGACGGCAGCTGGTGCGGCGTCGGCAGCTGAGGCAGCAACGGTTGCGAAACGATGCAGCTGTTATCACGATTTCGTTATAAATCAACCAAAATCAATTAAAATTACAAATATATTGCAAATCTTGCCTCAACTGTACATTTCGACTGTGTTCAGTAAGCATTTGCATTTGCACAAGATGGCGACGGCAGCTAGTGCGGCGTCGGCAGCTGAGGCAGCAACGGTTGCGAAACGATGCAGCGGTTATCACGTTTTCGTTATAAATCAACCAAAATCAATTAAAATTACAAATGTATTGCAAATCTTGCCTCAACTGTACATTTCGACCTTGTTCAGTGAGCACTTGCATTTGCAAAGGTGGCGACGGCAGCTGGTGCGGCGTCGGCAGCTGAGGCAGCAACGGTTGCGAAACGATGCAGCGGTTATCACGTTTTCGTTATAAATCAACCAAAATCAATTAAAATTACAAATTTATTGCAAATCTTGCCTCAACTGTACATTTCGACTGTGTTCAGTGAGCATTTGCATATGCACAAGATGGCGACGGCAGCTGGTGCGGCGTCGGCAGCTGAGGCAGCAACGGTTGCGAAACGATGCAGCGGTTATCACGATTTCGTTATAAATCAACCAAAATCAATTAAAATTACAAATATATTGCAAATCTTGCCTCAACTGTACATTTCGACTGTGTTCAGTGAGCACTTGCATTTGCACAAGATGGCGACGGCAGCTGGTGCGGCGTCGGCAGCTGAGGCAGCAACGGTTGCGAAACAATGCACCGGTGGTCACGTTTTTGTTAAAAATCAATGAAAAACAATTAAAATTACAAATATATTGCAAATCTTACCTCAACTGTACATTTCGACCTTGTTCAGTAAGCACTTGCATTTGCACAAGATGGCGACGGCAGCTGGTGCGGCGTCGGCAGCTGAGGCAGCAACGGTTGCGAAACGATGCAGCTGTTATCACGATTTCGTTATAAATCAACCAAAATCAATTAAAATTACAAATATATTGCAAATCTTGCCTCAACTGTACATTTCGACTGTGTTCAGTAAGCATTTGCATTTGCACAAGATGGCGACGGCAGCTAGTGCGGCGTCGGCAGCTGAGGCAGCAACGGTTGCGAAACGATGCAGCGGTTATCACGTTTTCGTTATAAATCAACCAAAATCAATTAAAATTACAAATGTATTGCAAATCTTGCCTCAACTGTACATTTCGACCTTGTTCAGTGAGCACTTGCTTTGCAAAGGTGGCGACGGCAGCTGGTGCGGCGTCGGCAGCTGAGGCAGCAACGGTTGCGAAACGATGCAGCGGTTATCACGTTTTCGTTATAAATCAACCAAAATCAATTAAAATTACAAATGTATTGCAAATCTTACCTCAACTGTACATTTCGACCTTGTTCAGTAAGCACTTGCATATGCACAAGATGGCGACGGCAGCTGGTGCGGCGTCGGCGGCTGAGGCAGCAACGGTTGCGAAACGATGCATCGGTTATCACGATTTCGTTATAAATCAACCAAAATCAATTAAAATTACAAATATATTGCAAATCTTGCCTCAACTGTACATTTCGACCTTGTTCAGTAAGCACTTGCATTTTCACAAGATGGCGACGGCAGCTAGTGCGGCGTCGGCAGCTGAGGCAGCAAGGTTGCGAAACGATGCAGCGGTTATCACGTTTTCGTTATAAATCAACCAAAATCAATTAAAATTACAAATGTATTGCAAATCTTGCCTCAACTGTACATTTCGACCCTGTTCAGTGAGCACTTGCATTTGAAAAGGTGGCGACGCCAGCTGGTGCGGCGTCGGCAGTTGAGGCAGCAACGGTTGCGAAACGATGCAGCGGTTATCACGTTTTCGTTATAAATCAACAAAAATCAATTAAAATTACAAATATATTGCAAATCTTGCCTCAACTGTACCTTTCGACTGTGTTCAGTGAGCATTTGCATTTGCACAAGATGGCGACGGCAGCTGGTGCGGCGTCGGCAGCTGAGGCAGCAACGGTTGCAAAACGATGCAGCGGTTATCACGTTTTCGTTATAAATCAACAAAAATCAATTAAAATTACAAATATATTGCAAATCTTGCCTCAACTGTACCTTTCGACTGTGTTCAGTGAGCATTTGCATTTGCACAAGATGGCGACGGCAGCTGGTGCGGCGTCGGCAGCTGAGGCAGCAACGGTTGCAAAACGATGCAGCGGTTATCACGTTTTCGTCATAAATCAATCAAAATAAATTAAAATTACAAATATAGTGCAAATCTTGCCTCAACTGTACATTTCGACTGTGTTCAGTAACCATTTGCATTTGCACAAGATGGCGACGGCAGCTAGTGCGGCGTCGGCAGCTGAGGCAGCAACGGTTGCGAAACGATGAAGCGGTTATCACGTTTTCGTTATAAATCAACCAAAATCAATTAAAATTACAAATGTATTGCAAATCTTGCCTCAACTGTACATTTCGACCTTGTTCAGTGAGCACTTGCATTTGCAAAGGTGGCGACGGCAGCTGGTGCGGCTTCGGCAGCTGAGGCAGCAACGGTTGCGAAACGATGCAGCGGTTATCACGTTTTCGTTATAAATCAACCAAAATCAATTAAAATTACAAATTTATTGCAAATCTTGCCTCAACTGTACATTTCGACTGTGTTCAGTGAGCATTTGCATATGCACAAGATGGCGACGGCAGCTGGTGCGGCGTCGGCAGCTGAGGCAGCAACGGTTGCGAAACGATGCAGCGGTTATCACGTTTTTGTTATAAATCAACCAAAATCAATTAAAATTACAAATGTATTGCAAATCTTGCCTCAACTGTACATTTCGACTGTGTTCAGTGAGCATTTGCATTTGCACAAGATGGCGACGGCAGCTGGTGCGGCGTCGGCAGCTGAGGCAGCAACGGTTACAAAACGATGCAGCGGTTATCACGTTTTCGTTATAAATCAACAAAAATCAATTAAAATTACAAATGTATTGCAAATCTTGCCTCAACTGTACATTTCGACCCTGTTCAGTGAGCACTTGCATTTGAAAAGGTGGCGACGCCAGCTGGTGCGGCGTCGGCAGCTGAGGCAGCAACGGTTGCGAAACGATGCAGCGGTTATCACGTTTTCGTTATAAATCAACAAAAATCAATTAAAATTACAAATATATTGCAAATCTTGCCTCAACTGTACCTTTCGACTGTGTTCAGTGAGCATTTGCATTTGCACAAGATGGCGACGGCAGCTGGTGCGGCGTCGGCAGCTGAGGCAGCAACGGTTGCAAAACGATGCAGCGGTTATCACGTTTTCGTTATAAATCAACAAAAATCAATTAAAATTACAAATATATTGCAAATCTTGCCTCAACTGTACCTTTCGACTGTGTTCAGTGAGCATTTGCATTTGCACAAGATGGCGACGGCAGCTGGTGCGGCGTCGGCAGCTGAGGCAGCAACGGTTGCAAAACGATGCAGCGGTTATCACGTTTTCGTTATAAATCAATCAAAATAAATTAAAATTACAAATATAGTGCAAATCTTGCCTCAACTGTACATTTCGACTGTGTTCAGTAACCATTTGCATTTGCACAAGATGGCGACGGCAGCTAGTGCGGCGTCGGCAGCTGAGGCAGCAACGGTTGCGAAACGATGAAGCGGTTATCACGTTTTCGTTATAAATCAACCAAAATCAATTAAAATTACAAATGTATTGCAAATCTTGCCTCAACTGTACATTTCGACCTTGTTCAGTGAGCACTTGCATTTGCAAAGGTGGCGACGGCAGCTGGTGCGGCGTCGGCAGCTGAGGCAGCAACGGTTGCGAAACGATGCAGCGGTTATCACGTTTTCGTTATAAATCAACCAAAATCAATTAAAATTACAAATTTATTGCAAATCTTGCCTCAACTGTACATTTCGACTGTGTTCAGTGAGCATTTGCATATGCACAAGATGGCGACGGCAGCTGGTGCGGCGTCGGCAGCTGAGGCAGCAACGGTTGCGAAACGATGCAGCGGTTATCACGTTTTTGTTATAAATCAACCAAAATCAATTAAAATTACAAATGTATTGCAAATCTTGCCTCAACTGTACATTTCGACTGTGTTCAGTGAGCATTTGCATTTGCACAAGATGGCGACGGCAGCTGGTGCGGCGTCGGCAGCTGAGGCAGCAACGGTTACAAAACGATGCAGCGGTTATCACGTTTTCGTTATAAATCAACAAAAATCAATTAAAATTACAAATATATTGCAAATCTTGCCTCAACTGTACCTTTCGACTGTGTTCAGTGAGCATTTGCATTTGCACAAGATGGCGACGGCAGCTAGTGCGGCGTCGGCAGCTGAGGCAGCAACGGTTGCGAAACGATGCAGCGGTTATCACGTTTTCGTTATAAATCAACCAAAATCAATTAAAATTACAAATGTATTGCAAATCTTGCCTCAACTGTACATTTCGACCTTGTTCAGTGAGCACTTGCATTTGCAAAGGTGGCGACGGCAGCTGGTGCGGCGTCGGCAGCTGAGGCAGCAACGGTTGCGAAACGATGCAGCGGTTATCACGTTTTCGTTATAAATCAACCAAAATCAATTAAAATTACAAATTTATTGCAAATCTTGCCTCAACTGTACATTTCGACTGTGTTCAGTGAGCATTTGCATATGCACAAGATGGCGACGGCAGCTGGTGCGGCGTCGGCAGCTGAGGCAGCAACGGTTGCGAAACGATGCAGCGGTTATCACGATTTCGTTATAAATCAACCAAAATCAATTAAAATTACAAATATATTGCAAATCTTGCCTCAACTGTACATTTCGACTGTGTTCAGTGAGCACTTGCATTTGCACAAGATGGCGACGGCAGCTGGTGCGGCGTCGGCAGCTGAGGCAGCAACGGTTGCGAAACAATGCACCGGTGGTCACGTTTTTGTTAAAAATCAATGAAAAACAATTAAAATTACAAATATATTGCAAATCTTACCTCAACTGTACATTTCGACCTTGTTCAGTAAGCACTTGCATTTGCACAAGATGGCGACGGCAGCTGGTGCGGCGTCGGCAGCTGAGGCAGCAACGGTTGCGAAACGATGCAGCTGTTATCACGATTTCGTTATAAATCAACCAAAATCAATTAAAATTACAAATATATTGCAAATCTTGCCTCAACTGTACATTTCGACTGTGTTCAGTAAGCATTTGCATTTGCACAAGATGGCGACGGCAGCTAGTGCGGCGTCGGCAGCTGAGGCAGCAACGGTTGCGAAACGATGCAGCGGTTATCACGTTTTCGTTATAAATCAACCAAAATCAATTAAAATTACAAATGTATTGCAAATCTTGCCTCAACTGTACATTTCGACCTTGTTCAGTGAGCACTTGCTTTGCAAAGGTGGCGACGGCAGCTGGTGCGGCGTCGGCAGCTGAGGCAGCAACGGTTGCGAAACGATGCAGCGGTTATCACGTTTTCGTTATAAATCAACCAAAATCAATTAAAATTACAAATGTATTGCAAATCTTACCTCAACTGTACATTTCGACCTTGTTCAGTAAGCACTTGCATATGCACAAGATGGCGACGGCAGCTGGTGCGGCGTCGGCGGCTGAGGCAGCAACGGTTGCGAAACGATGCATCGGTTATCACGATTTCGTTATAAATCAACCAAAATCAATTAAAATTACAAATATATTGCAAATCTTGCCTCAACTGTACATTTCGACCTTGTTCAGTAAGCACTTGCATTTTCACAAGATGGCGACGGCAGCTAGTGCGGCGTCGGCAGCTGAGGCAGCAAGGTTGCGAAACGATGCAGCGGTTATCACGTTTTCGTTATAAATCAACCAAAATCAATTAAAATTACAAATGTATTGCAAATCTTGCCTCAACTGTACCTTTCGACTGTGTTCAGTGAGCATTTGCATTTGCACAAGATGGCGACGGCAGCTGGTGCGGCGTCGGCAGCTGAGGCAGCAACGGTTGCAAAACGATGCAGCGGTTATCACGTTTTCGTTATAAATCAACAAAAATCAATTAAAATTACAAATATATTGCAAATCTTGCCTCAACTGTACCTTTCGACTGTGTTCAGTGAGCATTTGCATTTGCACAAGATGGCGACGGCAGCTGGTGCGGCGTCGGCAGCTGAGGCAGCAACGGTTGCAAAACGATGCAGCGGTTATCACGTTTTCGTCATAAATCAATCAAAATAAATTAAAATTACAAATATAGTGCAAATCTTGCCTCAACTGTACATTTCGACTGTGTTCAGTAACCATTTGCATTTGCACAAGATGGCGACGGCAGCTAGTGCGGCGTCGGCAGCTGAGGCAGCAACGGTTGCGAAACGATGAAGCGGTTATCACGTTTTCGTTATAAATCAACCAAAATCAATTAAAATTACAAATGTATTGCAAATCTTGCCTCAACTGTACATTTCGACCTTGTTCAGTGAGCACTTGCATTTGCAAAGGTGGCGACGGCAGCTGGTGCGGCTTCGGCAGCTGAGGCAGCAACGGTTGCGAAACGATGCAGCGGTTATCACGTTTTCGTTATAAATCAACCAAAATCAATTAAAATTACAAATTTATTGCAAATCTTGCCTCAACTGTACATTTCGACTGTGTTCAGTGAGCATTTGCATATGCACAAGATGGCGACGGCAGCTGGTGCGGCGTCGGCAGCTGAGGCAGCAACGGTTGCGAAACGATGCAGCGGTTATCACGTTTTTGTTATAAATCAACCAAAATCAATTAAAATTACAAATGTATTGCAAATCTTGCCTCAACTGTACATTTCGACTGTGTTCAGTGAGCATTTGCATTTGCACAAGATGGCGACGGCAGCTGGTGCGGCGTCGGCAGCTGAGGCAGCAACGGTTACAAAACGATGCAGCGGTTATCACGTTTTCGTTATAAATCAACAAAAATCAATTAAAATTACAAATGTATTGCAAATCTTGCCTCAACTGTACATTTCGACCCTGTTCAGTGAGCACTTGCATTTGAAAAGGTGGCGACGCCAGCTGGTGCGGCGTCGGCAGCTGAGGCAGCAACGGTTGCGAAACGATGCAGCGGTTATCACGTTTTCGTTATAAATCAACAAAAATCAATTAAAATTACAAATATATTGCAAATCTTGCCTCAACTGTACCTTTCGACTGTGTTCAGTGAGCATTTGCATTTGCACAAGATGGCGACGGCAGCTGGTGCGGCGTCGGCAGCTGAGGCAGCAACGGTTGCAAAACGATGCAGCGGTTATCACGTTTTCGTTATAAATCAACAAAAATCAATTAAAATTACAAATATATTGCAAATCTTGCCTCAACTGTACCTTTCGACTGTGTTCAGTGAGCATTTGCATTTGCACAAGATGGCGACGGCAGCTGGTGCGGCGTCGGCAGCTGAGGCAGCAACGGTTGCAAAACGATGCAGCGGTTATCACGTTTTCGTTATAAATCAATCAAAATAAATTAAAATTACAAATATAGTGCAAATCTTGCCTCAACTGTACATTTCGACTGTGTTCAGTAACCATTTGCATTTGCACAAGATGGCGACGGCAGCTAGTGCGGCGTCGGCAGCTGAGGCAGCAACGGTTGCGAAACGATGAAGCGGTTATCACGTTTTCGTTATAAATCAACCAAAATCAATTAAAATTACAAATGTATTGCAAATCTTGCCTCAACTGTACATTTCGACCTTGTTCAGTGAGCACTTGCATTTGCAAAGGTGGCGACGGCAGCTGGTGCGGCGTCGGCAGCTGAGGCAGCAACGGTTGCGAAACGATGCAGCGGTTATCACGTTTTCGTTATAAATCAACCAAAATCAATTAAAATTACAAATTTATTGCAAATCTTGCCTCAACTGTACATTTCGACTGTGTTCAGTGAGCATTTGCATATGCACAAGATGGCGACGGCAGCTGGTGCGGCGTCGGCAGCTGAGGCAGCAACGGTTGCGAAACGATGCAGCGGTTATCACGTTTTTGTTATAAATCAACCAAAATCAATTAAAATTACAAATGTATTGCAAATCTTGCCTCAACTGTACATTTCGACTGTGTTCAGTGAGCATTTGCATTTGCACAAGATGGCGACGGCAGCTGGTGCGGCGTCGGCAGCTGAGGCAGCAACGGTTACAAAACAATGCAGCGGTTATCACGTTTTCGTTATAAATCAACAAAAATCAATTAAAATTACAAATATATTGCAAATCTTGCCTCAACTGTACCTTTCGACTGTGTTCAGTGAGCATTTGCATTTGCACAAGATGGCGACGGCAGCTGGTGCGGCGTCGGCAGCTGAGGCAGCAACGGTTGCAAAACGATGCAGCGGTTATCACGTTTTCGTTATAAATCAATCAAAATAAATTAAAATTACAAATATAGTGCAAATCTTGCCTCAACTGTACATTTCGACTGTGTTCAGTAACCATTTGCATTTGCACAAGATGGCGACGGCAGCTAGTGCGGCGTCGGCAGCTGAGGCAGCAACGGTTGCGAAACGATGAAGCGGTTATCACGTTTTCGTTATAAATCAACCAAAATCAATTAAAATTACAAATGTATTGCAAATCTTGCCTCAACTGTACATTTCGACCTTGTTCAGTGAGCACTTGCATTTGCAAAGGTGGCGACGGCAGCTGGTGCGGCGTCGGCAGCTGAGGCAGCAACGGTTGCGAAACGATGCAGCGGTTATCACGTTTTCGTTATAAATCAACCAAAATCAATTAAAATTACAAATTTATTGCAAATCTTGCCTCAACTGTACATTTCGACTGTGTTCAGTGAGCATTTGCATATGCACAAGATGGCGACGGCAGCTGGTGCGGCGTCGGCAGCTGAGGCAGCAACGGTTGCGAAACGATGCAGCGGTTATCACGTTTTTGTTATAAATCAACCAAAATCAATTAAAATTACAAATGTATTGCAAATCATGCCTCAACTGTACATTTCGACCTTGTTCAGTAAGCACTTGCATTTGCACAAGATGGCGACGGCAGCTGGTGCGGCGTCGGCAGCTGAGGCAGCAACGGTTGCGAAACGATGCAGCGGTTATCACGATTTCGTTATAAATCAACCAAAATCAATTAAAATTACAAATGTATTGCAAATCTTACCTCAACTGTACATTTCGACCTTGTTCAGTAAGCACTTGCATATGCACAAGATGGCGACGGCAGCTGGTGGGGCGTCGGCGGCTGAGGCAGCAACGGTTGCGAAACGATGCATCGGTTATCACGATTTCGTTATAAATCAACCAAAATCAATTAAAATTACAAATATATTGCAAATCTTGCCTCAACTGTACATTTCGACCTTGTTCAGTAAGCACTTGCATTTGCACAAGATGGCGACGGCAGCTGGTGCGGCGTCGGCAGCTGAGGCAGCAACGGTTGCGAAACAATGCACCGGTGGTCACGTTTTTGTTAAAAATCAATGAAAAACAATTAAAATTACAAATATATTGCAATTCTTGCCTCAACTGTACATTTCGACGTTGTTCAGTAAGCACTTGCATTTGCAAAGGTGGCGACGGCAGCTGGTGCGGCGTCGGCAGCTGAGGCAGCAACGGTTGCGAAACGATGCAGTGGTTATCACGATTTCGTTATAAATCAACCAAAATCAATTAAAATTACAAATATATTGCAAATCTTGCCTCAACTGTACATTTCGACTGTGTTCAGTAAGCATTTGCATTTGCACAAGATGGCGACGGCAGCTAGTGCGGCGTCGGCAGCTGAGGCAGCAACGGTTGCGAAACGATGCAGCGGTTATCACGTTTTCGTTATAAATCAACCAAAATCAATTAAAATTACAAATGTATTGCAAATCTTGCCTCAACTGTACATTTCGACTTTGTTCAGTGAGCACTTGCATTTGAAAAGGTGGCGACGCCAGCTGGTGCGGCGTCGGCAGCTGAGGCAGCAACGGTTGCGAAACGATGCAGCGGTTATCACGTTTTCGTTATAAATCAACCAAAATCAATTAAAATTACAAATTTATTGCAAATCTTGCCTCAACTGTACATTTCGACTGTGTTCAGTGAGGATTTGCATATGCACAAGATGGCGACGGCAGCTAGTGCGGCGTCGGCAGCTGAGGCAGCAACGGTTGCAAAACGATGCAGCGGTTATCACGTTTTCGTTATAAATCAACAAAAATCAATTAAAATTACAAATATATTGCAAATCTTGCCTCAACTGTACATTTCGACTGTGTTCAGTGAGCATTTGCATTTGCACAAGATGGCGACGGCAGCTGGTGCGGCGTCGGCAGCTGAGGCAGCAACGGTTGCAAAACGATGCAGCGGTTATCACGTTTTCGTTATAAATCAATCAAAATAAATTAAAATTACAAATATAGTGCAAATCTTGCCTCAACTGTACATTTCGACTGTGTTCAGTGAGCAATTTCATTTGCACAAGATGGCGACGGCAGCTGGTGCGGCGTAGGCAGCTGAGGCAGCAAAGGTTGCGAAACGATGCACCATTGTTCAAAATGTCTGATTTTTATCGGAAAAATCCGTTATTATGTCATTTTTGGATATATTTGATTTTTGTCAGAATAACTGATTTTTGCCATTTTTGCACATATCTGATTTTCGTCGAAAAATTCGTTATTTTGTCATTTTTGGACATATTGGATTTTCGTCGAGAAATCCGTTATATTGCCATTTTTACACAAATCTGATTTTCATCGAAAAATCCGTTATTTTGTTATTTTTGGACATATCTGATTTTCGTCGAAAAATTCGTTAGTTTGTCATTTTTGGACATATTTGATTTTCGTCGAAAGATCCGTTATTTTGCAATTTTTGCACATATCTGATTTTCGTCGAAAAATTCGTTATTTTGTCATTTTTGGACATATTTGATTTTCTTCGAAAGATCCGTTATTTTGCAATTTTTGCACATATCTGATTTTCGTCGAAAAATTCGTTATTTTTCTTTTTTGGACATATTGGATTTTCGTCGAGAAATCCGTTATATTGCCATTTTTGCACAAATCTGATTTTCATCGAAAAATCCGTTATTTTGTTATTTTTGGACATATCTGATTTTCGTCGAAAAATCCGTTATTTTGCCATTATTGGACATATCTGATTGTTGTCCAAAAAATCCGATATTTTGTGATTTTTGAACGTAACTGATTTTCGTTGAAAAATCCGTTATTATGTAATTTTTGGATATATTTTTGATTTTTGTCGGAATAACCGCTGTTCTTACCATTTTTTCACATATCTAAATTTCGTCGAAAAATTCGTTATTTTGCCATTTTTTCCCATATCTGAGTCTTGTCGCAAAAATCCGTTATTTTGTCATTTTTGTACATATCTGATTTTCGTCGAAAAATCCGTTATTTTGCCATTATTGGACATATCTGATTTTTGTCGGAATGACCGCTATTTTTGCCATTTTTTCCCATATCTGAGTCTTGTCGCAAAAATACGTTATTTTGCCATTTTTGTACATATCTGATTTTCGGCGAAAAATCCGTTATTTTGCTATTTTTGGACATATCTGATTTTTGTCGGAATGACCGCTATTTTTGCCATTTTTTCCCATATCTGATTCTTGTCGGAAAAATCCGTTATTTTGTCATTTTTGTACATATCTGATTTTCGTCGAAAAATCCGTTATTTTGCCATTATTGGACATATCTGAATGTTGTCGAAAAAATCCGTTATTTTGCCATTTTTGTACATATCTGATTTTCGGCGAAAAATCCATTATTCTGCTATTTTTGGACATATCTGATTTTTGTCGGAATGACCGCTATTTTTGCCATTTTTTCCCATATCTGATTCTTGTCGGAAAAATCCGTTATTTTGTCATTTTTGTACATATCTGATTTTCGTCGAAAAATCCGTTATTTTTCCATTATTGGACATATCTGATTGTTGTCGAAAAAATCCGTTATTTTGTGATTTTTGAACGTATCTGATTTTCGTTGAAAAATCCGTTATTATGTAATTTTTGGATATATTTTTGATTTTTGTCGAAAGATCCGTTATTTTGCAAATTTTGCACATATCTGATTTTCGTCGAAAAATCCGTTATTTTGATATTTTTGGACATATCTGATTTTTGTCGGAATGACCGCTATTTTTGCCATTTTTTCCCATATCTGATTCTTGTGGGAAAAATCCGTTATTTTGTCATTTTTGTACATATCTGATTTTCGTCGAAAAATGCGTTATTTTGCCATTATTGGACATATCTGATTGTTGTCGAAAAAATCCGTTATTTTGTGATTTTTGAACGTATCTGATTTTCGTTGAAAAATCCGTTATTATGTAATTTTTGGATATATTTTTGATTTTTGTCGAAAGATCCGTTATTTTGCAATTTTTGCACATATCTGATTTTCGTCGAAAAATCCGTTATTTTGTTATTTTTGGACATATCTGATTTTCGTCGAAAAATCCGTTATTTTGCCATTATTGGACATATCTGATTGTTGTCGAAAAAATCCGTTATTTTGTGATTTTTGAACGTATCTGATTTTCGTTGAAAAATCCGTTATTATGTAATTTTTCGATATATTTTTGATTTTTGTCGGAATAACCGCTATTTTTGCCATTTTTGCACATATCTGATTTTCGTCGAAAAATTCGTAATTTTGTCATTTTTGGACATATTTGATTTTTGTCGGAATAACCGCTATTTTTGCCATTTTTTCCCATATCTGATTCTTGTCGGAAAAATCCGTTATTTTGTGATTTTTGAAAGTATCTGATTTTCGTTGAAAAATCCGTTATTTTGCAATTTTTGCACATATCTGATTTTCGTCGAAAAATTCGTTATTTTGTCATTTTTGGACATATCGGATTTTTGTCGAAAGATCCGTTATTTTGCAATTTTTGCACATATCTGATTATCGTCGAAAAATCTGTTTTTTTTCATTTTTGGACATATCGGATTTTCGTCGAGAAATCCGTTATATTGTCATTTTTGGACATATCTGATATTTGTCGAAAAATCCGATATATTGTCATTTTTGGACATATCTGATTTTCGTCGAAAAATTCGTTATTTCGCCATTTTTGCACAAATCTGATTTTCGGCGAAAAATCCGTTATTTTGTCATTTTTGGACATATCTGATTTTTGTCGGAATAACCGCTATTTTTGCCATTTTTTCCCATATCTGATTCTTGTCGGAAAAATCCGTTATTTTGTCATTTTTGTACATATCTGATTTTTGTAGAAAAATCCGTTATTTTGCCATTATTGGACATATCTGAATTTTGTCGGAATAGCCGCTATTTTTGCTATTTTTTCCCATATGTGATTCTTGTCGAAAAATCCGTTATTTTGTCATTTTTATACATATCTGATTTTTGTCGGAATAACCGCTATTTTTCCCATGTTTTCCCATATCTGATTCTTGTCGGAAAAATCCGTTATTATGTCATTTTTGTACATATCTGATTTTCGTCGAAAAATCCGTTATTTTGCCATTATTGGACATATCTGATTGTTGTCGAAAAAATCTGTTATTTTGTGATTTTTGAACGTATCTGATTTTCGTTGAAAAATCCGTTATTATGTAATTTTTGGATATATTTTTGATTTTTGTCGGAATAACCGCTATTTTTGCACATATCTGATTCTTGTCGGAAAAATCCGTTATTTTGTCATTTTTGTACATATCTGATTTTTGTAGAAAAATCCGTTATTTTGCCATTAATGGACATATCTGATTGTTGTCGAAAAAATCCGTTATTTTGTGATTTTTAAACGTAACTGATTTTCGTTGAAAAATCCGTTATTATGTAATTTTTGGATATATTTTTGATTTTTGTCGGAATAACCGCTATTTTTGCACATATCTGATTTTTGTCGAAAAATTCGTTATATTGTCATTTTTGGACATATCTGATTTTTGTCGGAATAACCGCTATTTTTGCCATTTTTTCCCATATGTGATTCTTGTCGAAAAATCCGTTATTTTGTCATTTTTGTACATATCTGATTTTCGTTGAAAAATCCGTTATTTTTGTATATATTTTTGATTTTTGTCGGAATAACCGCTATTTTTGCCATTTTTTTCCCATATCTGATTCTTGTCGGAAAAATCCGTTATTTTGTCATTTTTGTACATATCTGATTTTTGTAGAAAAATCCGTTATTTTGCCATTAATGGACATATCTGATTGTTGTCGAAAAAATCCGTTATTTTGTGATTTTTAAACGTAACTGATTTTCGTTGAAAAATCCGTTATTATGTAATTTTTGGATATATTTTTGATTTTTGTCGGAATAACCGCTATTTTTGCACATATCTGATTTTTGTCGAAAAATTCGTTATATTGTCATTTTTGGACATATCTGATTTTTGTCGGAATAACCGCTATTTTTGCCATTTTTTCCCATATGTGATTCTTGTCGAAAAATCCGTTATTTTGTCATTTTTGTACATATCTGATTTTCGTTGAAAAATCCGTTATTTTTGTATATATTTTTGATTTTTGTCGGAATAACCGCTATTTTTGACATTTTTTCGCATATGTGATTCTTGTCGAAAAATCCGTTATTTTGTCATTTTTGTACATATCTGATTTTTGTCGGAATAACCGCTATTTTTCCCATGTTTTCCCATATTGATTCTTGTCGGAAAAATCCGTTATTATGTCATTTTTGTACATATCTGATTTTCGTCGAAAAATCCGTTATTTTGCCATTATTGGACATATCTGATTGTTGTCGAAAAAATCTGTTATTTTGTGATTTTTGAACGTATCTGATTTTCGTTGAAAAATCCGTTATTATGTAATTTTTGGATATATTTTTGATTTTTGTCGGAATAACCGCTATTTTTGCACATATCTGATTCTTGTCGGAAAAATCCGTTATTTTGTCATTTTTGTACATATCTGATTTTTGTAGAAAAATCCGTTATTTTGCCATTAATGGACATATCTGATTGTTGTCGAAAAAATCCGTTATTTTGTGATTTTTTAACGTAACTGATTTTCGTTGAAAAATCCGTTATTATGTAATTTTTGGATATATTTTTGATTTTTGTCGGACTAACCGCTATTTTTGCACATATCTGATTTTTGTCGAAAAATCCGTTATTATGTAATTTTTGGATATATTTTTGATTTTTGTCGGAATAACCGATATTTTTGCCATTTTTTCCCATATCTGATTCTTGTCGGAAAAATCCGTTATTTTGTCATTTTTGTACATATATGATTTTTGTAGAAAAATCCGTTATTTTGCCATTATTGGACATTTCTGATGTTGTCGAAAAAATCCGTTATTTTGTCATTTTTTTACATATCTGATTTTCGTCAAAAAATCCAGTATTTTGCAATTTTTGGACATATCTGAATTTTGTCGGAATAACCGCTATTTTTGCCATTTTTTCCCATATGTGATTCTTGTCGAAAAATCCGTTATTTTGTCATTTTTGTACATATCTGATTTTTGTCGGAATAACCGCTATTTTTGCCATTTTTTCCCATATTGATTCTTGTCGGAAAAATCCGTTATTATGTCATTTTTGTACATATCTGATTTTCGTCGAAAAATCCGTTATTTTGCCATTATTGGACATATCTGATTGTTGTCGAAAAAATCTGTTATTTTGTGATTTTTGAACGTATCTGATTTTCGTTGAAAAATCCGTTATTATGTAATTTTTGGATATATTTTTGATTTTTGTCGGAATAACCGCTATTTTTGCACATATCTGATTTTTGTCGAAAAATTCGTTATATTGTCATTTTTGGACATATCTGATTTTTGTCGGAATAACCGCTATTTTTGCCATTTTTTCCCATATGTGATTCTTGTCGAAAAATCCGTTATTTTGTCATTTTTGTACATATCTGATTTTCGTTGAAAAATCCGTTATTTTTGGATATATTTTTGATTTTTGTCGGAATAACCGCTATATTTGCCATTTTTTCCCATATCTGATTCTTGTCGGAAAAATCCGTTATTTTGTCATTTTTGTACATATATGATTTTTGTAGAAAAATCCGTTATTTTGCCATTATTGGACATTTCTGATGTTGTCGAAAAAATCCGTTATTTTGTCATTTTTTTACATATCTGATTTTCGTCAAAAAATCCAGTATTTTGCCATTTTTGGACATATCTGAATTTTGTCGGAATAACCGCTATTTTTGCCATTTGTTCCCATATGTGATTCTTGTCGAAAAATCCGTTATTTTGTCATTTTTGTACATATCTGATTTTCGTCGAAAAATCCGTTATTTTGCCATTATTGGACATATCTGATTGTTGTCGAAAAAATCTGTTATTTTGTGATTTTTGAACGTATCTGATTTTCGTTGAAAAATCCGTTATGTAATTTTTGGAGATATTTTTGATTTTTGTCGGAATAATCGCTATTTTTGCACATATCTGATTTTTGTCGAAAAATTCGTTATATTGTCATTTTTGGACATATCTGATTTTTGTCGGAATAACCGCTATTTTTGCCATATTTTCCCATATGTGATTCTTGTCGAAAAATCCGTTATTTTGTCATTTTTGTACATATCTGATTTTTGTCGGAATAACCGCTATTTTTCCCATGTTTTCCCATATTGATTCTTGTCGGAAAAATCCGTTATTATGTCATTTTTGTACATATCTGATTTTCGTCGAAAAATCCGTTATT
This sequence comes from Drosophila funebris, assembly GCA_018901825.1. Taxonomy (NCBI): domain Eukaryota; kingdom Metazoa; phylum Arthropoda; class Insecta; order Diptera; family Drosophilidae; genus Drosophila; species Drosophila funebris. The sequence goes on from JAEIFK010000335.1 coordinate 31,658, forward strand.
TTGCCATTATTGGACATATCTGATTGTTGTCGAAAAAATCTGTTATTTTGTGATTTTTGAACGTATCTGATTTTCGTTGAAAAATCCGTTATTATGTAATTTTTGGATATATTTTTGATTTTTGTCGGAATAACCGCTATTTTTGCACATATCTGATTTTTGTCGAAAAATTCGTTATATTGTCATTTTTGGACATATCTGATTTTTGTCGGAATAACCGCTATTTTTGCCATTTTTTCCCATATGTGATTCTTGTCGAAAAATCCGTTATTTTGTCATTTTTGTACATATCTGATTTTCGTTGAAAAATCCGTTATTTTTGGATATATTTTTGATTTTTGTCGGAATAACCGCTATTTTTGCCATTTTTTCCCATATCTGATTCTTGTCGGAAAAATCCGTTATTTTGTCATTTTTGTACATATATGATTTTTGTAGAAAAATCCGTTATTTTGCCATTATTGGACATTTCTGATGTTGTCGAAAAAATCCGTCATTTTGTCATTTTTTTACATATCTGATTTTCGTCAAAAAATCCAGTATTTTGCCATTTTTGGACATATCTGAATTTTGTCGGAATAACCGCTATTTTTGCCATTTTTTCCCATATGTGATTCTTGTCGAAAAATCCGTTATTTTGTCATTTTTGTACATATCTGATTTTTGTCGGAATAACCGCTATTTTTGCCATTTTTTCCCATATTGATTCTTGTCGGAAAAATCCGTTATTATGTCATTTTTGTACATATGTGATTTTCGTCGAAAAATCCAGTATTTTGCCATTTTTGGACATATCTGAATTTTGTCGGAATAACCGCTATTTTTGCCATTTTTTCCCATATCTGATTCTTGTCGGAAAAATCCGTTATTTTGTCATTTTTGTACATATCTGATTTTTGTCGGAATAACCGCTATTTTTGCCATTTTTTCCCATATCTAATTCTTGTCGGAAAAATCCGTTATTTTGTCATTTTTGTACATATCTGATTTTTGTAGAAAAATCCGTTATTTTGCCATTATTGGACATATCTGAATTTTGTCGGAATAGCCGCTATTTTTGCCATTTTTTCCCATATCTAATTCTTGTCGGAAAAATCCGTTATTTTGTCATTTTTGTACATAACTGATTTTCGTCGAAAAATCCGTTATTTTGCCATTATTGGACATGTCTGATTGTTGTCGAAAAAATCTGTTATTTTGTGATTTTTGAACGTATCTGATTTTCGTTGAAAAATCCGTTATTATGTAATTTTTGGATATATTTTTGATTTTTGTCGGAATAACCGCAATTTTTGCACATATCTGATTCTTGTCGGAAAAATCCGTTATTTTGTGATTTTTGAACGTATCTGATTTTCGTTGAAAAATCCGTTATTATGTAATTTTTGGATATATTTTTGATTTTTGTCGAAAGATCCGTTATTTTGCAATTTTTGCACATATCTGATTTTCGTCGAAAAATCCGTTATTTTGATATTTTTGGACATATCTGATTTTTGTCGGAATGACCGCTATTTTTGCCATTTTTTCCCATATCTGATTCTTGTGGGAAAAATCCGTTATTTTGTCATTTTTGTACATATCTGATTTTCGTCGAAAAATCCGTTATTTTGCCATTATTGGACATATCTGATTGTTGTCGAAAAAATCCGTTATTTTGTGATTTTTGAACGTATCTGATTTTCGTTGAAAAATCCGTTATTATGTAATTTTTGGATATATTTTTGATTTTTGTCGAAAGATCCGTTATTTTGCAATTTTTGCACATATCTGATTTTCGTCGAAAAATCCGTTATTTTGTTATTTTTGGACATATCTGATTTTCGTCGAAAAATCCGTTATTTTGCCATTATTGGACATATCTGATTGTTGTCGAAAAAATCCGTTATTTTGTGATTTTTGAACGTATCTGATTTTCGTTGAAAAATCCGTTATTATGTAATTTTTCGATATATTTTTGATTTTTGTCGGAATAACCGCTATTTTTGCCATTTTTGCACATATCTGATTTTCGTCGAAAAATTCGTAATTTTGTCATTTTTGGACATATTTGATTTTTGTCGGAATAACCGCTATTTTTGCCATTTTTTCCCATATCTGATTCTTGTCGGAAAAATCCGTTATTTTGTGATTTTTGAAAGTATCTGATTTTCGTTGAAAAATCCGTTATTTTGCAATTTTTGCACATATCTGATTTTCGTCGAAAAATTCGTTATTTTGTCATTTTTGGACATATCGGATTTTTGTCGAAAGATCCGTTATTTTGCAATTTTTGCACATATCTGATTATCGTCGAAAAATCTGTTTTTTTTCATTTTTGGACATATCGGATTTTCGTCGAGAAATCCGTTATATTGTCATTTTTGGACATATCTGATATTTGTCGAAAAATCCGATATATTGTCATTTTTGGACATATCTGATTTTCGTCGAAAAATTCGTTATTTCGCCATTTTTGCACAAATCTGATTTTCGGCGAAAAATCCGTTATTTTGTCATTTTTGGACATATCTGATTTTTGTCGGAATAACCGCTATTTTTGCCATTTTTTCCCATATCTGATTCTTGTCGGAAAAATCCGTTATTTTGTCATTTTTGTACATATCTGATTTTTGTAGAAAAATCCGTTATTTTGCCATTATTGGACATATCTGAATTTTGTCGGAATAGCCGCTATTTTTGCTATTTTTTCCCATATGTGATTCTTGTCGAAAAATCCGTTATTTTGTCATTTTTATACATATCTGATTTTTGTCGGAATAACCGCTATTTTTCCCATGTTTTCCCATATCTGATTCTTGTCGGAAAAATCCGTTATTATGTCATTTTTGTACATATCTGATTTTCGTCGAAAAATCCGTTATTTTGCCATTATTGGACATATCTGATTGTTGTCGAAAAAATCTGTTATTTTGTGATTTTTGAACGTATCTGATTTTCGTTGAAAAATCCGTTATTATGTAATTTTTGGATATATTTTTGATTTTTGTCGGAATAACCGCTATTTTTGCACATATCTGATTCTTGTCGGAAAAATCCGTTATTTTGTCATTTTTGTACATATCTGATTTTTGTAGAAAAATCCGTTATTTTGCCATTAATGGACATATCTGATTGTTGTCGAAAAAATCCGTTATTTTGTGATTTTTAAACGTAACTGATTTTCGTTGAAAAATCCGTTATTATGTAATTTTTGGATATATTTTTGATTTTTGTCGGAATAACCGCTATTTTTGCACATATCTGATTTTTGTCGAAAAATTCGTTATATTGTCATTTTTGGACATATCTGATTTTTGTCGGAATAACCGCTATTTTTGCCATATTTTCCCATATGTGATTCTTGTCGAAAAATCCGTTATTTTGTCATTTTTGTACATATCTGATTTTTGTCGGAATAACCGCTATTTTTCCCATGTTTTCCCATATTGATTCTTGTCGGAAAAATCCGTTATTATGTCATTTTTGTACATATCTGATTTTCGTCGAAAAATCCGTTATTTTGCCATTATTGGACATATCTGATTGTTGTCGAAAAAATCTGTTATTTTGTGATTTTTGAACGTATCTGATTTTCGTTGAAAAATCCGTTATTATGTAATTTTTGGATATATTTTTGATTTTTGTCGGAATAACCGCTATTTTTGCACATATCTGATTTTTGTCGAAAAATTCGTTATATTGTCATTTTTGGACATATCTGATTTTTGTCGGAATAACCGCTATTTTTGCCATTTTTTCCCATATGTGATTCTTGTCGAAAAATCCGTTATTTTGTCATTTTTGTACATATCTGATTTTCGTTGAAAAATCCGTTATTTTTGGATATATTTTTGATTTTTGTCGGAATAACCGCTATTTTTGCCATTTTTTCCCATATCTGATTCTTGTCGGAAAAATCCGTTATTTTGTCATTTTTGTACATATATGATTTTTGTAGAAAAATCCGTTATTTTGCCATTATTGGACATTTCTGATGTTGTCGAAAAAATCCGTCATTTTGTCATTTTTTTACATATCTGATTTTCGTCAAAAAATCCAGTATTTTGCCATTTTTGGACATATCTGAATTTTGTCGGAATAACCGCTATTTTTGCCATTTTTTCCCATATGTGATTCTTGTCGAAAAATCCGTTATTTTGTCATTTTTGTACATATCTGATTTTTGTCGGAATAACCGCTATTTTTGCCATTTTTTCCCATATTGATTCTTGTCGGAAAAATCCGTTATTATGTCATTTTTGTACATATGTGATTTTCGTCGAAAAATCCAGTATTTTGCCATTTTTGGACATATCTGAATTTTGTCGGAATAACCGCTATTTTTGCCATTTTTTCCCATATCTGATTCTTGTCGGAAAAATCCGTTATTTTGTCATTTTTGTACATATCTGATTTTTGTCGGAATAACCGCTATTTTTGCCATTTTTTCCCATATCTAATTCTTGTCGGAAAAATCCGTTATTTTGTCATTTTTGTACATATCTGATTTTTGTAGAAAAATCCGTTATTTTGCCATTATTGGACATATCTGAATTTTGTCGGAATAGCCGCTATTTTTGCCATTTTTTCCCATATCTAATTCTTGTCGGAAAAATCCGTTATTTTGTCATTTTTGTACATAACTGATTTTCGTCGAAAAATCCGTTATTTTGCCATTATTGGACATGTCTGATTGTTGTCGAAAAAATCTGTTATTTTGTGATTTTTGAACGTATCTGATTTTCGTTGAAAAATCCGTTATTATGTAATTTTTGGATATATTTTTGATTTTTGTCGGAATAACCGCAATTTTTGCACATATCTGATTCTTGTCGGAAAAATCCGTTATTTTGTGATTTTTGAACGTATCTGATTTTCGTTGAAAAATCCGTTATTATGTAATTTTTGGATATATTTTTGATTTTTGTCGAAAGATCCGTTATTTTGCAATTTTTGCACATATCTGATTTTCGTCGAAAAATCCGTTATTTTGATATTTTTGGACATATCTGATTTTTGTCGGAATGACCGCTATTTTTGCCATTTTTTCCCATATCTGATTCTTGTGGGAAAAATCCGTTATTTTGTCATTTTTGTACATATCTGATTTTCGTCGAAAAATCCGTTATTTTGCCATTATTGGACATATCTGATTGTTGTCGAAAAAATCCGTTATTTTGTGATTTTTGAACGTATCTGATTTTCGTTGAAAAATCCGTTATTATGTAATTTTTGGATATATTTTTGATTTTTGTCGAAAGATCCGTTATTTTGCAATTTTTGCACATATCTGATTTTCGTCGAAAAATCCGTTATTTTGTTATTTTTGGACATATCTGATTTTCGTCGAAAAATCCGTTATTTTGCCATTATTGGACATATCTGATTGTTGTCGAAAAAATCCGTTATTTTGTGATTTTTGAACGTATCTGATTTTCGTTGAAAAATCCGTTATTATGTAATTTTTCGATATATTTTTGATTTTTGTCGGAATAACCGCTATTTTTGCCATTTTTGCACATATCTGATTTTCGTCGAAAAATTCGTAATTTTGTCATTTTTGGACATATTTGATTTTTGTCGGAATAACCGCTATTTTTGCCATTTTTTCCCATATCTGATTCTTGTCGGAAAAATCCGTTATTTTGTGATTTTTGAAAGTATCTGATTTTCGTTGAAAAATCCGTTATTTTGCAATTTTTGCACATATCTGATTTTCGTCGAAAAATTCGTTATTTTGTCATTTTTGGACATATCGGATTTTTGTCGAAAGATCCGTTATTTTGCAATTTTTGCACATATCTGATTATCGTCGAAAAATCTGTTTTTTTTCATTTTTGGACATATCGGATTTTCGTCGAGAAATCCGTTATATTGTCATTTTTGGACATATCTGATATTTGTCGAAAAATCCGATATATTGTCATTTTTGGACATATCTGATTTTCGTCGAAAAATTCGTTATTTCGCCATTTTTGCACAAATCTGATTTTCGGCGAAAAATCCGTTATTTTGTCATTTTTGGACATATCTGATTTTTGTCGGAATAACCGCTATTTTTGCCATTTTTTCCCATATCTGATTCTTGTCGGAAAAATCCGTTATTTTGTCATTTTTGTACATATCTGATTTTTGTAGAAAAATCCGTTATTTTGCCATTATTGGACATATCTGAATTTTGTCGGAATAGCCGCTATTTTTGCTATTTTTTCCCATATGTGATTCTTGTCGAAAAATCCGTTATTTTGTCATTTTTATACATATCTGATTTTTGTCGGAATAACCGCTATTTTTCCCATGTTTTCCCATATCTGATTCTTGTCGGAAAAATCCGTTATTATGTCATTTTTGTACATATCTGATTTTCGTCGAAAAATCCGTTATTTTGCCATTATTGGACATATCTGATTGTTGTCGAAAAAAATCTGTTATTTTGTGATTTTTGAACGTATCTGATTTTCGTTGAAAAATCCGTTATTATGTAATTTTTGGATATATTTTTGATTTTTGTCGGAATAACCGCTATTTTTGCACATATCTGATTCTTGTCGGAAAAATCCGTTATTTTGTCATTTTTGTACATATCTGATTTTTGTAGAAAAATCCGTTATTTTGCCATTAATGGACATATCTGATTGTTGTCGAAAAAATCCGTTATTTTGTGATTTTTAAACGTAACTGATTTTCGTTGAAAAATCCGTTATTATGTAATTTTTGGATATATTTTTGATTTTTGTCGGAATAACCGCTATTTTTGCACATATCTGATTTTTGTCGAAAAATTCGTTATATTGTCATTTTTGGACATATCTGATTTTTGTCGGAATAACCGCTATTTTTGCCATATTTTCCCATATGTGATTCTTGTCGAAAAATCCGTTATTTTGTCATTTTTGTACATATCTGATTTTTGTCGGAATAACCGCTATTTTTCCCATGTTTTCCCATATTGATTCTTGTCGGAAAAATCCGTTATTATGTCATTTTTGTACATATCTGATTTTCGTCGAAAAATCCGTTATTTTGCCATTATTGGACATATCTGATTGTTGTCGAAAAAAATCTGTTATTTTGTGATTTTTGAACGTATCTGATTTTCGTTGAAAAATCCGTTATTATGTAATTTTTGGATATATTTTTGATTTTTGTCGGAATAACCGCTATTTTTGCACATATCTGATTTTTGTCGAAAAATTCGTTATATTGTCATTTTTGGACATATCTGATTTTTGTCGGAATAACCGCTATTTTTGCCATTTTTTCCCATATGTGATTCTTGTCGAAAAATCCGTTATTTTGTCATTTTTGTACATATCTGATTTTCGTTGAAAAATCCGTTATTTTTGGATATATTTTTGATTTTTGTCGGAATAACCGCTATTTTTGCCATTTTTTCCCATATCTGATTCTTGTCGGAAAAATCCGTTATTTTGTCATTTTTGTACATATATGATTTTTGTAGAAAAATCCGTTATTTTGCCATTATTGGACATTTCTGATGTTGTCGAAAAAATCCGTCATTTTGTCATTTTTTTACATATCTGATTTTCGTCAAAAAATCCAGTATTTTGCCATTTTTGGACATATCTGAATTTTGTCGGAATAACCGCTATTTTTGCCATTTTTTCCCATATGTGATTCTTGTCGAAAAATCCGTTATTTTGTCATTTTTGTACATATCTGATTTTTGTCGGAATAACCGCTATTTTTGCCATTTTTTCCCATATTGATTCTTGTCGGAAAAATCCGTTATTATGTCATTTTTGTACATATGTGATTTTCGTCGAAAAATCCAGTATTTTGCCATTTTTGGACATATCTGAATTTTGTCGGAATAACCGCTATTTTTGCCATTTTTTCCCATATCTGATTCTTGTCGGAAAAATCCGTTATTTTGTCATTTTTGTACATATCTGATTTTTGTCGGAATAACCGCTATTTTTGCCATTTTTTCCCATATCTAATTCTTGTCGGAAAAATCCGTTATTTTGTCATTTTTGTACATATCTGATTTTTGTAGAAAAATCCGTTATTTTGCCATTATTGGACATATCTGAATTTTGTCGGAATAGCCGCTATTTTTGCCATTTTTTCCCATATCTAATTCTTGTCGGAAAAATCCGTTATTTTGTCATTTTTGTACATAACTGATTTTCGTCGAAAAATCCGTTATTTTGCCATTATTGGACATGTCTGATTGTTGTCGAAAAAATCTGTTATTTTGTGATTTTTGAACGTATCTGATTTTCGTTGAAAAATCCGTTATTATGTAATTTTTGGATATATTTTTGATTTTTGTCGGAATAACCGCAATTTTTGCACATATCTGATTCTTGTCGGAAAAATCCGTTATTTTGTGATTTTTGAACGTATCTGATTTTCGTTGAAAAATCCGTTATTATGTAATTTTTGGATATATTTTTGATTTTTGTCGAAAGATCCGTTATTTTGCAATTTTTGCACATATCTGATTTTCGTCGAAAAATCCGTTATTTTGATATTTTTGGACATATCTGATTTTTGTCGGAATGACCGCTATTTTTGCCATTTTTTCCCATATCTGATTCTTGTGGGAAAAATCCGTTATTTTGTCATTTTTGTACATATCTGATTTTCGTCGAAAAATCCGTTATTTTGCCATTATTGGACATATCTGATTGTTGTCGAAAAAATCCGTTATTTTGTGATTTTTGAACGTATCTGATTTTCGTTGAAAAATCCGTTATTATGTAATTTTTGGATATATTTTTGATTTTTGTCGAAAGATCCGTTATTTTGCAATTTTTGCACATATCTGATTTTCGTCGAAAAATCCGTTATTTTGTTATTTTTGGACATATCTGATTTTCGTCGAAAAATCCGTTATTTTGCCATTATTGGACATATCTGATTGTTGTCGAAAAAAATCCGTTATTTTGTGATTTTTGAACGTATCTGATTTTCGTTGAAAAATCCGTTATTATGTAATTTTTCGATATATTTTTGATTTTTGTCGGAATAACCGCTATTTTTGCCATTTTTGCACATATCTGATTTTCGTCGAAAAATTCGTAATTTTGTCATTTTTGGACATATTTGATTTTTGTCGGAATAACCGCTATTTTTGCCATTTTTTCCCATATCTGATTCTTGTCGGAAAAATCCGTTATTTTGTGATTTTTGAAAGTATCTGATTTTCGTTGAAAAATCCGTTATTTTGCAATTTTTGCACATATCTGATTTTCGTCGAAAAATTCGTTATTTTGTCATTTTTGGACATATCGGATTTTTGTCGAAAGATCCGTTATTTTGCAATTTTTGCACATATCTGATTATCGTCGAAAAATCTGTTTTTTTCATTTTTGGACATATCGGATTTTCGTCGAGAAATCCGTTATATTGTCATTTTTGGACATATCTGATATTTGTCGAAAAATCCGATATATTGTCATTTTTGGACATATCTGATTTTCGTCGAAAAATTCGTTATTTCGCCATTTTTGCACAAATCTGATTTTCGGCGAAAAATCCGTTATTTTGTCATTTTTGGACATATCTGATTTTTGTCGGAATAACCGCTATTTTTGCCATTTTTTCCCATATCTGATTCTTGTCGGAAAAATCCGTTATTTTGTCATTTTTGTACATATCTGATTTTTGTAGAAAAATCCGTTATTTTGCCATTATTGGACATATCTGAATTTTGTCGGAATAGCCGCTATTTTTGCTATTTTTTCCCATATGTGATTCTTGTCGAAAAATCCGTTATTTTGTCATTTTTATACATATCTGATTTTTGTCGGAATAACCGCTATTTTTCCCATGTTTTCCCATATCTGATTCTTGTCGGAAAAATCCGTTATTATGTCATTTTTGTACATATCTGATTTTCGTCGAAAAATCCGTTATTTTGCCATTATTGGACATATCTGATTGTTGTCGAAAAAATCTGTTATTTTGTGATTTTTGAACGTATCTGATTTTCGTTGAAAAATCCGTTATTATGTAATTTTTGGATATATTTTTGATTTTTGTCGGAATAACCGCTATTTTTGCACATATCTGATTCTTGTCGGAAAAATCCGTTATTTTGTCATTTTTGTACATATCTGATTTTTGTAGAAAAATCCGTTATTTTGCCATTAATGGACATATCTGATTGTTGTCGAAAAAATCCGTTATTTTGTGATTTTTAAACGTAACTGATTTTCGTTGAAAAATCCGTTATTATGTAATTTTTGGATATATTTTTGATTTTTGTCGGAATAACCGCTATTTTTGCACATATCTGATTTTTGTCGAAAAATTCGTTATATTGTCATTTTTGGACATATCTGATTTTTGTCGGAATAACCGCTATTTTTGCCATTTTTTCCCATATGTGATTCTTGTCGAAAAATCCGTTATTTTGTCATTTTTGTACATATCTGATTTTCGTTGAAAAATCCGTTATTTTTGTATATATTTTTGATTTTTGTCGGAATAACCGCTATTTTTGCCATTTTTTCCCATATCTGATTCTTGTCGGAAAAATCCGTTATTTTGTCATTTTTGTACATATCTGATTTTTGTAGAAAAATCCGTTATTTTGCCATTAATGGACATATCTGATTGTTGTCGAAAAAATCCGTTATTTTGTGATTTTTAAACGTAACTGATTTTCGTTGAAAAATCCGTTATTATGTAATTTTTGGATATATTTTTGATTTTTGTCGGAATAACCGCTATTTTTGCACATATCTGATTTTTGTCGAAAAATTCGTTATATTGTCATTTTTGGACATATCTGATTTTTGTCGGAATAACCGCTATTTTTGCCATTTTTTCCCATATGTGATTCTTGTCGAAAAATCCGTTATTTTGTCATTTTTGTACATATCTGATTTTCGTTGAAAAATCCGTTATTTTTGTATATATTTTTGATTTTTGTCGGAATAACCTCTATTTTTGACATTTTTTCGCATATGTGATTCTTGTCGAAAAATCCGTTATTTTGTCATTTTTGTACATATCTGATTTTTGTCGGAATAACCGCTATTTTTCCCATGTTTTCCCATATTGATTCTTGTCGGAAAAATCCGTTATTATGTCATTTTTGTACATATCTGATTTTCGTCGAAAAATCCGTTATTTTGCCATTATTGGACATATCTGATTGTTGTCGAAAAAATCTGTTATTTTGTGATTTTTGAACGTATCTGATTTTCGTTGAAAAATCCGTTATTATGTAATTTTTGGATATATTTTTGATTTTTGTCGGAATAACCGCTATTTTTGCACATATCTGATTCTTGTCGGAAAAATCCGTTATTTTGTCATTTTTGTACATATCTGATTTTTGTAGAAAAATCCGTTATTTTGCCATTAATGGACATATCTGATTGTTGTCGAAAAAATCCGTTATTTTGTGATTTTTTAACGTAACTGATTTTCGTTGAAAAATCCGTTATTATGTAATTTTTGGATATATTTTTGATTTTTGTCGGACTAACCGCTATTTTTGCACATATCTGATTTTTGTCGAAAAATCCGTTATTATGTAATTTTTGGATATATTTTTGATTTTTGTCGGAATAACCGATATTTTTGCCATTTTTTCCCATATCTGATTCTTGTCGGAAAAATCCGTTATTTTGTCATTTTTGTACATATATGATTTTTGTAGAAAAATCCGTTATTTTGCCATTATTGGACATTTCTGATGTTGTCGAAAAAATCCGTTATTTTGTCATTTTTTTACATATCTGATTTTCGTCAAAAAATCCAGTATTTTGCAATTTTTGGACATATCTGAATTTTGTCGGAATAACCGCTATTTTTGCCATTTTTTCCCATATGTGATTCTTGTCGAAAAATCCGTTATTTTGTCATTTTTGTACATATCTGATTTTTGTCGGAATAACCGCTATTTTTGCCATTTTTTCCCATATTGATTCTTGTCGGAAAAATCCGTTATTATGTCATTTTTGTACATATCTGATTTTCGTCGAAAAATCCGTTATTTTGCCATTATTGGACATATCTGATTGTTGTCGAAAAAATCTGTTATTTTGTGATTTTTGAACGTATCTGATTTTCGTTGAAAAATCCGTTATTATGTAATTTTTGGATATATTTTTGATTTTTGTCGGAATAACCGCTATTTTTGCACATATCTGATTTTTGTCGAAAAATTCGTTATATTGTCATTTTTGGACATATCTGATTTTTGTCGGAATAACCGCTATTTTTGCCATTTTTTCCCATATGTGATTCTTGTCGAAAAATCCGTTATTTTGTCATTTTTGTACATATCTGATTTTCGTTGAAAAATCCGTTATTTTTGGATATATTTTTGATTTTTGTCGGAATAACCGCTATATTTGCCATTTTTTCCCATATCTGATTCTTGTCGGAAAAATCCGTTATTTTGTCATTTTTGTACATATATGATTTTTGTAGAAAAATCCGTTATTTTGCCATTATTGGACATTTCTGATGTTGTCGAAAAAATCCGTTATTTTGTCATTTTTTTACATATCTGATTTTCGTCAAAAAATCCAGTATTTTGCCATTTTTGGACATATCTGAATTTTGTCGGAATAACCGCTATTTTTGCCATTTGTTCCCATATGTGATTCTTGTCGAAAAATCCGTTATTTTGTCATTTTTGTACATATCTGATTTTCGTCGAAAAATCCGTTATTTTGCCATTATTGGACATATCTGATTGTTGTCGAAAAAATCTGTTATTTTGTGATTTTTGAACGTATCTGATTTTCGTTGAAAAATCCGTTATGTAATTTTTGGAGATATTTTTGATTTTTGTCGGAATAATCGCTATTTTTGCACATATCTGATTTTTGTCGAAAAATTCGTTATATTGTCATTTTTGGACATATCTGATTTTTGTCGGAATAACCGCTATTTTTGCCATATTTTCCCATATGTGATTCTTGTCGAAAAATCCGTTATTTTGTCATTTTTGTACATATCTGATTTTTGTCGGAATAACCGCTATTTTTCCCATGTTTTCCCATATTGATTCTTGTCGGAAAAATCCGTTATTATGTCATTTTTGTACATATCTGATTTTCGTCGAAAAATCCGTTATTTTGCCATTATTGGACATATCTGATTGTTGTCGAAAAAATCTGTTATTTTGTGATTTTTGAACGTATCTGATTTTCGTTGAAAAATCCGTTATTATGTAATTTTTGGATATATTTTTGATTTTTGTCGGAATAACCGCTATTTTTGCACATATCTGATTTTTGTCGAAAAATTCGTTATATTGTCATTTTTGGACATATCTGATTTTTGTCGGAATAACCGCTATTTTTGCCATTTTTTTCCCATATGTGATTCTTGTCGAAAAATCCGTTATTTTGTCATTTTTGTACATATCTGATTTTCGTTGAAAAATCCGTTATTTTTGGATATATTTTTGATTTTTGTCGGAATAACCGCTATTTTTGCCATTTTTTCCCATATCTGATTCTTGTCGGAAAAATCCGTTATTTTGTCATTTTTGTACATATATGATTTTTGTAGAAAAATCCGTTATTTTGCCATTATTGGACATTTCTGATGTTGTCGAAAAAATCCGTCATTTTGTCATTTTTTTACATATCTGATTTTCGTCAAAAAATCCAGTATTTTGCCATTTTTGGACATATCTGAATTTTGTCGGAATAACCGCTATTTTTGCCATTTTTTCCCATATGTGATTCTTGTCGAAAAATCCGTTATTTTGTCATTTTTGTACATATCTGATTTTTTGTCGGAATAACCGATATTTTTGCCATTTTTTCCCATATTGATTCTTGTCGGAAAAATCCGTTATTATGTCATTTTTGTACATATGTGATTTTCGTCGAAAAATCCAGTATTTTGCCATTTTTGGACATATCTGAATTTTGTCGGAATAACCGCTATTTTTGCCATTTTTTCCCATATCTGATTCTTGTCGGAAAAATCCGTTATTTTGTCATTTTTGTACATATCTGATTTTTGTCGGAATAACCGCTATTTTTGCCATTTTTTCCCATATCTAATTCTTGTCGGAAAAATCCGTTATTTTGTCATTTTTGTACATATCTGATTTTTGTAGAAAAATCCGTTATTTTGCCATTATTGGACATATCTGAATTTTGTCGGAATAGCCGCTATTTTTGCCATTTTTTCCCATATCTAATTCTTGTCGGAAAAATCCGTTATTTTGTCATTTTTGTACATAACTGATTTTCGTCGAAAAATCCGTTATTTTGCCATTATTGGACATGTCTGATTGTTGTCGAAAAAATCTGTTATTTTGTGATTTTTGAACGTATCTGATTTTCGTTGAAAAATCCGTTATTATGTAATTTTTGGATATATTTTTGATTTTTGTCGGAATAACCGCAATTTTTGCACATATCTGATTCTTGTCGGAAAAATCCGTTATTTTGCAATTTTTGCACATATCTGATTTTCGTCGAAAAATTCGTTATTTTGTCATTTTTGGACATATTTGATTTTCGTCGAAAGATCCGTTATTTTGCAATTTTTGCACATATCTGATTTTCGTCGAAAAATTCGTTATTTTTCATTTTTGGACATATTGGATTTTCGTCGAGAAATCCGTTATATTGCCATTTTTGCACAAATCTGATTTTCATCGAAAAATCCGTTATTTTGCCATTATTGGACATATCTGATTGTTGTCGAAAAAATCTGTTATTTTGTGATTTTTGAACGTATCTGATTTTCGTTGAAAAATCCGTTATTATGTAATTTTTGGATATATTTTGATTTTTGTCGGAATAATCGCTATTTTTGCACATATCTGATTTTTGTCGAAAAATTCGTTATATTGTCATTTTTGGACATATCTGATTTTTGTCGGAATAACCGCTATTTTTGCCATTTTTTCCCATATGTGATTCTTGTCGAAAAATCCGTTATTTTGTCATTTTTGTACATATCTGATTTTTGTCGGAATAACCGCTATTTTTCCCATGTTTTCCCATATTGATTCTTGTCGGAAAAATCCGTTATTATGTCATTTTTGTACATATCTGATTTTCGTCGAAAAATCCGTTATTTTGCCATTATTGGACATATCTGATTGTTGTCGAAAAAATCTGTTATTTTGTGATTTTTGAACGTATCTGATTTTAGTTGAAAAATCCGTTATTATGTAATTTTTGGATATATTTTTGATTTTTGTCGGAATAACCGCTATTTTTGCACATATCTGATTCTTGTCGGAAAAATCCGTTATTTTGTCATTTTTGTACATATCTGATTTTTGTAGAAAAATCCGTTATTTTGCCATTAATGGACATATCTGATTGTTGTCGAAAAAATCCGTTATTTTGTGATTTTTTAACGTAACTGATTTTCGTTGAAAAATCCGTTATTATGTAATTTTTGGATATATTTTTGATTTTTGTCGGACTAACCGCTATTTTTGCACATATCTGATTTTTGTCGAAAAATCCGTTATTATGTAATTTTTGGATATATTTTTGATTTTTGTCGGAATAACCGATATTTTTGCCATTTTTTCCCATATCTGATTCTTGTCGGAAAAATCCGTTATTTTGTCATTTTTGTACATATATGATTTTTGTAGAAAAATCCGTTATTTTGCCATTATTGGACATTTCTGATGTTGTCGAAAAAATCCGTTATTTTGTCATTTTTTTACATATCTGATTTTCGTCAAAAAATCCAGTATTTTGCCATTTTTGGACATATCTGAATTTTGTCGGAATAACCGCTATTTTTGCCATTTTTTCCCATATGTGATTCTTGTCGAAAAATCCGTTATTTTGTCATTTTTGTACATATCTGATTTTTGTCGGAATAACCGCTATTTTTGCCATTTTTTCCCATATTGATTCTTGTCGGAAAAATCCGTTATTATGTCATTTTTGTACATATCTGATTTTCGTCGAAAAATCCGTTATTTTGCCATTATTGGACATATCTGATTGTTGTCGAAAAAATCTGTTATTTTGTGATTTTTGAACGTATCTGATTTTCGTTGAAAAATCCGTTATTATGTAATTTTTGGATATATTTTTGATTTTTGTCGGAATAACCGCTATTTTTGCACATATCTGATTTTTGTCGAAAAATTCGTTATATTGTCATTTTTGGACATATCTGATTTTTGTCGGAATAACCGCTATTTTTGCCATTTTTTCCCATATGTGATTCTTGTCGAAAAATCCGTTATTTTGTCATTTTTGTACATATCTGATTTTCGTTGAAAAATCCGTTATTTTTGGATATATTTTTGATTTTTGTCGGAATAACCGCTATTTTTGCCATTTTTTCCCATATCTGATTCTTGTCGGAAAAATCCGTTATTTTGTCATTTTTGTACATATATGATTTTTGTAGAAAAATCCGTTATTTTGCCATTATTGGACATTTCTGATGTTGTCGAAAAAATCCGTTATTTTGTCATTTTTTTACATATCTGATTTTCGTCAAAAAATCCAGTATTTTGCCATTTTTGGACATATCTGAATTTTGTCGGAATAACCGCTAATTTTGCCATTTGTTCCCATATGTGATTCTTGTCGAAAAATCCGTTATTTTGTCATTTTTGTACATATCTGATTTTTGTCGGAATAACCGCTATTTTTGCCATTTTTTCCCATATTGATTCTTGTCGGAAAAATCCGTTATTATGTAATTTTTGTACATATCTGATTTTCGTCGAAAAATCCGTTATTTTGCCATTATTGGACATATCTGATTGTTGTCGAAAAAATCTGTTATTTTGTGATTTTTGAACGTATCTGATTTTCGTTGAAAAATCCGTTATTATGTAATTTTTGGAGATATTTTTGATTTTTGTCGGAATAATCGCTATTTTTGCACATATCTGATTTTTGTCGAAAAATTCGTTATATTGTCATTTTTGGACATATCTGATTTTTGTCGGAATAACCGCTATTTTTGCCATATTTTCCCATATGTGATTCTTGTCGAAAAATCCGTTATTTTGTCATTTTTGTACATATCTGATTTTTGTCGGAATAACCGCTATTTTTCCCATGTTTTCCCATATTGATTCTTGTCGGAAAAATCCGTTATTATGTCATTTTTGTACATATCTGATTTTCGTCGAAAAATCCGTTATTTTGCCATTATTGGACATATCTGATTGTTGTCGAAAAAATCTGTTATTTTGTGATTTTTGAACGTATCTGATTTTCGTTGAAAAATCCGTTATTATGTAATTTTTGGATATATTTTTGATTTTTGTCGGAATAACCGCTATTTTTGCACATATCTGATTCTTGTCGGAAAAATCCGTTATTTTGTCATTTTTGTACATATCTGATTTTTGTAGAAAAATCCGTTATTTTGCCATTAATGGACATATCTGATTGTTGTCGAAAAAATCCGTTATTTTGTGATTTTTGAACGTATCTGATGTTGTGGAAAAAATCCGTTATTATGTAATTTTTGGATATATTTTTGATTTTTGTCGGAATAACCGCTATTTTTGCCATTTTTTCCCATATCTGATTCTTGTCGGAAAAATCCGTTATTTTGTCATTTTTGTACATATATGATTTTTGTAGAAAAATCCGTTATTTTGCCATTATTGGACATTTCTAATGTTGTCGAAAAAATTTGTTATTTTGTCATTTTTTTACATATCTGATTTTCGTCAAAAAATCCAGTATTTTGCCATTTTTGGACATATCTGAATTTTGTCGGAATAACCGCTATTTTTGCCATTTTTTCCCATATGTGATTCTTGTCGAAAAATCCGTTATTTTGTCATTTTTGTACATATCTGATTTTTGTCGGAATAACCGCTATTTTTGCCATTTTTTCCCATATCTGATTCTTGTCGGAAAAATCCGTTATTTTGTCATTTTTGTACATATATGATTTTTGTAGAAAAATCCGTTATTTTGCCATTATTGGACATTTCTGATGTTGTCGAAAAAATCCGTCATTTTGTCATTTTTTTACATATCTGATTTTCGTCAAAAAATCCAGTATTTTGCCATTTTTGGACATATCTGAATTTTGTCGGAATAACCGCTATTTTTGCCATTTTTTCCCATATGTGATTCTTGTCGAAAAATCCGTTATTTTGTCATTTTTGTACATATCTGATTTTTGTCGGAATAACCGCTATTTTTGCCATTTTTTCCCATATTGATTCTTGTCGGAAAAATCCGTTATTATGTCATTTTTGTACATATGTGATTTTCGTCGAAAAATCCAGTATTTTGCCATTTTTGGACATATCTGAATTTTGTCGGAATAACCGCTATTTTTGCCATTTTTTCCCATATCTAATTCTTGTCGGAAAAATCCGTTATTTTGTCATTTTTGTACATATCTGATTTTTGTAGAAAAATCCGTTATTTTGCCATTATTGGACATATCTGAATTTTGTCGGAATAGCCGCTATTTTTGCTATTTTTTCCCATATGTGATTCTTGTCGGAAAAATCCGTTATTTTGTCATTTTTGTACATATCTGATTTTTGTCGGAATAACCGCTATTTTTGCCATTTTTTCCCATATCTAATTCTTGTCGGAAAAATCCGTTATTTTGTCATTTTTGTACATAACTGATTTTCGTCGAAAAATCCGTTATTATGTAATTTTTGGATATATTTTTGATTTTTGTCGGAATAACCGCTATTTTTGCACATATCTGATTCTTGTCGGAAAAATCCGTTATTTTGTCATTTTTGTACATATCTGATTTTTGTAGAAAAATCCGTTATTTTGCCATTAATGGACATATCTGATTGTTGTCGAAAAAATCCGTTATTTTGTGATTTTTGAACGTAACTGATTTTCGTTGAAAAATCCGTTATTATGTAATTTTTGGATATATTTTTGATTTTTGTCGAAAGATCCGTTATTTTGCAATTTTTGCACATATCTGATTTTCGTCGAAAAATTCGTTATTTTGTCATTTTTGGACATATTTGATTTTCGTCGAAAGATCCGTTATTTTGCAATTTTTGCACATATCTGATTTTCGTCGAAAAATTCGTTATTTTTCATTTTTGGACATATTGGATTTTCGTCGAGAAATCCGTTATATTGCCATTTTTGCACAAATCTGATTTTCATCGAAAAATCCGTTATTTTGCCATTATTGGACATATCTGATTGTTGTCCAAAAAATCCGATATTTTGTGATTTTTGAACGTAACTGATTTTCGTTGAAAAATCCGGTATTATGTAATTTTTGGATATATTTTTGATTTTTGTCGGAATAACCGCTGTTTTTACCATTTTTTCACATATCTAATTTTCGTCGAAAAATTCGTTATTTTGTAATTTTTGGATATATCTGATTTTTGTCGAAAAATTCGTTATTTTTCATTTTTGGACATATTGGATTTTCGTCGAGAAATCCGTTATATTGCCATTTTTGCACAAATCTGATTTTCATCGAAAAATCCGTTATTTTGTTATTTTTGGACATATCTGATTTTCGTCGAAAAATCCGTTATTTTGCCATTATTGGACATATCTGATTGTTGTCCAAAAAATCCGATATTTTGTGATTTTTGAACGTAACTGATTTTCGTTGAAAAATCCGGTATTATGTAATTTTTGGATATATTTTTGATTTTTGTCGGAATAACCGCTATTTTTGCACATATCTGATTCTTGTCGGAAAAATCCGTTATTTTGTCATTTTTGTACATATCTGATTTTTGTAGAAAAATCCGTTATTTTGCCATTAATGGACATATCTGATTGTTGTCGAAAAAATCCGTTATTTTGTGATTTTTGAACGTAACTGATTTTCGTTGAAAAATCCGTTATTATGTAATTTTTGGATATATTTTTGATTTTTGTCGGAATAACCGCTGTTTTTACCATTTTTTCACATATCTAATTTTCGTCGAAAAATTCGTTATTTTGTAATTTTTGGATATATCTGATTTTTGTCGAAAAATTCGTTATTTTTCATTTTTGGACATATTGGATTTTCGTCGAGAAATCCGTTATATTGCCATTTTTGCACAAATCTGATTTTCATCGAAAAATCCGTTATTTTGTTATTTTTGGACATATCTGATTTTCGTCGAAAAATCCGTTATTTTGCCATTATTGGACATATCTGATTGTTGTCCAAAAAATCCGATATTTCGTGATTTTTGAACGTAACTGATTTTCGTTGAAAAATCCGGTATTATGTAATTTTTGGATATATTTTTGATTTTTGTCGGAATAACCGCTATTTTTGCCATTTTTTCCCATATCTGAGTCTTGTCGGAAAAATACGTTATTTTGCCATTCTTGTACATATCTGATTTTCGGCGAAAAATCCGTTATTTTGCTATTTTTGGACATATCTGATTGTTGTCGAAAAAATCCGTTATTTTGTGATTTTTGAACGTATCTGATTTTCATTGAAAAATCCGTTATTATGTAATTTTTGGATATAATTTTGATTTTTGTCGAAAGATCCGTTATATTGCAATTTTTGCGCATATCTGATTTTCGTCGAAAAATTCGTTAGTTTGTCATTTTTGGACATATTTGATTTTCGTCGAAAGATCCGTTATTTTGCAATTTTTGCACATATCTGATTTTCGTCGAAAAATTCGTTATTTTTCATTTTTGGACATATTGGATTTTCGTCGAGAAATCCGTTATATTGCCATTTTTGCACAAATCTGATTTTCATCGAAAAATCCGTTATTTTGTTATTTTTGGACATATCTGATTTTCGTCGAAAAATCCGTTATTTTGCTATTTTTGGACATATCTGATTTTTTGTCGGAATGACCGCTATTTTTGCCATTTTTTCCCATATCTGATTCTTGTCAAAAAAATCCGTTATTTTGTCATTTTTGTACATATCTGATTTTCGTCGAAAAATCCGTTATTTTGCCATTATTGGACATGTCTGATTGTTGTCGAAAAAATCTGTTATTTTGTGATTTTTGAACGTATCTGATTTTTGTTGAAAAATCCGTTATTATGTAATTTTTGGATATATTTTTGATTTTTGTCGGAATAACCGCTATTTTTGCACATATCTGATTCTTGTCGGAAAAATCCGTTATTTTGTCATTTTTGTACATATCTGATTTTCGTCGAAAAATTCGTTATTTTGTCATTTTTGGACATATTTGATTTTCGTCGAAAGATCCGTTATTTTGCAATTTTTGCACATATCTGATTTTCGTCGAAAAATTCGTTATTTTTCATTTTTGGACATATTTGATTTTCGTCGAGAAATCCGTTATATTGCCATTTTTGCACAAATCTGATTTTCATCGAAAAATCCGTTATTTTGCCATTATTGGACATATCTGATTGTTGTCCAAAAAATCCGATATTTTGTGATTTTTGAACGTAACTGATTTTCGTTGAAAAATCCGTTATTATGTAATTTTTGGATATATTTTTGATTTTTGTCGGAATAACCGCTGTTTTTACCATTTTTTCACATATCTAATTTTCGTCGAAAAATTCGTTATTTTGTAATTTTTGGATATATCTGATTTTTGTCGAAAAATCCGTTA
This sequence comes from Drosophila funebris, assembly GCA_018901825.1. NCBI lineage: Eukaryota > Metazoa > Arthropoda > Insecta > Diptera > Drosophilidae > Drosophila > Drosophila funebris. The sequence continues at coordinate 53,130 of JAEIFK010000335.1, forward strand.
TTTTTCATTTTTGGACATATCTGGATTTTCGTCGAAAAATCCGTTATTTTGCCATTTTTGCACAAATCTGATTTTCGTCGAAAAATCCGTTATTTTGTTATTTTTGGACATTATCTGATTTTCGTCGAAAAATCCGTTATTATGTAATTTTTGGATATATTTTTGATTTTTGTCGGAATAACCGCTATTTTTGCCATTTTTTCCCATATCTGATTCTTGTCGGAAAAATACGTTATTTTGCCATTTTTGTACATATCTGATTTTCGGCGAAAAATCCGTTATTTTGCTATTTTTGGACATATCTGATTGTTGTCGAAAAAATCCGTTATTTTGTGATTTTTGAACGTATCTGATTTTCGTTGAAAAATCCGTTATTATGTAATTTTTGGATATAATTTTGATTTTTGTCGAAAGATCCGTTATTTTGCAATTTTTGCACATATCTGATTTTCGTCGAAAAATTCGTTAGTTTGTCATTTTTGGACATATTTGATTTTCGTCGAAAGATCCGTTATTTTGCAATTTTTGCACATATCTGATTTTCGTCGAAAAATTCGTTATTTTTTCATTTTTGGACATATTGGATTTTCGTCGAGAAATCCGTTATATTGCCATTTTTGCACAAATCTGATTTTCATCGAAAAATCCGTTATTTTGTTATTTTTGGACATATCTGATTTTCGTCGAAAAATCCGTTATTTTGCTATTTTTGGACATATCTGATTTTTGTCGGAATGACCGCTATTTTTGCCATTTTTTCCCATATCTGATTCTTGTCAAAAAAATCCGTTATTTTGTCATTTTTGTACATATCTGATTTTCGTCGAAAAATCCGTTATTTTGCCATTATTGGACATATCTGAATGTTGTCGAAAAAATCCGTTATTTTGTGATTTTTGAACGTATCTGATTTTCGTTGAAAAATCCGTTATTATGTAATTTTTGGATATATTTTTGTTTTTTGTCGAAAGATCCGTTATTTTGCCATTTTTGTACATATCTGATTTTCGTCGAAAAATCCGTTATTTTGCCATTATTGGACATGTCTGATTGTTGTCGAAAAAATCTGTTATTTTGTGATTTTTGAACGTATCTGATTTTTGTTGAAAAATCCGTTATTATGTAATTTTTGGATATATTTTTGATTTTTGTCGGAATAACCGCTATTTTTGCACATATCTGATTCTTGTCGGAAAAATCCGTTATTTTGTCATTTTTGTACATATCTGATTTTTGTCGAAAAATCCGTTATTTTGCCATTATTGGACATATCTGATTGTTGTCGAAAAAATCCGTTATTTTGTGATTTTTGAACGTAACTGATTTTCGTTGAAAAATCCGTTATTATGTAATTTTTGGATATATTTTTGATTTTTGTCGAAAGATCCGTTATTTTGCAATTTTTGCACATATCTGATTTTCGTCGAAAAATTCGTTATTTTGTCATTTTTGGACATATTTGATTTTCGTCGAAAGATCCGTTATTTTGCAATTTTTGCACATATCTGATTTTCGTCGAAAAATCCGTTATTTTTCATTTTTGGACATATCTGATTTTCGTCGGAAAAATCCGTTATTTTGCCATTTTTGCACATATCTGATTTTCGTCGAAAAATCCGTTATTTTGCCATTATTGGACATATCTGATTGTTGTCCAAAAAATCCGATATTTTGTGATTTTTGAACGTAACTGATTTTCGTTGAAAAATCCGTTATTATGTAATTTTTGGATATATTTTTGATTTTTGTCGGAATAACCGCTGTTTTTACCATTTTTTCACATATCTAATTTTCGTCGAAAAATTCGTTATTTTGTCATTTTTTGGATATATCTGATTTTTGTCGAAAAATTCGTTATTTTTCATTTTTGGACATATTGGATTTTCGTCGAGAAATCCGTTATATTGCCATTTTTGTACAAATCTGATTTTCATCGAAAAATCCGTTATTTTGTTATTTTTGGACATATCTGATTTTCGTCGAAAAATCCGTTATTATGTAATTTTTGGATATATTTTTGATTTTTGTCGGAATAACCGCTATTTTTGCCATTTTTTTCCCATATCTGAGTCTTGTCGGAAAAATACGTTATTTTGCCATTCTTGTACATATCTGATTTTCGGCGAAAAATCCGTTATTTTGCTATTTTTGGACATATCTGATTGTTGTCGAAAAAATCCGTTATTTTGTGATTTTTGAACGTATCTGATTTTCATTGAAAAATCCGTTATTATGTAATTTTTGGATATAATTTTGATTTTTGTCGAAAGATCCGTTATATTGCAATTTTTGCACATATCTGATTTTCGTCGAAAAATTCGTTAGTTTGTCATTTTTGGACATATTTGATTTTCGTCGAAAGATCCGTTATTTTGCAATTTTTGCACATATCTGATTTTCGTCGAAAAATTCGTTATTTTTCATTTTTGGACATATTTGATTTTCGTCGAGAAATCCGTTATATTGCCATTTTTGCACAAATCTGATTTTCATCGAAAAATCCGTTATTTTGTTATTTTTGGACATATCTGATTTTCGTCGAAAAATCCGTTATTTTGCTATTTTTGGACATATCTGATTTTTGTCGGAATGACCGCTATTTTTGCCATTTTTTTCCCATATCTGATTCTTGTCAAAAAAATCCGTTATTTTGTCATTTTTGTACATATCTGATTTTCGTCGAAAAATCCGTTATTTTGCCATTATTGGACATATCTGAATGTTGTCGAAAAAATCCGTTATTTTGTGATTTTTGAACGTATCTGATTTTCGTTGAAAAATCCGTTATTATGTAATTTTTGGATATATTTTTGTTTTTTGTCGAAAGATCCGTTATTTTGCCATTTTTGTACATATCTGATTTTCGGCGAAAAATCCGTTATTTTGCTATTTTTGGACATATCTGATTTTTGTCGGAATGACCGCTATTTTTGCCATTTTTTCCCATATCTGAGTCTTGTCGGAAAAATACGTTATTTTGCCATTTTTGTACATATCTGATTTTCGGCGAAAAATCCGTTATTTTGCTATTTTTGGACATATCTGATTTTTGTCGGAATGACCGCTATTTTTGCCATTTTTTTCCCATATCTGATTCTTGTCGGAAAAATCCGTTATTTTGTCATTTTTGTACATATCTGATTTTCGTCGAAAAATCCGTTATTTTGCCATTATTGGACATATCTGATTGTTGTCCAAAAAATCCGATATTTTGTGATTTTTGAACGTAACTGATTTTCGTTGAAAAATCCGGTATTATGTAATTTTTGGATATATTTTTGATTTTTGTCGGAATAACCGCTGTTTTTACCATTTTTTCACATATCTAATTTTCGTCGAAAAATTCGTTATTTTGTAATTTTTGGATATATCTGATTTTTGTCGAAAAATTCGTTATTTTTCATTTTTGGACATATTGGATTTTCGTCGAGAAATCCGTTATATTGCCATTTTTGCACAAATCTGATTTTCATCGAAAAATCCGTTATTTTGTTATTTTTGGACATATCTGATTTTCGTCGAAAAATCCGTTATTATGTAATTTTTGGATATATTTTTGATTTTTGTCGGAATAACCGCTATTTTTGCCATTTTTTCCCATATCTGAGTCTTGTCGGAAAAATACGTTATTTTGCCATTCTTGTACATATCTGATTTTCGGCGAAAAATCCGTTATTTTGCTATTTTTGGACATATCTGATTGTTGTCGAAAAAATCCGTTATTTTGTGATTTTTGAACGTATCTGATTTTCATTGAAAAATCCGTTATTATGTAATTTTTGGATATAATTTTGATTTTTGTCGAAAGATCCGTTATATTGCAATTTTTGTACATATCTGATTTTCGTCGAAAAATTCGTTAGTTTGTCATTTTTGGACATATTTGATTTTCGTCGAAAGATCCGTTATTTTGCAATTTTTGCACATATCTGATTTTCGTCGAAAAATTCGTTATTTTTCATTTTTGGACATATTGGATTTTCGTCGAGAAATCCGTTATTTTGCCATTTTTGCACAAATCTGATTTTCATCGAAAAATCCGTTATTTTGTTATTTTTGGACATATCTGATTTTCGTCGAAAAATCCGTTATTTTGCTATTTTTGGACATATCTGATTTTTGTCGGAATGACCGCTATTTTTGCCATTTTTTCCCATATCTGATTCTTGTCAAAAAAATCCGTTATTTTGTCATTTTTGTACATATCTGATTTTCGTCGAAAAATCCGTTATTTTGCCATTATTGGACATATCTGAATGTTGTCGAAAAAATCCGTTATTTTGTGATTTTTGAACGTATCTGATTTTCGTTGAAAAATCCGTTATTATGTAATTTTTGGATATATTTTTGTTTTTTGTCGAAAGATCCGTTATTTTGCCATTTTTGTACATATCTGATTTTCGGCGAAAAATCCGTTATTTTGCTATTTTTGGACATATCTGATTTTTGTCGGAATGACCGCTATTTTTGCCATTTTTTCCCATATCTGAGTCTTGTCGCAAAAATACGTTATTTTGCCATTTTTGTACATATCTGATTTTCGTCGAAAAATTCGTTATTTTTCATTTTTGGACATATCTGATTTTTGTCGAGAAATCCGTTATTTTTGCCATTTTTGCACATATCTGATTTTCATCGAAAAATCCGTTATTTTGTTATTTTTGGACATATCTGATTTTCGTCGAAAAATCCGTTATTTTGCTATTTTTGGACATATCTGATTTTTCGAATCTTTTGGAATGACCGCTATTTTTTGCCTATTTTTTTTTCCCATATCTGATTCTTGTCAAAAAAATCCGTTATTTTGTCATTTTTGTACATATCTGATTTTCGTCGAAAAATCCGTTATTTTGCCATTATTGGACATATCTGATTGTTGTCGAAAAAATCCGTTATTTTGTGATTTTTGAACGTATCTGATTTTCGTTGAAAAATCCGTTATTATGTAATTTTTGGATATAATTTTGATTTTTGTCGAAAGATCCGTTATTTTGCAATTTTTGCACATATCTGATTTTCGTCGAAAAATTCGTTATTTTGTCATTTTTGGACATATTTGATTTTCGTCGAAAGATCCGTTATTTTGCAATTTTTGCACATATCTGATTTTCGTCGAAAAATTCGTTATTTTTCATTTTTGGACATATCTGGATTTTCGTCGAGAAATCCGTTATATTGCCATTTTTGCACATATCTGATTTTCATCGAAAAATCCGTTATTTTGTTATTTTTGGACATATCTGATTTTCGTCGAAAAATCCGTTATTTTGCTATTTTTGGACATATCTGATTTTTGTCGGAATAACCGCTATTTTTGCCATTTTTTCCCATATCTGATTCTTGTCAAAAAAATCCGTTATTTTGTCATTTTTGTACATATCTGATTTTCGTCGAAAAATCCGTTATTTTGCCATTATTGGACATATCTGATTGTTGTCGAAAAAATCCGTTATTTTGTGATTTTTGAACGTATCTGATTTTCGTTGAAAAATCCGTTATTATGTAATTTTTGGATATATTTTTGATTTTTGTCGGAATAACCGCTATTTTTGCCATTTTTTCCCATATCTGATTCTTGTCGGAAAAATCCGTTATTTTGTCATTTTTGTACATATCTGATTTTTGTCGAAAAATCCGTTATTTTGCCATTATTGGACATATCTGATTGTTGTCGAAAAAATCCGTTATTTTGTGAATTTTTGAACGTATCTGATTTTCGTTGAAAAATCCGTTATTATGTAATTTTTGGATATATTTTTGATTTTTGTCGGAAAGATCCGTTATTTTGCAATTTTTGCACATATCTGATTTTCGTCGAAAAATTCGTTATTTTGTCATTTTTGGACATATTTGATTTTTGTCGAAAGATCCGTTATTTTGCAATTTTTGCACATATCTGATTTTCGTCGAAAAATCCGTTATTTTTTCATTTTTGGACATATCTGATTTTTCGTCGAGAATATTTTGCCGTTTTTTCATATCTGATTTTTGTCAAAAATCTTTTTTGTCATTTTTTCATCGAAAAATCCGTTATTTTGCCATTATTGGACATATCTGATTGTTGTCGAAAAAATCCGATATTTTGTGATTTTTGAACGTAACTGATTTTCGTTGAAAAATCCGGTATTATGTAATTTTTGGATATATTTTTGATTTTTGTCGGAATAACCGCTGTTTTTACCATTTTTTCACATATCTAATTTTCGTCGAAAAATTCGTTATTTTGTCATTTTTGGACATATCTGATTTTTGTGACGTATTTTTGCCATTTTTCATATCTGATTTTGTCGAAAAATCCGTTATTTTGTCATTTTTGGTACATATTTGATTTTCGTCGAAAAATCCGTTATTTTGCCATTTTTGCACATATCTGATTTTGTCATTTTTCAATCTGATTTTCGTCGAAAAATCCGTTATTTTGTTATTTTTGGACATATCTGATTTTCGTCGAAAAATCCGTTATTATGTAATTTTTGGATATATTTTTGATTTTTGTCGGAATAACCGCTATTTTTGCCATTTTTTCCCATATCTGATTCTTGTCGGAAAAATCCGTTATTTTGCCATTTTTGTACATATCTGATTTTCGTCGAAAAATCCGTTATTTTGCCATTTTTGGACATATCTGATTTTTGTCGAAAAATCCGTTATTTTGTGATTTTTGAACAGTATCTGATTTTCATTGAAAAATCCGTTATTATGTAATTTTTGGATATAATTTTTTTTGATTTTTGTCGAAAGATCCGTTATTTTGCCATTTTTGCACATATCTGATTTTCGTCGAAAAATTCGTTATTTTGTCATTTTTGGACATATTTGATTTTCGTCGAAAGATCCGTTATTTTGCCATTTTTGCACATATCTGATTTTCGTCGAAAAAATCCGTTATTTTGTCATTTTTGGACATATCTGATTTTCGTCGAAAAATCCGTTATTATTGCCATTTTTGCACATATCTGATTTTTGTCGAAAAATCCGTTATTTTGTTATTTTTGTACATATCTGATTTTCGTCGAAAAATCCGTTATTTTGCTATTTTTGGACATATCTGATTTTTGTCGGAATGACCGCTATTTTTGCCATTTTTTCCCATATCTGATTCTTGTCAAAAAAATCCGTTATTTTGTCATTTTTGTACATATCTGATTTTCGTCGAAAAATCCGTTATTTTGCCATTATTGGACATATCTGAATGTTGTCGAAAAAATCCGTTATTTTGTGATTTTTGAACGTATCTGATTTTCGTTGAAAAATCCGTTATTATGTAATTTTTGGATATATTTTTGTTTTTTGTCGAAAGATCCGTTATTTTGCCATTTTTGTACATATCTGATTTTCGGCGAAAAATCCGTTATTTTGCTATTTTTGGACATATCTGATTTTTGTCGGAATGACCGCTATTTTTGCCATTTTTTCCCATATCTGAGTCTTGTCGAAAAATACGTTATTTTGCCATTTTTGTACATATCTGATTTTCGGCGAAAAATCCGTTATTTTGCTATTTTTGGACATATCTGATTTTTGTCGGAATGACCGCTATTTTTGCCATTTTTTCCCATATCTGATTCTTGTCGGAAAAATCCGTTATTTTGTCATTTTTGTACATATCTGATTTTCGTCGAAAAATCCGTTATTTTGCCATTATTGGACATATCTGATTGTTGTCCAAAAAATCCGATATTTTGTGATTTTTGAACGTAACTGATTTTCGTTGAAAAATCCGGTATTATGTAATTTTTGGATATATTTTTGATTTTTGTCGGAATAACCGCTGTTTTTACCATTTTTTCACATATCTAATTTTCGTCGAAAAATTCGTTATTTTGTAATTTTTGGATATATCTGATTTTTGTCGAAAAATTCGTTATTTTTCATTTTTGGACATATTGGATTTTCGTCGAGAAATCCGTTATATTGCCATTTTTGCACAAATCTGATTTTCATCGAAAAATCCGTTATTTTGTTATTTTTGGACATATCTGATTTTCGTCGAAAAATCCGTTATTATGTAATTTTTGGATATATTTTTGATTTTTGTCGGAATAACCGCTATTTTTGCCATTTTTTCCCATATCTGAGTCTTGTCGGAAAAATACGTTATTTTGCCATTTTTGTACATATCTGATTTTCGGCGAAAAATCCGTTATTTTGCTATTTTTGGACATATCTGATTGTTGTCGAAAAAATCCGTTATTTTGTGATTTTTGAACGTATCTGATTTTCATTGAAAAATCCGTTATTATGTAATTTTTGGATATAATTTTGATTTTTGTCGAAAGATCCGTTATATTGCAATTTTTGCACATATCTGATTTTCGTCGAAAAATTCGTTAGTTTGTCATTTTTGGACATATTTGATTTTCGTCGAAAGATCCGTTATTTTGCAATTTTTGCACATATCTAATTTTCGTCGAAAAATTCGTTATTTTTCATTTTTGGACATATTGGATTTTCGTCGAGAAATCCGTTATATTGCCATTTTTGCACAAATCTGATTTTCATCGAAAAATCCGTTATTTTGTTATTTTTGGACATATCTGATTTTCGTCGAAAAATCCGTTATTTTGCTATTTTTGGACATATCTGATTTTTGTCGGAATGACCGCTATTTTTGCCATTTTTTCCCATATCTGATTCTTGTCAAAAAAATCCGTTATTTTGTCATTTTTGTACATATCTGATTTTCGTCGAAAAATCCGTTATTTTGCCATTATTGGACATATCTGAATGTTGTCGAAAAAATCCGTTATTTTGTGATTTTTGAACGTATCTGATTTTCGTTGAAAAATCCGTTATTATGTAATTTTTGGATATATTTTTGTTTTTTGTCGAAAGATCCGTTATTTTGCCATTTTTGTACATATCTGATTTTCGGCGAAAAATCCGTTATTTTGCTATTTTTGGACATATCTGATTTTTGTCGGAATGACCGCTATTTTTGCCATTTTTTCCCATATCTGAGTCTTGTCGCAAAAATACGTTATTTTGCCATTTTTGTACATATCTGATTTTCGGCGAAAAATCCGTTATTTTGCTATTTTTGGACATATCTGATTTTTGTCGGAATGACCGCTATTTTTGCCATTTTTTCCCATATCTGATTCTTGTCGGAAAAATCCGTTGTTTTGTCAGTTTTGTACATATCTGATTTTTGTCGGAATAACCGCTATTTTTGCCATTTTTTCCCATATCTGATTCTCGTCGGAAAAATCCGTTATTTTGTCATTTTTGTACATATCTGATTTTCGTCGAAAAATCCGTTATTTTGCCATTATTGGACATATCTGATTGTTGTCGAAAAAATCCGTTATTTTGTGATTTTTGAACGTATCTGATTTTCGTTGAAAAATCCGTTATTATGTAATTTTTCGATATATTTTTGATTTTTGTCGGAATAACCGCTATTTTTGCCATTTTTGCACATATCTGATTTTCGTCGAAAAATTCGTAATTTTGTCATTTTTGGACATATTTGATTTTTGTCGGATAATATAAATAATAATATTTTTGCCATTTTTTCCCATATCTGATTCTTGTCGGAAAAATCCGTTATTTTGTGATTTTTGAAAGTATCTGATTTTCGTTGAAAAATCCGTTATTTTGCAATTTTTGCACATATCTGATTTTCGTCGAAAAATTCGTTATTTTGTCATTTTTGGACATATCGGATTTTTGTCGAAAGATCCGTTATTTTGCAAATTTTGCACATATCTGATTATCGTCGAAAAATTCGTTATTTTTCATTTTTGGACATATCGGATTTTCGTCGAGAAATCCGTTATATTGTCATTTTTGGACATATCTGATATTTGTCGAAAAATCCGATATATTGTCATTTTTGGACATATCTGATTTTCGTCGAAAAAATTCGTTATTTTGCCATTTTTGCACAAATCTGATTTTCGGCGAAAAATCCGTTATTTTGTCATTTTTGGACATATCTGATTTTTGTCGGAATAACCGCTATTTTTGCCATTTTTTCCCATATCTGATTCTTGTCGGAAAAATCCGTTATTTTGTCATTTTTGTACATATCTGATTTTCGTCGAAAAATCCGTTATTTTGCCATTTTGGACATATCTGATTTTTCGAAAATCCGTTATTTTGTTTTTTTATTATTTTTGGATATATTTTTGATTTTTGTCGGAATAACCGCTATTTTTGCCATTTTTTCCCATATCTGATTCTTGTCGGAAAAATACGTTATTTTGTCATTTTTGTACATATCTGATTTTCGGCGAAAAATCCGTTATTTTGCTATTTTTGGACATATCTGATTGTTGTCGAAAAAATCCGTTATTTTGTGATTTTTGAACGTATCAGATTTTCGTTGAAAAATCCGTTATTATGTAATTTTTGGATATATTTTTGTTTTTTGTCGAAAGATCCGTTATTTTGCCATTTTTGTACATATCTGATTTTCGGCGAAAAATCCGTTATTTTGCTATTTTTGGACATATTTGATTTTTGTCGGAATGACCGCTATTTTTGCCATTTTTTCCCATATCTGAGTCTTGTCGGAAAAATACGTTATTTTGCCATTTTTGTACATATCTGATTTTCGGCGAAAAATCCGTTATTTTGCTATTTTTGGACATATCTGATTTTTGTCGGAATGACCGCTATTTTTGCCATTTTTTCCCATATCTGATTCTTGTCGGAAAAATCCGTTATTTTGTCATTTTTGTACATATCTGATTTTCGTCGAAAAATCCGTTATTTTGCCATTATTGGACATATCTGATTGTTGTCGAAAAAATCCGTTATTTTGTGATTTTTGAACGTATCTGATTTTCGTTGAAAAATCCGTTATTATGTAATTTTTCGATATATTTTTGATTTTTGTCGGAATAACCGCTATTTTTGCCATTTTTGCACATATCTGATTTTCGTCGAAAAATTCGTAATTTTGTCATTTTTGGACATATTTGATTTTTGTCGGATAATATAAATAATAATATTTTTGCCATTTTTTCCCATATCTGATTCTTGTCGGAAAAATCCGTTATTTTGTGATTTTTGAAAGTATCTGATTTTCGTTGAAAAATCCGTTATTTTGCAATTTTTGCACATATCTGATTTTCGTCGAAAAATTCGTTATTTTGTCATTTTTGGACATATCGGATTTTTGTCGAAAGATCCGTTATTTTGCAAATTTTGCACATATCTGATTATCGTCGAAAAATTCGTTATTTTTCATTTTTGGACATATCGGATTTTCGTCGAGAAATCCGTTATATTGTCATTTTTGGACATATCTGATATTTGTCGAAAAATCCGATATATTGTCATTTTTGGACATATCTGATTTTCGTCGAAAAATTCGTTATTTCGCCATTTTTGCACAAATCTGATTTTCGGCGAAAAATCCGTTATTTTGTCATTTTTGGACATATCTGATTTTTGTCGGAATAACCGCTATTTTTGCCATTTTTTCCCATATCTGATTCTTGTCGGAAAAATCCGTTATTTTGTCATTTTTGTACATATCTGATTTTTGTCGGAATAACCGCTATTTTTGCCATTTTTTCCCATATTGATTCTTGTCGGAAAAATCCGTTATTATGTCATTTTTGTACATATCTGATTTTCGTCGAAAAATCCGTTATTTTGCCATTATTGGACATATCTGATTGTTGTCGAAAAAATCTGTTATTTTGTGATTTTTGAACGTATCTGATTTTCGTTGAAAAATCCGTTATTATGTAATTTTTGGATATATTTTTGGATTTTTGTCGGAATAACCGCTATTTTTGCACATATCTGATTTTTGTCGAAAAATTCGTTATATTGTCATTTTTGGACATATCTGATTTTTGTCGGAATAACCGCTATTTTTGCCATTTTTTCCCATATGTGATTCTTGTCGAAAAATCCGTTATTTTGTCATTTTTGTACATATCTGATTTTCGTTGAAAAATCCGTTATTTTTGGATATATTTTTGATTTTTGTCGGAATAACCGCTATTTTTGCCATTTTTTCCCATATCTGATTCTTGTCGGAAAAATCCGTTATTTTGTCATTTTTGTACATATATGATTACTGTAGAAAAATCCGTTATTTTGCCATTATTGGACATTTCTGATGTTGTCGAAAAAATCCGTTATTTTGTCATTTTTTTACATATCTGATTTTCATCAAAAAATCCAGTATTTTACCATTTTTGGACATATCTGAATTTTGTCGGAATAACCGCTATTTTTTGCTATTTTTTCCCATATGTGATTCTTGTCGAAAAATCCGTTATTTTGTCATTTTTGTACATATCTGATTTTTGTCGGAATGACCGCTATTTTTGCCATTTTTTCCCATATCTGATTCTTGTCAAAAAAATCCGTTATTTTGTCATTTTTGTATATGTGATTCTTGTCGAAAAATCCGTTATTTTGTCATTTTTGTACATATCTGATTTTCGTTGAAAAATCCGTTATTTTTGGATATATTTTTGATTTTTGTCGGAATAACCGCTATTTTTGCCATTTTTTCCCATATCTGATTCTTGTCGGAAAAATCCGTTATTTTGTCATTTTTGTACATATATGATTTCTGTAGAAAAATCCGTTATTTTGCCATTATTGGACATTTCTGATGTTGTCGAAAAAATCCGTTATTTTGTCATTTTTTTACATATCTGATTTTCGTCAAAAAATCCAGTATTTTGCCATTTTTGGACATATCTGAATTTTGTCGGAATAACCGCTATTTTTTGCTATTTTTTCCCATATGTGATTCTTGTCGAAAAATCCGTTATTTTGTCATTTTTGTACATATCTGATTTTTGTCGGAATGACCGCTATTTTTGCCATTTTTTCCCATATCTGATTCTTGTCAAAAAAATCCGTTATTTTGTCATTTTTGTACATATCTGATTTTCGTCGAAAAATCCGTTATTTTGCCATTATTGGACATGTCTGATTGTTGTCGAAAAAATCTGTTATTTTGTGATTTTTGAACGTATCTGATTTTCGTTGAAAAATCCGTTATTATGTAATTTTTGGATATATTTTTGATTTTTGTCGGAATAACCGCTATTTTTGCACATATCTGATTCTTGTCGGAAAAATCCGTTATTTTGTCATTTTTGTACATATCTGATTTTTGTAGAAAAATCCGTTATTTTGCCATTAATGGACATATCTGATTGTTGTCGAAAAAATCCGTTATTTTGTGATTTTTGAACGTAACTGATTTTCGTTGAAAAATCCGTTATTATGTAATTTTTGGATATATTTTTGATTTTTGTCGAAAGATCCGTTATTTTGCAATTTTTGCACATATCTGATTTTCGTCGAAAAATTCGTTATTTTGTCATTTTTGGACATATTTGATTTTCGTCGAAAGATCCGTTATTTTGCAATTTTTGCACATATCTGATTTTCGTCGAAAAATTCGTTATTTTTCATTTTTGGACATATTGGATTTTCGTCGAGAAATCCGTTATATTGCCATTTTTGCACAAATCTGATTTTCATCGAAAAATCCGATATTTTGTGATTTTTGAACGTAACTGATTTTCGTTGAAAAATCCGGTATTATGTAATTTTTGGATATATTTTTGATTTTTGTCGGAATAACCGCTATTTTTGCCATTTTTTCCCATATCTGAGTCTTGTCGGAAAAATACGTTATTTTGCCATTCTTGTACATATCTGATTTTCAGCGAAAAATCCGTTATTTTGCTATTTTTGGACATATCTGATTGTTGTCGAAAAAATCCGTTATTTTGTGATTTTTGAACGTATCTGATTTTCATTGAAAAATCCGTTATTATGTAATTTTTGGATATAATTTTGATTTTTGTCGAAAGATCCGTTATATTGCAATTTTTGCACATATCTGATTTTCGTCGAAAAATCCGATATATTGTCATTTTTGGACATATCTGATTTTCGTCGAAAAATTCGTTATTTCGCCATTTTTGCACAAATCTGATTTTCGTCGAAAAATTCGTTAGTTTGTCATTTTTGGACATATTTGATTTTCGTCGAAAGATCCGTTATTTTGCAATTTTTGCACATATCTGATTTTCGTCGAAAAATTCGTTATTTTTCATTTTTGGACATATTGGATTTTCGTCGAGAAATCCGTTATATTGCCATTTTTGCACAAATCTGATTTTCATCGAAAAATCCGTTATTTTGTTATTTTTGGACATATCTGATTTTCGTCGAAAAATCCGTTATTTTGCTATTTTTGGACATATCTGATTTTTGTCGGAATGACCGCTATTTTTGCCATTTTTTCCCATATCTGATTCTTGTCAAAAAAATCCGTTATTTTGTCATTTTTGTACATATCTGATTTTCGTCGAAAAATCCGTTATTTTGCCATTATTGGACATGTCTGATTGTTGTCGAAAAAATCTGTTATTTTGTGATTTTTGAACGTATCTGATTTTTGTTGAAAAATCCGTTATTATGTAATTTTTGGATATATTTTTGATTTTTGTCGGAATAACCGCTATTTTTGCACATATCTGATTCTTGTCGGAAAAATCCGTTATTTTGTCATTTTTGTACATATCTGATTTTTGTAGAAAAATCCGTTATTTTGCCATTAATGGACATATCTGATTGTTGTCGAAAAAATCCGTTATTTTGTGATTTTTGAACGTAACTGATTTTCGTTGAAAAATCCGTTATTATGTAATTTTTGGATATATTTTTGATTTTTGTCGAAAGATCCGTTATTTTGCAATTTTTGCACATATCTGATTTTCGTCGAAAAATTCGTTATTTTGTCATTTTTGGACATATTTGATTTTCGTCGAAAGATCCGTTATTTTGCAATTTTTGCACATATCAGATTTTCGTCGAAAAATTCGTTATTTTTCATTTTTGGACATATTGGATTTTCGTCGAGAAATCCGTTATATTGCCATTTTTGCACAAATCTGATTTTCATCGAAAAATCCGTTATTTTGCCATTATTGGACATATCTGATTGTTGTCCAAAAAATCCGATATTTTGTGATTTTTGAACGTAACTGATTTTCGTTGAAAAATCCGGTATTATGTAATTTTTGGATATATTTTTGATTTTTGTCGGAATAACCGCTGTTTTTACCATTTTTTCACATATCTAATTTTCGTCGAAAAATTCGTTATTTTGTAATTTTTGGATATATCTGATTTTTGTCGAAAAATTCGTTATTTTTCATTTTTGGACATATTGGATTTTCGTCGAGAAATCCGTTATATTGCCATTTTTGCACAAATCTGATTTTCATCGAAAAATCCGTTATTTTGTTATTTTTGGACATATCTGATTTTCGTCGAAAAATCCGTTATTATGTAATTTTTGGATATATTTTTGATTTTTGTCGGAATAACCGCTATTTTTGCCATTTTTTCCCATATCTGAGTCTTGTCGGAAAAATACGTTATTTTGCCATTCTTGTACATATCTGATTTTCGGCGAAAAATCCGTTATTTTGCTATTTTTGGACATATCTGATTGTTGTCGAAAAAATCCGTTATTTTGTGATTTTTGAACGTATCTGATTTTTATTGAAAAATCCGTTATTATGTAATTTTTGGATATAATTTTGATTTTTGTCGAAAGATCCGTTATATTGCAATTTTTGCACATATCTGATTTTCGTCGAAAAATTCGTTAGTTTGTCATTTTTGGACATATTTGATTTTCGTCGAAAGATCCGTTATTTTGCAATTTTTGCACATATCTGATTTTCGTCGAAAAATTCGTTATTTTTCATTTTTGGACATATTGGATTTTCGTCGAGAAATCCGTTATATTGCCATTTTTGCACAAATCTGATTTTCATCGAAAAATCCGTTATTTTGTTATTTTTGGACATATCTGATTTTCGTCGAAAAATCCGTTATTTTGCTATTTTTGGACATATCTGATTTTTGTCGGAATGACCGCTATTTTTGCCATTTTTTCCCATATCTGATTCTTGTCAAAAAAATCCGTTATTTTGTCATTTTTGTACATATCTGATTTTCGTCGAAAAATCCGTTATTTTGCCATTATTGGACATATCTGAATGTTGTCGAAAAAATCCGTTATTTTGTGATTTTTGAACGTATCTGATTTTCGTTGAAAAATCCGTTATTATGTAATTTTTGGATATATTTTTGTTTTTTGTCGAAAGATCCGTTATTTTGCCATTTTTGTACATATCTGATTTTCGGCGAAAAATCCGTTATTTTGCTATTTTTGGACATATCTGATTTTTGTCGGAATGACCGCTATTTTTGCCATTTTTTCCCATATCTGAGTCTTGTCGCAAAAATACGTTATTTTGCCATTTTTGTACATATCTGATTTTCGGCGAAAAATCCGTTATTTTGCTATTTTTGTTTTGACATATCTGATTTTTGTCGGAATGACCGCTATTTTTGCCATTTTTTCCCATATCTGATTCTTGTCGGAAAAATCCGTTATTTTGTCATTTTTGTACATATCTGATTTTCGTCGAAAAATCCGTTATTTTGCCATTATTGGACATATCTGATTGTTGTCGAAAAAATCCGTTATTTTGTGATTTTTGAACGTATCTGATTTTCGTTGAAAAATCCGTTATTATGTAATTTTTCGATATATTTTTGATTTTTGTCGGAATAACCGCTATTTTTGCCATTTTTGCACATATCTGATTTTCGTCGAAAAATTCGTAATTTTGTCATTTTTGGACATATTTGATTTTTGTCGGATAATATAAATAATAATATTTTTGCCATTTTTTCCCATATCTGATTCTTGTCGGAAAAATCCGTTATTTTGTGATTTTTGAAAGTATCTGATTTTCGTTGAAAAATCCGTTATTTTGCAATTTTTGCACATATCTGATTTTCGTCGAAAAATTCGTTATTTTGTCATTTTTGGACATATCGGATTTTTGTCGAAAGATCCGTTATTTTGCAAATTTTGCACATATCTGATTATCGTCGAAAAATTCGTTATTTTTCATTTTTGGACATATCGGATTTTCGTCGAGAAATCCGTTATATTGTCATTTTTGGACATATCTGATATTTGTCGAAAAATCCGATATATTGTCATTTTTGGACATATCTGATTTTCGTCGAAAAATTCGTTATTTCGCCATTTTTGCACAAATCTGATTTTCGGCGAAAAATCCGTTATTTTGTCATTTTTGGACATATCTGATTTTTGTCGGAATAACCGCTATTTTTGCCATTTTTTCCCATATCTGATTCTTGTCGGAAAAATCCGTTATTTTGTCATTTTTGTACATATCTGATTTTTGTCGGAATAACCGCTATTTTTGCCATTTTTTCCCATATCTGATTCTTGTCGGAAAAATCCGTTATTTTGTCATTTTTGTACATATATGATTTTTGTAGAAAAATCCGTTATTTTGCCATTATTGGACATTTCTGATGTTGTCGAAAAAATCCGTTATTTTGTCATTTTTTTACATATCTGATTTTCGTCAAAAAATCCAGTATTTTGCCATTTTTGGACATATCTGATTTTTGTCGGAATAACCGCTATTTTTGCCATTTTTTCCCATATTGATTCTTGTCGGAAAAATCCGTTATTATGTCATTTTTGTACATATCTGATTTTCGTCGAAAAATCCGTTATTTTGCCATTATTGGACATATCTGATTGTTGTCGAAAAAATCTGTTATTTTGTGATTTTTGAACGTATCTGATTTTCGTTGAAAAATCCGTTATTATGTAATTTTTGGATATATTTTTGATTTTTGTCGGAATAACCGCTATTTTTGCACATATCTGATTTTTGTCGAAAAATTCGTTATATTGTCATTTTTGGACATATCTGATTTTTGTCGGAATAACCGCTATTTTTGCCATTTTTTCCCATATGTGATTCTTGTCGAAAAATCCGTTATTTTGTCATTTTTGTACATATCTGATTTTCGTTGAAAAATCCGTTATTTTTGGATATATTTTTGATTTTTGTCGGAATAACCGCTATTTTTGCCATTTTTTCCCATATCTGATTCTTGTCGGAAAAATCCGTTATTTTGTCATTTTTGTACATATATGATTTCTGTAGAAAAATCCGTTATTTTGCCATTATTGGACATTTCTGATGTTGTCGAAAAAATCCGTTATTTTGTCATTTTTTTACATATCTGATTTTCGTCAAAAAATCCAGTATTTTGCCATTTTTGGACATATCTGAATTTTGTCGGAATAACCGCTATTTTTTGCTATTTTTTCCCATATGTGATTCTTGTCGAAAAATCCGTTATTTTGTCATTTTTGTACATATCTGATTTTTGTCGGAATGACCGCTATTTTTGCCATTTTTTCCCATATCTGATTCTTGTCAAAAAAATCCGTTATTTTGTCATTTTTGTACATATCTGATTTTCGTCGAAAAATCCGTTATTTTGCCATTATTGGACATATCTGATTGTTGTCGAAAAAATCCGTTATTTTGTGATTTTTGAACGTATCTGATTTTCATTGAAAAATCCGTTATTATGTAATTTTTGGATATAATTTTGATTTTTGTCGAAAGATCCGTTATATTGCAATTTTTGCAGATATCTGATTTTCGTCGAAAAATTCGTTAGTTTGTCATTTTTGGACATATTTGATTTTCGTCGAAAGATCCGTTATTTTGCAATTTTTGCACATATCTGATTTTCGTCGAAAAATTCGTTATTTTTCATTTTTGGACATATTGGATTTTCGTCGAGAAATCCGTTATATTGCCATTTTTGCACAAATCTGATTTTCATCGAAAAAATCCGTTATTTTGTTATTTTTGGACATATCTGATTTTCGTCGAAAAATCCGTTATTTTGCTATTTTTGGACATATCTGATTTTTGTCGGAATGACCGCTATTTTTGCCATTTTTTCCCATATCTGATTCTTGTCAAAAAAACCTTTTTTTTTTTTTTTTTTACATATCTGATTTTCGTCGAAAAATCCGTTATTTTGCCATTATTGGACATATCTGAATGTTGTCGAAA
>JAEIFK010000336.1:0-88783 GCA_018901825.1 Drosophila funebris
AATATATTTTCGAGACAATCTGAATTTGATAAAAACAGTTATTTTTTGACATTTTGGGATCAGTTGTTGACGAAAATCATCATATTTAAATATTTTTGTGACAAATCCAATAATTCAAAAAGAACAAAGATCTCATTTTTGAATTCATTTGAATGGAAAACTATCTCCATTTTGTCAAATCCGAGCCTTGGACAAAAATGTCAATTTTTATTCCCACTTATCTTCTTATTATTCATCTTATTTTTTGTCGGAAAAAAAAACCCATTTTGACAAATCTGATTTTCTGACAAAATTCATTTTTTTTCACTGTTGACATATCCTAGCGCAACCGAAAAATGTTTTTTTTTGATCAGTCTGATTTCGTCAAAAACGTTATTTTGTCACTTCACGTCTTATCGAAAAACGGGCATTTTTGCCAGCCTTTTGACAAACCTCGCCATTTTTCCATTTTTTTGATAAATCTGATCTTGACGTGTTCAAGCTCAGCTTTGAAATACATTATTTGTCGAAAAAATGTATTCCCATTTTTTACCAAATCTGATTTTTGCCGAAAACTGCTTGTCATTTGTTGATCAAATCGAATTTTTGATGGAAAACGTACTCATTTGAGTGCATTTTTTGTCATATTTGAGAAATCAGATCTGTCGAAAAACTTTGTTCAGCCTTGTAAATCTGAATAAAACTAAAGCCATGCTTCTGTCAGTCTGTGCCTTGACAAAAAATTCAGACTTTTTTCCGTCTTGAAACATACACAAAAAACGCGATTTCTCCCCATTTATCCTAAAAACTGTCATATTTTGAAATCGATTTTGTCGAAAAACTGCTGAGCGTTTGTAGAGTCGTTGACGATATTGACGAAAACTTTGACACATTTTTTTGGTACCCGATTTTCATAACCGCTTTTCGCCACCCGACATATGATTTTGGTTCCATTGTTTGACACCCAAGCTGAGCCATTTGTTTTATAATCCGACTTTGATCATTTGTGGAACAAAAAGAGCTTTGCCATATTTTTTGACAAATCGCTTGTCGGAAACCGTATTTTGTCATTTGCCGACAAATTGAATTTCTGGACAAAAAACGTTATTTGTATTTGGATCAGTCTGAAAAAACTAGCAATACAAAATTTATATTATCATCCAACTTTGTCATTTTTGCTAGCCCTTAGCTTGTCGTTGCCAATTGAAGACATATGTATTTATTGAAAACATTTTTGTTCCTTCTTTTATAAATGATAGTTCTGTCATTTGAATAAATCTGATTTTTGTCGTCACTTAGATCTTTTGACTAAAAACGTGGTAAAATCATACTGAATAACTGTGGTTGGCTTCTTCACAGTCTGACATTGGTGTCATTTGGACACATCTGATTTTTGATCTAGTAAATTGTCATTTGTTACAGTCAGAGCGAGCAAATCTAATTTTATTTTGATCTGATTTGCGTAAAAACAAAAAACGGGCTGAGCCATTTTTTGACAAACCTTTGTCGAAACCTGCTATTTTTGTGTGCCTGTTGACACTTGATCTTTTAAAAACAGCCTTTTTAATATTTCCTTTTCGACAAAATCTGGTTTGACGGAAAAAACTTGCTGCCAGTTTTTTTGGCGGTGTCTGAATTTTGTTGTAAAAAAAACCTGATGATGTCATTTTGACAGCTTTGACAAAAATTATTTTTTCCTCAGTTTTGAAATACATTTTGTTCACTTTCCCATTTTTGATCAGTTCCGATTTTTGACGAAAACGTTTTTCAGTCATTGTTGACTATGCTAAAAATGTTACTTTAAATTTTTTTGATATTCTGATACTTAACGAAAGCCGTTATTTTCGTATCAATACGTGATTTTTTGACAAAAAACTGTGCCATTTTTATCTGAATGAAAACATATTTTCGTCATACGCACTCCTGATTGTTCTGAAGTGATTGGGCCCTGAGTTTTTTGACAAAAAGAATTAATTTTTTTTTTTCCACTTAGCTGACAGAAACAACCATTTCAGCTTGTCGAAAAACCGTTGTTTCAGTCTGAAATTCTGGACAAAAAACAAGTGCCATGGATAGATCATCTGATTTTTTTGTCGAAACCGTTATTTCTGTCATTTTTCGTCACCTGATTGTTGGACGAAAAACCAAAGGTTTTGTAAATCTTCTTTGTCAAAACCGTTATTTTTGTTACTTTTTGATAAATCTGAGTTTTTGATTAGTTTTTTTCCAGTTTTGCTTAATGAGAAAACGTATTCTCTTCTCCTCCATTTGATTGTGTCTGATTTTTGTCGGAAAAATTATATTTGTCATATTTTTGGAAATCAGATTTGTCGAACTGTTACTTGTCATTTTTGTGTGTGACACATCTGGTATATTTGACGAAAAAACTGCTTCTGTTGCCTTTTTGTAAATCTGATTTCAGATACAAAGTTGCCACTGGGACAGAGCGTGATTTTTGAAAAACAGTTTGTTCCATTGTTTGATGTCCCGATTTTTTCTCGAAAAAGGCCGTTACTCGTCGTGTCAAATCCGAGATAAACCGATAGCTGCACATTAAAATCCGATTTGTGTAATATTTTTTGATAGTCTGATTTGTCGGAAAAACCGCCTTCAGCCGATCAAATTCAATCCAACAAAACGTTTTTGATATTTTTTGGACGAAAAACCAGCATATAAATTTTTTACACATCAGGTTGACGAGAGCAATCTATGGAATGGCATAACAAGAGACATGATTTATCGGAAAATCTGTTCACTTTTTGATAAACCGGATTACCGTTACTTTGCTTTTATGTTTGGATACTGATGACGAAAAAGTTGCCATTTGTTACTTGCCATTTGCGAGTACTTAAAAACCGACATTTGCAACAGCTTGACGTGCTTGTCGAAATAGATATCAAATCATTTATAAAAACAAAAACCAGCATTTGTTTATTTTTGACAAATCTGAATCTTGTCGAAAAATGTTATTTAGCGATTGCTTTGGACGAAAAAATCTTTACCATCGACAAATCTGCTTGACGAAACCGCCAGCACTCAATGCCTGACAAAAAACAGTTATTTTTGACATTTTAATATATTCACTGTCGAAAGATACTTGAAATTCTGACGTTATTTTTGACATTTTTGCTATCTGATTTTTGTCGAAATACATATTTTTGACAATTGAATTGGACAAAAACAGTTATTTTTTGACATTTTTTGATCTGTTTTTGCCGGAGTTGCTTCATATTTTTTTGATTAGAACTTGAAAGTTTCTGATCATTTTTACATATCTGATTTTTTGTCGAAAAAACCGTTACTTGCCATTTGACAATTTGAACCTGATCAAAAAACAGCTCAGCTTGTCGGAAAACGTTGAGCCTTGACAAGAAAATTATTTCACTATCATTTTTGTCGAAAAAAATGCTTTTGACTTTATCAGTCAGGTTTTAAAAACTGGTTATTTTGACAAAAACAGCCATTTTTTGTCTATTTGCCATTTGGCAAAATCTTGCTTTTTGTCGTAACAAGTTATTTTCACACATTGACATATGTATTTATCGGAAAACAGCTCTTTGTTCCATTTTTTGAGGGTGGAACCATTTTTCTCGACTACATTGCCATTTCAGAAATTCGATTTTGAACGAAAAACCGTTACTTGGATCAAATAATATTGTCGGAAAAACATTACTTTGAAACAGATCATCTGATTTCTTGGACGAAAACTAAACCGGGCTTTACGTCATCTTCTTCATTATTGGCCCGATATTGTCGGAAAACGCTTTCGATCATCATTTATGATCTAAAAAAACGTTATATTGCCGAGCTTACTTTGCCATTGCATGGTGTGGGGCATGCACGAAATGGATATTTTTGCCATTTTTTGTATTTTGAAAACTGTTTTGTCATTTTTTTGGACAAATCTCGATTTATAGAAACAAATGTCATTTGATTAAATGATCAAATCTGACGTCAAAGATAGTTTTCGCCGACAAATCTGAGCTTGACAAAAAGCTCATTTTTTTCCGTTTTTGAAATATGTTAAAACGTATTTTTTTGATCAAATTCGATTTGCAAAGACACTTATGAACAAATACTTGGACAAATCTCACTTTTGCTGAAAAACACATCAAAAAGCTACATTTGGATATCTGATTTTTGCTCGCAGCGACATGCTTTTAGATCATCATCTGTTTTTTGACGAGTATTCAACATTTTTTGAGCAAATCTTATAATGCTGTTTTGGTCACTTGTTGACAAATCTGGTTTTGTCCAAAACCGTTATTTCGTCATCTGGCTGATCGTGCTCAGCCTTGAAATATATTAGAAAACTGTATTTTCCATTTTGATCAGCCCGATTTTGACGTTCCCCACTCCTTGCGATCACCTATTTTTGTCAAACAAAACTTTTTTGGACATTTTCCAAATTTGATTTTGTCGAAAAACCGCCATTTCATATCACTTGAATTTCAATGTTATTTCTTGACATTTGATCATACAAATGAAACTAGTTACTTGCCAGCATTTTTCTGACACCCTGAAACCTGGATAAAAAGAATATTTTTGACATTTTTACGAAACAAAGATTTTCTCCCATTTTTTGATAGCCTGAGTTTTGACAAGAATTTTTTTCCACTTGTTGAAAACATCCTTTGTTCATTTTTTGATGGAACCGGAGCTTCCTTTTTCGCCAAAAGCCGTTGCCCTGTCATTTAGAGAGGTCTGGACTTTTGAACTAGTCTTTTGACAAATATGATTTTTGTCGGAGCACTTTCTGTCATTTTAGAACATCTGACGTAACTTTTTATAAATATCAAATTTCGCTTTCTTTTCACATATTCAGTCGGAAAAATACTTTTTGAAAGTCATTTGATCATCATCTGAGAGCACGAAAAACGTTGTCAAATATTTACTATTTCAGCCACCCATGGCAAATTTACTCTGACCCATTTTTGTCATGATTAAATCTGACTTTGTCGAAAGTAGCCATTCCATTTGTTGAAATCTGAACCTTGACGAAAAATCGTTATTTTCATTCGACAAATCTGGTTTTGACGAAAATGTTATTGTGTTATCTTTTTGACAAATCCGCTTTTTTAAAAAAAACGGTTATTTGCCATTTATTGACAGCTTTGACAAAACAATTTTTCCAGTTTCTGAGGTCATAGCAAATGAATTCTTCCCATTTTTTGATGATCAAATCTGATTTAAAGAATTAATTTTTTCCCACTTGCTGACATCTATTTTTTGTTCAACAAAAACTTTTTTTGACATTTTGACAAATCTGATTTTTGTCTAAAAACTGAATATTACTTTCTGAATACCTCAGTCTCCTGACGAAAAACAGTTATTTTTGATACTTGGACACATCTGTTTTTTGTCGGAAAAACGTTATTTCCTTGACAAACGTTTTTTGACAAGAAAATTCACTCTTTTTTTTCCCACTTGTTGATCTTTAAACGTTTTTTTGATCAACTTTTGACAAATATTTTGTTTCCGTTATTTTGACAAAAAAGTTATTATTATTGACATACTACTACTATGTCATTTTGATATTACTGATCTGAAAACTTTATTCGTCATCTATTTCCAGTTAAGCTTGTCAAAACCGTTATTTTGCCTCTGTTGACTGGTCTGCAAACGCATTTTTACATTTTTGACAAAGCATCTGTTGTGCCATTTTATGACAAATCTGAATTCCTTGTCAAAAAACGTTACTTTGCCACATCTGAGCTTGATCAAAAATGATTTTTTCCCTTTGAAATGTTGTCGAGAAAATTTTCCCATTTGACAAATCTGATTTTTGACAAAAGAATTTCTGTTGACATTCTGTTGTGTCAATCAACTTTTTTTTTTTGACATTTTTTAAATAAATTTGATTTTGTCGTTATTTGTTTATGCTTTGATAATTTACTTCACAAAAACAGTTATTTTTGATTTTGGGATTATTATCTGATTTTGTCGAAAAACCGTTATTTTGCCAGCATTGATTGGCCCTGAAATCTCCTTGATCAAAACGTTATTTTTGACATTTTGACACATATTGTTTTTTGTCGGAAAAACGTATTTCTCCCATTTCTTTTGATAGTCTGAGTTTGGACAGTACACCAATTTTTTTCCTCTGTTGAAAACATTTTTTGTTCATTTTTTAACCGGATATTTTTTTCTGATAAAAGCTGGGAATATTTCAATAGGCTTTATGCAGGTCTGAATATTTGACATTTGGGATCGTAGCTTGTCGGAAAAACCATATTTGTCATTTTTAGACATCTGATTTTTGAAAACTTTTTTGGCAAAACCGATTTTTGTCGTGGAATAATGCAATTCTCTGCCACCTTAATACAAAACAGTTTTTTTGCCATTTTTGGGATCAATATTGATGATGATCTTGTTATATTTGTCATTCTTATTGTTGTTGTATGGTGCAATTTACTTTAATGAAACCGATATTGCCATTTTGACAAAAATTTTAAAGTCGATATCAAGGTTTGATTTGATTGTAAATCTGATTTTGACGAAAACAGCCATTGGCCGATCAAATCTGGTTTTTGACGAAAATATTATTGTGGTATTTGATCACCCACCTTGTCAAAAACCAAGATCCCTGTCATTTATCGATCAGTCTGAGCTGACAAAATTAATTTTTTTTCCAAGCCTTGAAACACATTTTTAACGAGAAAACGGAATTTCTTCCATTTTTTCAGTCTGATTTTTGACAAAAAGAATTGGTTTTCCCCCACTTGTGCCGACATTCTTATTTTGAAACAAACTAAAATTTTTTTGACAGTCTGATTTCTTGTCGAAAAACCGTTAGCTTTGCCATATTCACCCTGAATACCTGATCAAAAAAACATTTTTACCATTTGGGATTTATCATCTTGTCGAAAACAGCAGTTTTAATACCCTGAAACTTGATCGTAAAACAGTTATTTCTTCATTTTGAACATATTCATTTGTCGAGTTATTTCCTTCTTGACAGTCTGCTTGGACAAAGAAAATATTTTTTTCCCACCCAGTGACATTCCCATTTTTTGTCACTTTTTGACAAATTAAAGATCTTTGTCGAAAACCGTTGTTTTCCGTATTTGACAAAAAAAACAAGCTGCTTTTTGCCATTTTTTGATTACTGATTTTTGTCGAAATCAGTTACTATAAACTTAGACACACTATTTTTGATCTGAAAACTTTATTTTCTGTCATTTGTGGTGTCTTGTTTGTCACATTTATTGACATATGTGATTTTTATCGGAAAACATTCTTTTTTGTTGATAAACCTGATAGCTTGTCGATGGTGCCGTTTACTTTCAAACATTAAATCTGCACTTGATCTATCAAATCGATATTTATTCCATTTAACAAATCTTTTATATTTGTCGATCTCAAGCCTTGTCATTTGTCGCCCTTGGACAAAAAACTTTATTTTTAAATTTTTTGATAATCTCTCTTTTATCGAAAAAGCTCCCAAGATTTAATATTTTTGACAAATTTGAATTTGACAAAACGTTATACTTGATCTTTTAAAACAAGATTATGTCGCAAGACACATCCGCTTTGATCTGAAAAACTTTATTTGCCATTTTGGCAGTCTGTCCAGTAATGCTATTAACGTCATTTCCCATTGACATTTATCAAAAACATTTTGTCTATTTTTTGAAGTAAACCTGAGAGGCAAAGCTGCCACTTGCCAGCTTACACAAATCTGCTCTTGAGACAACCGATATTTTCCATTTTTTTTTGACAAATCTTATTTTGTCGAAAAAACCGTTTTATTGCCATTTATTGATAGTCTGGGGCAATCAGCTATTCTGAAATTTCTTGAAATGTTTAAAAACGTTATTTCTTGTCACATCTGATTTTATGGATAAAACCACATCTGTCACACGAATTATTTGACAAATTTTGACTTTTCGGAAACCAGAACATTTATGTCGAAAAACAGCTTTTGTCATTGTGATCAGCCCTTGAATACAAAACCATATTTTAAATATTTGACAAGTCTGAGCTTGTCGGAAAAACGTTTTCCCATTTTTTGTCAAATTTTGTCGAAAATCGTTATTTTGCCATTTGTTGACAAATCTGGAAATTATATTATATTTTGAAGCCACTTGGCAAATCTGCACTAGTCGCATAACCGTCATCTTGCTGACATATGTGCACAAACATCCTTTTCATTTTTATAAACCCGATTTCTTTGTCGATAAAAGCCAGTATTTAATGACAAAATGAATTTTTGAACGAAAAATCGTTGTTATTTTTGGGTCAGTGAAATGAGGCAAAACGTTATTTTGTCATTTAGGTACGCATCTGATGCTGGATTTATACTGTCACTTTTCACATATCTGATTATTTGTCGAAAGCAGCTGCTTTAACATTACCTGCTTGACGAGCCACATTTGAACATTTTGGTTTATTTATGTCAATACATTGTAGCCATTTTGTCAGTATGTGTAGCAGTGTTTGAGTTGCACATCTATTTTTATAAGGGTTCTTATTTTTTCATGTTCCAGTTTTATTTCACCGATATTTTTATTTGATTTGCTCAGCATCTCATTTCTCTGCTGAACTTTCAATTTCGGTTGTTATGCTGTTAATTTCAGGGTTACGTCATCCATCGGAGTTACAGTTGTCCTCGAATGAACCCCGCAGCTCATAAACTTCTGAAGCCATTATAACCACTACCATCGCCGAGTTACTATGGCTGCACTTATCCCAACCAGGAGTCAAGCCAAAAGCTGTCAGTTCATGTTCATATCACCCAGTAATATTTTCCATCCTGTCCCGCAGAACCAATACATCTTCGTCCTGAACGTTTTGTATTTGTCTTAGTTTGTGCTGGAAAACCAGTGCTTCTGAGGCATTTGCTGTTCCCGGGCACTTACTTATCATCTCGGGGCGCCTGTTGGTCGATAGCTTGTGCTTGAAGAGCCAGACAACACCTATTATGTGTTCCACTACAGTGGTACAATGTTGGATACTCTCGACATATTCTTTTAAATGTTCGACATTGCAGTTCAGGATCCAGGTATAGGGTTTCCAGTTGGCTTGCCGATTAGCTGCCCAACTTGGCCTTCAGTGCTTTGCCAAACAGCCCTTTGAAAATGAGCCCATGATCACCGAATGGCAAAACAGTTTCTGTAAGATCCACTCACGTAACGAGATGCATCAGCGTACCATTGATTGAAAGAAACGCTCTTGTCATCATTGCCAATGCATTTCCACACAGGACTATGACGCGGGCTCGGTCCTTTCAGCCAACTCTTGGACAGCAGTCTTAACGACGGCGTCATAATAATTCATCCACTTCGCCGGAACCACATTGCCCTTCGAACAGGTCTTCGTACACAGTTCATAGAAACTTGCATTTAATCCCGACGCTCGCAAAGTGACAGGCCTCATCTGTCTCTGTGCTTGCCACCGTGACAGCACGTGCCCAGAGTCTCACCTGATCGCCTCGATCTTCAGCCGAAGTTCAAGGCTCTCTACTCAACAGGAGAATGCAGCCATGGGTCTGTGGTCAATTTTGAATGTCTCCCCAAACCATTCTCGCAAGAACTTCTCCACTCAGGCAGACGAGCATTTTCAGCTGGCAGCTGGGCTTGTGCATCCCTCATTGATCGACAGAATCTTTTGTATTAGCATTCGAATCATGTGATGATGCTGCCGCATGGTTCATCAGCAATGAGCTGTGCCTTTAGTTCATGAAAGAGATAATTTTCTTCATTTACCAGAAGAGATTTGGGTATCGGTCTGTAACAAATTTCGAAAATAAGAGTTAGACCCACGTGAAATGCTGTCCTTCTTGATGGTCAAACCTGCCCGAGGCTTACCCTCTCACTGGGCATTCCATGAGCAGTCTGCCCAGCTGGGGTCAGGTCCATGCCCACCGTTTTTTGATGGGATCATGATAGTCATCCATAGCATCAGCGTGGCCCTCTCTGCGAGTGCACCGCAAAGACACCCTCAGAATCATCAGAAAATAAACAAAATTCCTCAGCACGTTCTTGCGTGACGAGAGGTGTATTTTCTAATATCAATTGGGGACAGCGTTATTACGCAGTCCATCGTTGCGGTTCCTTGCAACACACTTGCCGTGATGGGTCGCAACAGAGTCTTATAATGTCTGACGATGGGAGAGCTGCCTGAAAAAGGCTGAATGAGCACCCTTGAGTTTCATCTAGGACCCTGCATTGTCCATTTCATCGAAATAATCTGTGGAACAGATATATTATTGTTGTCGCTTCCAGCTGAAGCACAGCTTCCTGCACCGTTGTTCTCGTAGATAACTCAAACTCCGACACTTTCAGTGCTAAGCCTCTGCCAGCCAGACTCACTGTGGCAAATTGAAATCTATTTTGTGAGGGGCCAATCACATTGAGTCTCTCTTAAATATTTTCTGGTATTCTCGCATACCCATGCCAATTTCTCAGCCTGCCTCTGTGGACGAGTCTCTGCCAACCCGTGATAACGTGCCTCTGTGGGCGTGGATCTCTGGCAACGCCTGTGGGGCAACGTCTTCCAGCCTGGGGCTGAGGTGGTCCATCGTGTCTGTACTTCAGAAAAGGTCGATGGTTTGTAAAATGACACGCCAGGTCTCCAGCGGTCGAAAGGGTAACGCTTCTCTGTAACGTCAGCCTGCAATCACTTCAGGGTGCTGGTCGATGCCTGTGGTCCAGCCTGTGTCGTGCCTCTGCAACGCCTTAGGTCGACTTACTGCTCGCAGCCTCCGATGTCTTCGCGCACAGGCTGGTCGCCTGGGTGGTCACTGCTTTCAGCCACTGAACACGTGTTCTTTTGGAGGCACGACGCTCAGCTCGCTTCAGCCCAACGGATGACGCCAGCCAGCCTGCTACTGATTGTCGCTTGCCTGAAGCGCCACCGTGGTGCGTCGATCCTTGTCGTATTGCCGACGCCGCTGCTTCGTTGAATTGTCGCCCTGCTCAAAGAAGAGTCAATGATCTTCTGTCGTAAGCTTGCAGATTGTTACGCTTGAGCTTATCGTTGGCCGTCGACGTTGACGATCACAATGTCGTTGTTTCTTTTGAAAGACGTTTTCTAGAAGTGCTTGTACAGCCATTACTGGCGTAACATATGTAATAGTCAAACATTTGCGACGAGCAGTAATATCCTACAATTTACAGTTTTTTGCCGCATCACGATACGTAAAGGTCTGAAGTGTGTGGCCCATATTGTCACACATCTAGCACCTTATTATATATGTGCAAACTATTGTATATTTTATTGTATGTAATTTATGTTTTCTTATGCCTATTTTACCTCACCTGATATCTTACTTTTTCTGAGTTCCGCAAAGCCATCTAACTTCGTTACCTTCTCTGTTTGCCAGGTTGCTGGGCCAAGGCACTGAGCCGGGTTATGAACCATTCCTGATTTGGCAGTGACAAATCTGGAGCATTTTTTGACGAAAACCCGCTGCCTCTTGACAGCTGGGATGGTCGAGTAGCTTGGCTTTAACGATCAAAAACCACATTTTGGTCAATTGACAAATCTGAATTTTTTGACGAGTACAATTTTATTTTTCTTGACATATCTATTTTTTGTCAAAATCAGGTTTTCTTTTTTACTTCGATCACCCTGATTTTTATGAAAGTGCCTATAATGCTATGGAAACATTTTGTTCCATTAGCTTGACAAACCCGATTTTTGTGTGCCGCTACTTTGCCATTTGACAAATCTCCTTGATATCAACGATACTTGAAATCTTGTCGAAACTGTTCTTTCGTCATTTGTTGACCGTGTTACTTGTTGTTTTTTGACAATCCTTCCCAGTACGCCCATCAAATTCTGAATTTAAAAACCAGTGCACATTTTGGCAAATCTGAGCTTGTCGGAAAAACGTATCATTTTGTGTCAAATCTGTTTCTTGACAAAAATTAATTTTTCTCACTTGTTTATCTTTATTTTTGTCGAAAAACGCTTTTGCCATTTGTTACCAAATCCAGAAAACAGCCACTTTGACATTTTCTCGAGAAATTCGGCCATTGTAATTGCTTGGCAAAGACAGCCATTTGTTTATAAATCTGAATCTTGAGCCATTTTTTACATTTTTGGATGTGGCCCTGATTTTGTCGTGAAAAATGTTGCATGTCAAAGAAGACAATATCTGATTTTTTGATCTGTTTTTGTCGGCATGCCGTTAATAATGATTGTTGCTTATTTAACATTTTGTCCTTGATACCCGACGGACTTGACTTTTCTCATTATGTTCTTTGTCGAACGCTTTTCAGCCATTTTGACAAATTGACTCTGAAATTTTTTTTTTGACAAATTTGGTTTTTACAAAAACACATCTTGCCGATTGGATTATTTTTTTTTTGTTGATTCAAATCTACTTTTATATCTTCGATATTTCGACAACCCGTTAATTTGCTGATTTTTGACAAATCTGATTTTTTGAAAACTGACATTTTCTGAAAAATTATTTTTTTGTCGGAAATGTTGTTTTGGATAAACGCTTCTCTGTCGGACACCAGCTGCCTGATATCTGATTTTTACATGGTGTCGATATCCGTTTTTTTTTGCCATTTTTTGGAGAGCTTGTCGAGGGTTTTTTGTACGTAAAAATTTGAATTCAAGTTCAGTTTTGACGAGTCCCCGCCATCTGATATTTTTGTCGAAAACCTCAGCATTTTGCCATTTTTTTGAACAAATTCGAGCTTTTGTCGTAAATGTTTGATACCTGATTTTTTGTCGAAAATCGTTGTTTTCTGTTATTTATACCTGATTTGTCGAGTTCGATCTGATTTCCATATGTCGTAGTAAACTGCTGTCTGACAAACAAAACTGCCATTTGCCATTTGTTGACATATTCGATTTTTGTCAAAACTGTTACTTTGTGCCATGATCAGTCTGAATTTGATAAAAAACATTTTTTGAATACTTGGGGAGATATTTGATTTTTAAAAACAGTTGCTTGTCATGATCAAACCTGGCTTGTCGGAAAAAATACCGCGCCAGTTTTAATAAATCTGATTTTTGTCGAAACTGAGGGCCTTGTTACATTTCCTTTACTGATTTTTGTCGAAGAAACCAGTTATTTCTAATATTTTTCTCATTATCAAATCTTATTTAGACGTGCTGATTTATTTGACTAGTTACATATTTCAGTTATAAATACGTTTAACAAATCTGATTTTGTCGGAATAACCGCTATATTCGCGCCTTCTTTGACATATCTGATTTACATATGTCGGCAAAACCCGTTTTTTTTTACATTTTTTGAGAATCTGATTTTGTCGAAAATGTTATTTGTCATTTAGATTTGACGAAAAACGTTATTTTGTCATTTTTTGACAAATCTTCTGTTTTGACGAAAGTATTTTTGCATTTTTTGGACATATCTGATTATTGTCGAAAATCTGATCTGATTTACATATGTCGGCAAAATAACGCGTTTTTTCGACAAAAATCAGATTTTATCAAGAAATGGCTAAAAAACGTTTTTTCGATAAAAACTGATTTGTCAAAAAATAAAGTGAGAGTAATTGGATTTTTTAATAAAAAATCAGATTTGTCCCAAACTGGCAAAGAAAAAAATCGGTATTTTTCCGACAAAAATCAAATTTGTCAATAAATGGCTAAATAACGGTTTTTTCGACAAAAATCCGATTTGTGAAGAAATGATTATAAAAAAAGTTTTTTTTCGATAAAAAATCAGATTTGTCCAAAAACTTGCAAAAAAAATCCAACAAAAATCAAATTTATAAAAAATGGCAAAAATAACGGTTTTTTTCGCCAAAATTTAGATTTGTCAAAAATGGCAAAATAAAAATTTTTTTTTTATCAAAAAATCAGATGTGTCAAAAAATGGCAAAATAACTGTTTTTTAGAAAAAAATCAAATATGTCCCAAAGTGGCAAAAATAACGGTTTTTCATCAAAATTCAGATTTGTCATAAATGGCAAGGTAACGGTTTTTTTGTCAGATATGTCAACAAATGCCAAAATAACGGTTTATTCGACAAAAATCAGATTTGTCAAAAAATGGCAAAAAAAAACGGTTTTTGCCGACATATGTAAATCAGATCAGATTTTCGACAATAATCAGATATGTCAAAAATGCAAAAATAACGTTTTTTCGTCAAAACAGAAGATTTGTCAAAAAATGACAAAATAACTTTTTTTTTCGTCAAATCAAAAGATTTGCCAAAAAATGACAAAATAACATTTTTTCGACAAAAATCAGATTTCTCAAAAAATGGCAAAAAAAACGGGTTTTGCCGACATATGTAAAATCAGATATGTCAAAAGGCGCGAATATAGCGGTTATTCCGACAAAAATCAGATTTGTTAAAAAATGACATAACGATTTTTCATAGAAAACCAGATTTGACAAAAATTGCAAAATAACGGGTTTTTCGTCAAAATAAAAGATTTGTCAAAAAATGACAGTATAACATTTTTTACGTCTAAACAAAAGATTTTTGAAAAAATGACAGAATAACGGTTTTCTTCGACAAAAATCGGATTTGTCAAAAAATAGCAGAGTACCGGATTTTTTTCGACAAAAAATCAGATTTGTCCAAAACTGGCAAAAAAACGGTATTTTTTCCGACAAAAAATCAAATTTGTCAAAAAATGGCAAAATAACTGTTTTTTAGAAAAAAATCAAATATGTCCCAAAGTGGCAAAAATAACGGTTTTTTATCAAAATTCAGATTTGTCATAAAATGGCAAAGTAACGGTTTTTTTTTTTTGACAAAAATCAGATATGTCAACAAATGGCAAAATAACGGTTTATTCGACAAAAATCAGATTTGTCAAAAAAAGGCAAAAAAAAACGGTTTTTGCCGACATATGTAAAATCAGATCAGATTTTCGACAAAAATCAAATTTATCAATAAATGGCAAAAATAACGGTTTTTTTTCGACAAAAATCAGATTTGTCAAAAACTGGCAAAATAGCGGGTTTTTCGACAAAAATCAGATTTGTCAAAAAATGGCAAAAATAACGGGTTTTTCGACAAAAATCAGATATGTCAATAAATGGCAAAATAGCGGGTTTTTTTCGTCAAAACTAAAGATTTGTCAAAAAATGACACATTAACGTTTTTTTCGTCAAAAACAAAGATTTGCAAAAAAATGACAAAATAACGTTTTTTCGACAAAAATCAGATTTCTCAAAAAATGGCAAAAAAAAAAACGGTTCTTTCCGACATATGTAAAATCAGATATGTCAAAAGGCGCTAAAATAGCGGTTATTCCGACAAAAATCAGATTTGTCCAAAACAGGCAAAAAAACGGTATTTTTTCCGACAAAAATCAAATTTTTCGAAAAATAGTAAAATAACGGGATTTTCAACAAAAATCAGATTTGTCAAAAAATGGCAAAAATTAACGGGTTTTTCGACAAATATCGGATTTGTCAAAAAATGGAAGAGTACCGGATTTTTCGACAAAAATCAGATTTGTCCAAAAATGGCAAAAAATAAGGAATGGTATTTTTTCCGACAAAAATCAAAATTGTCAATAAATGGCAAAATAATGTTTTTTTCCAACAAAAACCAAATTTGTCAAAAAAAAAAAAATTTTTTTTTAAATTCAGATTTGTCAAGAATGGCAAAATAACGGTTTGTTCGACAAAAATCAGGTTTGCCAAAAAATGAAAGAAAAAAATTAATTGTTTGTCAAAATTCAAATTTGTCAAAAAATGGCAAAATAGCGGTTTTTTCGTTCAAATTCAGATTTGTCATAAAATTGCAATTGGCTTTTTTATCGACAAAAATCAGGTTTATCAAAAAAATGGAACAAAAAAAAAAAAGAATTGTTTTTCCCGATAAAAATCACATATGTCAATAATGGCGAAAATAGCGGTTATGCCGACAAAAATAAGATAAAAGTTTTTTCGTCAAAAATCAGATGTGTCTTGAAAATGACATAGCAACGGTTTTTTCGACAAAAATCAGATTTGTCCAAAAATGTAAAAATAACGTTTTTTTTGTCAAAATTCAGATTTGTCAACAAATGGCACAATAACGTTTTTTCGTCGAAAACCAGATTTCTCGAAAAATGGTAAAAATAACTGTTTTTTCGTGAAAATTCAGATTTGTCAACAAATGGCAAAATAACGTTTTTTTTCGACAAAAATAAGAATGTCAACAAGTGGGAAAAAATTAATTTTTTTGTCAAAACTCAGATTTGACAAAAAATGTGAAAATAACGTTTTTTTCCGACAAAAATCAGATTTGCCCAAAAACGGCAAAAATAATGGTTTTTTAAAATTCAAATTTGTCAAAAAATGGCAAAATAACGGGCTTTTTTTCGATAAAAATCAGAATTGTCCAAAAATTGTAAAAATAACAGTTTTTTTTGTCAAAATTCAAATTTGTCAACAAATGGCAAAAAGACGGTTTTTTTCGACAAAAATAAGATTTGTTAAAAAATGAAATAAAAATATCGGTTATTCGTCAAAATTCAAATTTGTCAAAAAATGGCAAAGTAACGGCATTTTTTCCACAAAAATCAGGTTTGTCAAACAATGGAACAAAAAAAAAATGTTTTTCCCGATAAAAAATCACATATGTCAATAAGTGGCGAAAATAGAGGTTATGCCGACAAAAATCAGATTTGCCAAAAAATGGAAAAATAGCGTTTTTTTTTCCATAAAAATCAGAATTGTCGAAAAATTGTAAAAAAAAAAAACGTTTTTTTTTTTTTGACAAAAATTAGATATGTCAAAAAATGGAAAAAATAAAATTAATTTACTCGTCAAAATTCAGATTTGTCAAAAAATTGGCAAAATAATGGTTTTATTCGTTAAAAATCAGATGTGACAAAAAATGGCAAAACATCGGTTTTTTTCGACCAAAATCTAATTTGTCAAAAAATGGCAAAAATATCGGGTTTTCGTCAAAATTCAGATTTGTCATAAAATGTAGGAATGGTAGTTTGTAACCCCGATAGTTATTATGGCTTGTAGCCCTGGCAAATTGACAGAGAGAATTAGCATAACAGCCAGAGGACAGAGACCAGCAAGAGTAGACTGCGAAACGTAGAAGGGATAAGTTGTGCGCTCGTCAAGAAGAGTAAAATATCAGTGAATAAAATAAGAACATAAGAAGAAGCAAAGAGAACATAGAATTACATACAATAAATAAATATACAATAAACACATACTGCACACATATATAATAAAATACTAAATAATGTAACACATAATAAATAAACCCACACTTCAACTTGGGGGCTCGTCCTGGATTATTTTTTATGTGTGAAAAGACGCTACATAGACTAGACACAAAAACGTATTCGGCGTGCAGTGACATTTGTGCAGCAAAAAACAATAAGTGAAGATAGAGTGTACAAATTCAATCACCAAATTGACATTTGTACATATGTACATAGTATGTATACAAGCACTTCTAGAAACGTGCACAAAGCGACAAAGGAGAAAAGTAGCGAGCGACAAACGGCATCATCCGTAAAGCAAGCTACGACAAGAGATCGGTACGTACGAGTGGCATAACTAGCTGAAGCAGGAGCGACAAACAAGAAGAAGCAGCAAGCGACAAACGGCATCATCCGTAAAGCAAGCTACGACAAGAGATCGGTACGTACGAGTGGCA
Organism: Drosophila funebris; assembly: GCA_018901825.1. Classification (NCBI taxonomy): domain Eukaryota; kingdom Metazoa; phylum Arthropoda; class Insecta; order Diptera; family Drosophilidae; genus Drosophila; species Drosophila funebris. The sequence goes on from JAEIFK010000336.1 coordinate 17,543, forward strand.
TAACTAGCTGAAGCAGGAGCGACAAACAAGAAGGAGTAGCAAGCGAAAAACGGCATCATCCGTGAAGCAAGCTACGACAAGAGATCGGTACGTACGAGTGGCATAGCTAGCTGAAGCAAGAGCGACAATCGAGAAAAGTAGCGAGCGACAAACGGCATCATCCGTTAGGCAAGCGAAAACAGGCGTCGTGACGCGTCTTCAAAAAGAACACGTGTTCAGTTCCAGCAAGCAGAAAGCGAGTGACGCAGTAGAGATGAACAAAAGTGAGCGACACACCAAAGACGACCGAAAGCGCATGGCGCAGCAGAATCACTAAATCAGAGGTACTCAGAGAGACGAAGGGACTGACCTTGAAGAAAGGCAACCAGAGGCATCGACGCTTACAGAGAAGCGTTGCAGAGGCATCGACGCTTACAGAGAAGCGTTACAGAGGCATCGACGCTTACAGAGAAGTGTTACGGAGCACGACGTTTGCAGAGAAGCGTTGCAGAGGCACCGACGCTTACAGAGGAGCGTTGCAGAGGCATCGACGCTTACAGAGAAACGATACAGAGGCATCGACGCTTACAGAGAAGTGTTACGGAGCACGACGTTTGCAGAAAAGCGTTACCAGAGGTATCGAAGCTTACAGAGAAACGATACAGAGGCACGACGCTTACAGAGAAGCGTTACCAGAGGTATCCACGCTTACAGAGAAGCGTTATCAAAGGTTCGCAGAGTTAACAGAGACTTCGACATCTACAGAGAAGCGTTACAGAGGCACGACGTTTGCAGAGAAGAATTAACATAAGGTATCGAGTAAGTGAGGAGCAGAAATTAACATTGTTAAAATATACCAGAAATATTTAAGAGACTCAATGTAATTATATTTTACTAATCCTAAAATAAGATTTCAATTTATAATGCTGTACGATGAGATCGCACAACTGAAAGTAGCAGAACTTAGCGCAAAATTATCGGAGTTTGGGTTATCTACGAAAGGTACTAAGGCCCAATTGCGAGAAGCATTATATGAGTACTTCAGATCAAATATAGGAAACGACAATAACAATATTTCTATATACGAAGATACGAGTTCCGATTTACCAGAGACCCAGAAGGCTACCATTAGGGAGAACAAGAAAAAGTAGACATGCAGGTCCTAGATTGGCTTCAAGAGGGTATAATTCGCCCAAGCGTTTCAGAGTTTGCTTCTCCCATCGTGCTTGTATCAAAGAAAGACGGTACCAAAGACTCTGTTGCGATTATCGCAAGCGGAATGAGAAAATTATACGCGATAATTTCCCAATGGCCACGATAGATGATGTTTTACAAAGGCTTCAGGGGGCAAATGTGTTCACAACATTGGACTTGCGTAATGGATTTTTCCATGTCCCAGTGAGTGAAGAATCTAGAAAATACACCTCTTTCGTCACACAAAAAGGACAGTATGAATTTTGTTTTGTACCATTTGGTATATCGAATTCCCCAGCAGTTTTCATGAGGTATATCTTTGCAGTATTAAGATCACTCATAGAGAAGGGTACACTGATATTATATATGGATGATATCATTGTCCCATCAAAAGACGAATCAGAAGGCATAGAGAAGTTAAAGGAAGTTTTATATTTAGCTGGAACTTCAGGCCTTAAAATAAAGTGGGAGAAATGCCAATTTTTGAAGAGAGGGGTAAATTTTCTCGGGTATATAATAAAAAACGGAACGATTACACCATCAAAAGAGAAGACTTTAGCAGTAGACAACTTTCCTGTCCCATCTAATAAAAAAGCACTTCAGCGTTATTTGGGTCTAACTTCTTATTTTCGAAAATTTGTTAAAGATTTTGCCACAATTGCTAGGCCATTAACAAATCTCTTGAAGACGACTGCAATTTTTAAAATGGGAAAAGAGGAATTATCATCTTTTCATGAACTAAAGTCACAGCTCACCAGTCTAGCTCACCAGTCCTTCGACTGTTTGATGAAAAAAGCAGAACCGAAATTCATTGCGATGCGAGCATGTACGGATATGGTTCAGTGCTAATACAAAAAGATTCTGTCGATCAATCGTATCATCCAGTTGAATACATGAGTCGCAAAACGACGCCAGCTGAAGAAAAATACTCGTCTTATGAATTGGAAGTTCTTGCGATTGTTGAAGCCTTGAAAAAATGGAGGGTGTACTTGTTAGGGAGGCGATTCAAAATTGTTACAGATTGTAACGCGTTTGCTATGACAATTAAGAAAAGAGACGTCCCAACAAGAGTAGCACGATGGGCCATATTTCTTCAAGACTTCGACTTTGAGATCGAACACAGATCAGGAACAAAGATGAGACTCGTAGACGCGTTAAGCAGAGTCCACTGTCTATTACTCCTAGACTCATTGAAATATCGAATTAAGAAAGCACAAAGGGAAGACGAATGGGTAAATGCACTTTGCGTAGCATTGGAATCAGGACCGTATAAAGATTTCTATATGAGGCAAGATATCCTGTACAAAGACCCTATTCGAGAACTAATAGTAATTCCAACAGAAATGGATGGAGAAATTATTAGGATGGCTCACCGTCAAGGAGATTTTGGTGTTAAAAAAGACTACTGAGTTAGTAGAGAGACAATTTTACATTCCAGAGTTAGCAAGAAAAGTTAGTACGATCATAAAATCCTGTGTAGAATGCATTGTAAGTGACCAAAAGTGTGGCAAGAAAGAAGGATTTCTCAATCCAATTGATAAGTCAAATGAACCCTTAAAGACATTCCATCTCGACCACATTGGACCGATGGATCTTACAAAAGAAACAGTACAACCACATTCGAGTGATCGTAGATGCATTTTCAAAATTTGTTTGGCTATATCCGACCAAAGGCACTGGGGCAGAAGAGGTTGTTGATAGGCTCAAAAAACAATCAGCATTGTTTGGAAACCCTATACGTATGATCACAGACCGCGGCACGGCTTTCACATCGAACTTATTTAAAGAATACTGTGTATCTGAGAATATCCAACATTTGCTAATAGCTACAGGTGTGCCACGCGGAAACGGACAGGTGGAACGCACTAATAGAATTGTTATCACAATGCTAAGCAAACTATGTGCAGGAAATCCGCAGATGTGGTATAAGAGTGTCAATAGAGTGCAACAATTTATAAATGCGTCACCTTCTAGAAGCACTAAGTTTTCCCCTTTTAAAATACTAACAGGAATGGATTTAAGACTTAAATACGATAGTGAATTAAAAACGTTACTAGAGGACGAAATACTAATTGAACTACAAAACGACAAGGACGAAATTCGAACACAGGTTAAGGAAAATATTGCAAAGATCCAGGAAGAAAATCGACATTCATACAATAAGTCAAGGAAACCAGAAAATGAATATGACATAGATGACTTGGTAGCGATAAAGCGTACACAGTTTGGACCAGGACTTAAATTAAAAAAGAAATTCTTAGGCCCATATAAAGTAACTCGTAAGCTTAGACACGGAAGATATATAGTAGAGAAAGTAGGCGACGATGAAGGCCCGAATAAAACGAACACTGTAGCCGAGTTTATGAAACACTGGAGTTCTTCATTCGAGACGAATGACTTGTCAGGATGGCCGAGTGTAGGAATGGTAGTTTGTAACTCCGATAGTTATTATGGCTTGTAGCCCTGGCAAATTAACAGAGAGAATTAGCATAACAGCCAGAGGACAGAGACCAGCAAGAGTAGAGTGCGAAACGTAGAAGGGATAAGTTGTGCGCTCGTCAAGAAGAGTAAAATATCAGTGAATAAAATAAGAACATAAGAAGAAGCAAAGAGAACATAGAATTACATATAAAAAATAAATGTACAATAAACACATACTGCACACATATATAATAAAATACTAAATAATGTAACACATAATAAATAAACCCACACTACATAAAATGGTAAAGTAACAAATGGCAATATAACGTTTTTTTTTTCGTCAAAAAATCAGATGTGTCCAAAAATGGCAAAAAAAAAACTGTTTTTTCCGACAAATAATCAGATATGTGAAAAAGTGGCGAAATTAGCGTCGTCAAAAATCAGATGCGTCTAAAAAATGACAAAATAACGGTTTTTGCCGACAAAAATCAGATTTGTCCAAAAATGTCAAAAATAACGGTTTTTTCGTTCAAATTCATTTTTGTCATTAAATTGCAAAGTAACGGCTTTTTATCGACAAAAATCAGGTTTATAAAAAAATGGAACAAAAAAAAAGAATGTTTTTCCCGATAAAAAATCACATATGTCAATAAGTGGCAAAAATAGCGGTTATGCCGACAAAAATAAGATTTGCCAAAAATTGGCAAAATAAAGTTTTTTCGTCATAATTCAGATTTGTCAACAAATGGCAAAATAACGATTTTTTTTCGACAAAAATCAAATTTGACAAAAAATGGGAAAATAACGTTTTTTTCCGACAAAAATCAGACTTGTCCAAAAATGGCTAAAATAATGGTTTTTTAATATTCAAATTTGTCAACAAATGGCAAAAAAACGGTTTTTTTCGACATAAATCTGATTTGTCAAAAAATGTCAAAAAAACGGTTTTTTTTTTTTCCGAAAAATTAAAATTTGTCAAAAAATGGAAAAAAAAATTAATTTTTTCGTCAAAATTTAGATCTGTCAATAAATTGGCAAAATAATGGTTTTATCCGCTAAAAATCAGATGTGACAAAAAGTGGGAAAATAACGTTTTTTCGACAAAAACCAAATTTGTCCAAAATTTCGAAAATAACGGTTATTTTGTCAAAATTCAGATTTGTCAATAAATGGCAATAAAACGGTTTTTTTTCGACAAAAATAAGATTTGTCAAAAAATGGAAAAAATATCGGTTATTCGTCAAAATTCAGATTTGTCATAAAATGGCAAAGTAACGGCTTTTTTATCGACAAAAATCAGGTTTATCAAAAAATGGAACAAAAAAAAAAAGAATGTTTTTCCCGATAAAAATCACATATGTCAATAAGTGGCGATAATAGCGGTTATGCTGACAAAAATAAGATTTGCCAAAAATGGCAAAATAAAGTTTTTCGTCAAAAATGAGATGTGTCTTAAAAATGACATAATAACGGTTTTTTCGACAAAAATCAGATTTGTCCAAAAATGTAAAAAATAACGTTTTTTTTTTTTTGTCAAAATTCAAATTTGTCAAAAAATGGCAAAATAACGGGCTTTTTTCGATAAAAATCAGAATTGTCCAAAAATTTTAAAAATAAAAGTTTTTTTTGTCAAAATTCAAATTTGTCAACAAATGGCAAAAAGACGGTTTTTCTTCGACAAATATAAGATTTGTTAAAAAATGGAATAAAAATATCGGTTATTCGTCAAAATTCAGATTTGTCATAAAATGGCAAAGTAACGGCTTTTTTATCGACAAAAATCAGGTTTATCAAAAAATGGAACAAAAAAAGAATGTTTTTTCCGATAAAAAATCACATATGTCAATAAGTGGCAAAATAGCGGTTATGCCGACAAAAATAAGATTTGCCAAAAAATGGCAAAATAAAGTTTTTTCGTCAAAAAATAGATGTGTCTAAAAAATGACATAGTAACGGTTTTTTTTCGACAAAAATCAGATATGTCCAAAAATGTAAAAAATAACTGTTTTTTTTTTGTCAAAATACGGAAAAATAACGGTTTTTTCGACAAAAATCTTATTTGTCAAAAGTTGTCAAAAAAACGTTTTTTTTCGACAAAAATAAGAATGTCAACAAGTGGGAAAAAAATTAATTTTCTTGTCAAAACTCAGATTTGTCAAAAAAGGAAAATAACGTTTTTTCCGACAAAAAACAGATATGTTCAAAAATGTCAAAAATAACTGTTTTTTTTTTTTGTCAAATTTCAGAATTGTTAAAATATGGCAAAATAACGGTTTTTTCGACAAAAATCAGATGTGTCCAAAAATGTCAAAAATAACTGTTTTTTTTGTCAAATTTCAGAATTGTCAAAATATGGCAAAATAACGGTTTTTTCGACAAAAATCAGATTTGTCAAAAAAAAGTTTTTGTTTGACAAAAATAAGAATGTCAACAAGTGGGGAAAATATTAATTCTTTTGTCAAAAATCAGATTTGTCAAAAAATGGGAAAATTACGTTTTTTCTCGACAAAAATAATATATATTTCAAAACTTGGAAAAAAAATTAATTTTTTTGTCAAAGCTCAGATTTGTCAATAAATGGCAAAATAACGTTTTTTTTGACAAAATTAAGATTTGTCAAAAATACCACAATAACGTTTTTTCGTCAAAAACCAGATTTGTCGAAAAATGGTGAAAATAACGATTTTTTCGTCAAAATTCAGATTTGTCAAAAAATGTCAAAATAACGGTTTCTTCGACTAAAATCAGTTTTGTCAAAAAATGGCAAAAATATCGGTTTTTCGTCAAAATTTAAATTTGCCATACAATGGCAAAGTAACAAATGGCAATATAACGTTTTTTTTCGTCATAAATCAGATGTGTCCAAAAATGGCAAAAAAACTGTTTTTTCCGACAAATAATCAGATATGTGAAAAAGTGGCGAAATTTGCGGTTATTCCGACAAAAATCAGTTTTGCCAAAAAAAAAAAGTTTTTTTTCGTCAAAAATCAGATGTGTCTAAAAAATGACAAAGTAATGGTTTTTTCCGACAAAAATCATATTTGTCCAAAAATGTCAAAAATAACGGTTTTTTCGTTCAAATTCAGATTTCTCATAAAATGGCAAAGTAACGGCTTTTTATCGAAAAAAATCCGGTTTATCAAAAAATGGAACAAAAAAAAAGAATGTTTTTCAACAAGTGGGAAAAAAATTAATTTTCTTGTCAAAACTCAGATTTATCAAAAAATGGGAAAATAACGTTTTTTCCGACAAAAAACAGATATGTCCAAAAATGTCAAAAATAACTGTTTTTTTTGTCAAATTTCAGAATTGTCAAAATATGGCAAAATAACGGTTTTTTTTCGACAAAAATCAGATATGTCCAAAAATGTCAAAAATAACTGTTTTTTTGTGAAATTTCAGAATTGTCAAAATATGGCAAAATAACGGTTTTTTCGACAAAAATCAAATTTGTCAAAAAATGTCAAAAAAAAGTTTTTGTTTGACAAAAATAAGAATGTCAACAAGTGGGGAAAAAATTAATTCTTTTGTCAAAAATCAGATTTGTCAAAAAATGGGAAAATTACGTTTTTTCTCGACAAAATAATATATTTCAAAACTTGGAAAAAAATTAATTTTTTTGTCAAAGCTCAGATTTGTCAATAAATGGCAAAATAACGTTTTTTTTTGACAAAATTCAGATTTGTCATAAAATAGCACAATAACGTTTTTTCGTCAAAAAACAGATTTGTCAAAAAATGTAAAAAATAACGTTTTTTTGTCAAAATTCAGATTTGTCAACAAGTGGCAAAATAACGGTTTTTTCCGACAAAATAGCGGTTATGCCGACAAAAATAAGATTTGCCAAAAAATGGCAAAATAAAGTTTTTTCGTCAAAAAATAGATGTGTCTAAAAAATGACATAGTAACGGTTTTTTTTTTGACAAAAATCAGATATGTCCAAAAATGTAAAAAATAACTTTTTTTTTGTCAAAATATGGAAAAATAACGGTTTTTTCGACAAAAAATCTTATTTGTCAAAAGTTGTCAAAAAAACGTTTTTTTTCGACAAAAGTAAGAATGTCAACAAGTGGGAAAAAATTAATTTTCTTGTCAAAACTCAGATTTGTCAAAGGGGAAATAACGTTTTTTCCGACAAAAAACAGATATGTCCAAAAATGTCAAAAATAACTGTTTTTTTTGTCAAATTTCAGAATTGTCAAAATATGGCAAAATAACGGTTTTTTTCGACAAAAATCAGATTTGTCAAAAATGTCAAAAAAAAGTTTTTGTTTGACAAAAATAAGAATGTCAACAAGTGGGGAAAAATTAATTCTTTTGTCAAAAATCAGATTTGTCAAAAAATGGGAAAATTACGTTTTTTCTCGACAAAAATAATATATTTCAAAACTTGGAAAAAAAATTAATTTTTTGTCAAAGCTCAGATTTGTCAATAAATGGCAAAATAACGTTTTTTTTTAAAAAATTCAGATTTGTCAAAGAATAGCACAATAACGTTTTTTCGTCAAAACCAGATTTGTCGAAAAATGGTAAAAATAACGATTTTTTCGTCAAAATTCAGATTTGTCAACAAGTGGAAAAATAACGGTTTTTTCGACAAAAATCAGATTTGTCAAAAAATGGCAAAAATATCGGTTTTTCGTCAAAATTTAAATTTGCCATAAAATGGCAAAGTAACAAATGGCAATATAACGTTTTTTTTTCGTCATAAATCAGATGTGTCCAAAAATGGCAAAAAAAACATTTTTTTCCGACTAATAATCAGATATGTGAAAAAGTGGCGAAATTTGCGGTTATTCCGACAAAAATCAGTTTTGCCAAAAAAAAAGTTTTTTTCGTCAAAAAAATCAGATGTGTCTAAAAAATGACAAAGTAATGGTTTTTTCCGACAAAAATCATATTTGTCCAAAAATGTCAAAAATAACGGTTTTTTCGTTCAAATTCAGATTTCTCATAAAATGGCAAAGTAACGGCTTTTTTATCGAAAAAATCCGGTTTATCAAAAAATGGAACAAAAAAAAAGAATGTTTTTCAACAAGTGGGAAAAAAATTAATTTTCTTGTCAAAACTCAGATTTATCAAAAAATGGGAAAATAACGTTTTTTCCGACAAAAAACAGATATGTCCAAAAATGTCAAAAATAACTGTTTTTTTTGTCAAATTTCAGAATTGTCAAAATATGGCAAAATAACGGTTTTTTCGACAAAAATCAGATATGTCCAAAAATGTCAAAAATAACTGTTTTTTTGTGAAATTTCAGAATTGTCAAAATATGGCAAAATAACGGTTTTTTCGACAAAAATCAAATTTGTCAAAAAATGTCAAAAAAAAGTTTTTGTTTGACAAAAATAAGAATGTCAACAAGTGGGGAAAAAATTAATTCTTTTGTCAAAAAATCAGATTTGTCAAAAAATGGGAAAATTACGTTTTTTCTCGACAAAATAATATATTTCAAAACTTGGAAAAAAATTAATTTTTTTGTCAAAGCTCAGATTTGTCAATAAATGGCAAAATAACGTTTTTTTTTGACAAAATTCAGATTTGTCAACAAGTGGCAAAATAACGGTTTTTCCGACAAAATAGCGGTTATGCCGACAAAATAAGATTTGCCAAAAAATGGCAAAATAAAGTTTTTTTCGTCAAAAAATAGATGTGTCTAAAAAATGACATAGTAACGGTTTTTTTTTTGACAAAAATCAGATATGTCCAAAAATGTAAAAAATAACTTTTTTTTTTTGTCAAAATATGGAAAAATAACGGTTTTTTCGACAAAAATCAGATTTGTCAAAAATGTCAAAAAAAAGTTTTTGTTTGACAAAAATAAGAATGTCAACAAGTGGGGAAAAATTAATTCTTTTGTCAAAAATCAGATTTGTCAAAAAATGGGAAAATTACGTTTTTTCTCGACAAAAATAATATATTTCAAAACTTGGAAAAAAATAATTTTTTTTGTCAAAGCTCAGATTTGTCAATAAATGGCAAAATAACGTTTTTTTTTTTTTTGACAAAATTCAGATTTGTCAAAAAATAGCACAATAACGGTTTTTTCGACAAAAATCAGATTTGTCAAAAAATGGCAAAATAACGTTTTTTTTGTTTCTACATAAATCAGATTTGTCAAAAAATGTCAAAATAACGGTTTCTTCGACTAAAATCAGATTTGTCAAAAAATGGCAAAAATATCGGTTTTTCGTCAAAATTTAAATTTGCCATACAATGGCAAAGTAACAAATGGCAATATAACGTTTTTTTTCGTCATAAATCAGATGTGTCCGAAAATGGCAAAAAAACTGTTTTTTCCGACAAATAATCAGATATGTGAAAAAGTGGCGAAATTTGCGGTTATTCCGACAAAAATCAGTTTTGCCAAAAAAGTTTTTTTCGTCAAAAATCAGATGTGTCTAAAAAATGACAAAGTAATGGTTTTTTCCGACAAAAATCATATTTGTCCAAAAATGTCAAAAATAACGGTTTTTTCGTTCAAATTCAGATTTCTCATAAAATGGCAAGTAACGGCTTTTTTATCGAAAAAAATCCGGTTTATCAAAAAATGGAACAAAAAAAAAAAGAATGTTTTTCCCGATAAAAATCACATATGTCAATAATTGGTGAAAATAGCGGTTATGCCGACAAAATAAGATTTGCCAAAAAATGGCAAAATAAAGTTTTTTCGTCAAAAAATAGATGTGTCTAAAAAATGACATAGTAACGGTTTTTTTTTTCGACAAAAATCAGATATGTCCAAAAATGTAAAAAATAACTGTTTTTTTTTGTCAAAATAACGGTTTTTTCGACAAAAATTTTATTTGTCAAAAGTTGTCAAAAAAACGTTTTTTTTCGACAAAAATAAGAATGTCAACAAGTGGGAAAAAAATTAATTTTCTTGTCAAAACTCAGATTTATCAAAAAATGGGAAAATAACGTTTTTTCCGACAAAAAACAGATATGTCCAAAAATGTCAAAAATAACTGTTTTTTTTTGTCAAATTTCAGAATTGTCAAAATATGGCAAAATAACGGTTTTTTTCGACAAAAATCAGATATGTCCAAAAATGTCAAAAATAACTGTTTTTTTGTCAAATTTCAGAATTGTCAAAATATGGCAAAATAACGGTTTTTTTCCGACAAAAAACAGATATGTCCAAAAATGTCAAAAATAACTGTTTTTTTTTGTCAAATTTCAGAATTGTCAAAATATGGCAAAATAACGGTTTTTTTTTCGACAAAAAATCAGATATGTCCAAAAATGTCAAAAATAACTGTTTTTTTTGTCAAATTTCAGAATTGTCAAAATATGGCAAAATAACGGTTTTTTTTCGACAAAAATCAGATATGTCCAAAATGTCAAAAATAACTGTTTTTTTTGTCAAATTTCAGAATTGTCAAAATATGGCAAAATAACGGTTTTTTCGTCAAAAACCAGATTTGTCGAAAAATGGTAAAAATAACGATTTTTCGTCAAAATTCAAATTTGTCAACAAGTGGCAAAATAACGGTTTTTTCGACAAAATTCAGATTTGTCAAAAAATGGCAAAATAACGTTTTTTTGTTTTTACATAAATCAGATTTGTCAAAAAATGTCAAAATAATGGTTTCTTCGACCAAAATCAAATTTGTCAAAAAATGGCAAAAATATCGGTTTTTCGTCAAAATTTAGAATTGCCATAAAATGGCAAAGTAACAAATGGCAATATAACGTTTTTTTTCGTCAAAAAATCAGATGTGTCCAAAAATGGCAAAAAAAAACTGTTTCAGTTTTTTCATAAAATGGCAAAGTAACGGCTTTTTTATCGACAATAATCCGGTTTATCAAAAAATGGAACAAAAAAAATGTTTTTCCCGATAAAAAAATCACATATGTCAATAATTGGCGAAAATAGCGGTTATGCCGACAAAAATAAGATTTGCCAAAAAATGGCAAAATAAAGTTTTTTCGTCAACAATTAGATGTGTATAAAAAATTTTATATTAACGGTTTTTTTCGACAAAAATCAGATTTGTCCAAAAATATAAAAAATAACGTTTTTTTTTGTCAAAGTTCAGATTTGTCAACAAGTGGCAAAATAACGGTTTTTTCCGACAAAAATCAGATTTGTCAAAAAAATGGCAAAATAACGTTTTTTTGTTTCTACAAAAATCAGATTTTAAAAAAAAATGGTAAAAAAAAATATCGGTTTTTTGTCAAAATTCGATTTGGCATAAAATGGCAAAGTAACGGCCTTTTTTCGAAAAAATCAGGTTTGTCAAACAATGGAACAAAAAAAAACTGTTTTTCCCGATAAAAAATCACATATGTCAATAAGTGGCGAAAATAGCGGTTATACCGAAAAAATCAGATTTGCCAAAAAATGGCAAAATAAAGTTTTTTCGTCAAATACCAGATGTGTCTACAAAATGACAAAGTAACGGTTTTTTTCGACAAAAATCTGATTTCCCAAAATATGGCAAAATAACGTTTTTTTTCCGACAAAAATCAGATTTGTCAAAAAATGGGAAAATTACGTTTTTTTCTCGACAAAAATAATATATTTCAAAACTTTGAAAAAAATTAATTTTTTTGTCAAAACTCAGATTTGTCAAAAAATGGCAAAATAACGGTTTTTTTGACAAAATTAAGATTTGTCACAAAATGGCAAAATAACGTTTTTTTTTCGTCAACAATCAGATTTGTCGAAAAATGGCAAAATAACGGTTTTTTTCGACAAAAAATCAGATATGTCCAAAAATGTCAAAAATAACTGTTTTTTTGTCAAATTTCAGATTTGTCAAAATATGCCAAAATAACGGTTTTTTTCGACAAAAAACAGATTTATCAAAAAATGCCCAAAAAAAAGTTTTTGTTTGACAAAAATAAGAATGTCAACAAGTGGGAAAAAAAATTAATTCTTTTGTCAAAACTCAGATTTGTCAAAAATGGGAAAATATCGATTTTCCGACAAAAATCAGAATTGTCCAAAAATGACGAAAATTATGTTTTTTTTTTTTAATTCAGATTTGTAAAAATGGCACAATAACGGATTTTTTTGTCAAAAATCACATGTGTGAAAAAATTGCAAAATAACGGCTTTTTTCGATTAAATTCAGAATTGTCAAAAAATTTAAAAAACAACGGTTTTTTCGTAAAAAAAAACAGATTTGTCAACAAATGGCAAGAAAACGGTTTTTTCTTCGTCAAAAATCAGATTTGTCAAAAAATGGGAAAATTACGTTTTTTTCTCGACAAAAATAATATATTTCAAAACTTGGAAAAAAATAAATTTTTTTGTCAAAGCTCAGATTTGTCAAAAAATGGCAAAATATCGGTTTTTTTTAACAAAATTCAGATTTGCCAAAAAAATGGCAAAATAAAGTTTTTTCCGTCAAAAACCAGATTTGTCGAAAAATGGTAAAAATAACGATTTTTTCGTCAAAATTCAAATTTGTCAACAAGTGGCAAAATAACGGGTTTTTCGACAAAAATCAGATTTGTCAAAAAATTGCAAAATAACGTTTTTTTTGTTTTTACATAAATCAGATTTGTCAAAAAATGTCAAAATAATGGTTTCTTCGACCAAAATCAAATTTGTCAAAAAATGGCAAAAATATCGGTTTTTCGTCAAAATTTAGATTTGCCATACAATGGCAAAGTAACAAATGGCAATATAACGTTTTTTTCGTCAAAAATCAGATGTGTCCAAAAATGGCAAAAAAACTGTTTTTTCCGACAAATAATCAGATATGTGAAAAAGTATCGAAATTAGCGGTTATTCCGACAAAAATCAGTTTTGCCAAAAAAAAAGTTTTTTTTAGTCAAAAATCAGATGTGTCTAAAAAATGACAAAGTAACGGTTTATTCCGACAAAAATCAGATTTGTCCAAAAATGTCAAAAATAACGGTTTTTTTCGTTCAAATTCAGATTTGTCATAAAATGGCAAAGTAACGGCTTTTTTATCGACAAAGATCCGGTTTATCAAAAAATGGAACAAAAAAAAAAATGTTTTTCCCGATAAAAAAAATCACATATGTCAATAATTGGCGAAAATAGCGGTTATGCCGACAAAAATAAGATTTGCCAAAAAATGGCAAAATAAAGTTTTTTCGTCAACAATTGGATGTGTATAAAAAATTTTATATTAACGGTTTTTTTCGACAAAAATCAGATTTGTCCAAAAATATAAAAAATAACGTTTTTTTGTCAAAGTTCAGATTTGTCAACAAGTGGCAAAATAACGGTTTTTTCCGACAAAAATCAGATTTGTCAAAAAATGGCAAAATAACGTTTTTTTGTTTCTACAAAAAATCAGATTTTTTAAAAAAATGGTAAAAGAAAATATCAGTTTTTTGTCAAAATTCGGATTTGGCATAAAATGGTAAAGTAACGGCCTTTTTTCGAAAAAAAATCAGGTTTGTCAAACAATGGAACAAAAAAACAAACTGTTTTTCCCGATAAAAAATCACATATGTCAATAAGTGGCGAAAATAGCGGTTATGCCGAAAAAATCAGATTTGCCAAAAAAATGGCAAAATAAAGTTTTTTTCGTCAAATATCAGATGTGTCTACAAAATGACAAAGTAACGGTTTTTTTCGACAAAAATCTGATTTCTCAAAATATGGCAAAATAAAGTTTTTTTTAGAGTTGTCAAAAAATGGGAAAATAACGTTTTTTTTTCGACAAAAATAATATATTTCAAAACTTGGAAAAAAAAATTAATTTTTTTGTCAAAACTCAGATTTGTCAAAAAAATGGCAAAATAACGGATTTTTTGGACAAAATTCAGATGTGTCTACAAAATGACAAAGTTTTTTTTCGACAAAAATCTGATTTCTCAAAATATGGCAAAATAACGTTTTTTTCCGACAAAAATCAGATTTGTCCAAAAATGGGAAAATTACGTTTTTCCGTCAAAATTTCGATTTGTCAACAAATGGCAAAAAAACGGTTTTTTCTTCGGCAAAAATCAGATTTGTCAAAAAATGGGAAAATTACGTTTTTTCTCGACAAAAATAATATATTTCAAAACTTGAAAAAAATTAATTTTTTTGTCAAAACTCAGATTTGTCAAAAAATGGAAAAATAACGGGTTTTTTTTGTCAAAAATGGCAAAATAACGTTTTTTTTCGATAAAAATCAGACTTGTCAACAAGTGGCAAAATAACGTTTTTTTTTTTGACAGAAATCAGATTTGTCAAAAAAAAAACATTTTTTCGGACAAAAATAGGATATGTCAACAGGTGGGAAAAAAATTAATTTTTTTGTCAAAACTCAGATTTGTCAAAAAATTGGAAAAATAGGTTTTTTCCGACAAAAATAAGATAGATAATAAGAAGATAAGTGGGAATAAAAATTATTTATTTTTTGTCAAAACTCAGATTTGACAAAAAAATGGGAAAATAACGTTTTTTTCCGACAAAAATCAGATTTGTCCAAAAATGGGAAATAACGGTCTTTTTTGTCAGAATGGCAAAATAACGGTTTTTTTTTACAAAATTAAGATTTGTCACAAAATGGCAAAATAACGTTGTTTTTCGTCAACAATCAGATTTGTCCAAAAATGTCAAAAATAACTGTTTTTTTTTGTCAAATTTCAGATTTGTCAAAATATGGCAAAATAACGGTTTTTTCGACAAAAAACAGATTTATCAAAAAATGTCAAAAAAAAAGTTTTTGTTTGACAAAAATAAGAATGTCAACAAGTGGGAAAAAAAATTAATTCTTTTGTCAAAACTCAGATTTGTCAAAAATGGGAAAATATCGATTTTCCGACAAAAAACAGAATTGTCCAAAAATGGCAAAAATTATGTTTTTTTTTTTTTTTAATTCAGATTTGTAAAAATGGCACAATAACGGATTTTTTTTGTCAAAAATCACATGTGTGAAAAAAATTGCAAAATAACGGCTTTTTTCGATTAAAATCAGAATTGTCAAAAAATTTAAAAAACAACGGTTTTTTCGTAAAAAAAAAATAGATTTGTCAACAAATGACAAGAAAACGGTTTTTTCTTCGTCAAAAATCAGATTTGTCAAAAAATGGTAAAAATAACGTTTTTTTTTGTCAAAATTCAGATTTGTCAAAATATGGCAAAATAACGGTTTTTTTCGACAAAAATCAGATATGTCAAAAAATGTAAAAAAATAACTTTTTTTTTGACAAAAATAAGAATGTCAACAAGTGGGAATAAAATTTTTTTTTTTTTGTCAAAACTCAGATTTGACAAAAAATGGGAAAATAGCGTTTTTTTTCGACAAAAATCAGATTTGTCCAAAAATGGGAAATAACGGTCTTTTTTGTCAGAATGTCGAAAAAAACTGGTTTTTTCGACAAAACGCAAATTTGTCAAAAAATGGGAAAATAACGTTTTTCTGTCAAAATTCTGATTTGTCAACAAATGGCAAAAAAACGGTTTTTTCTTCGACAAAGATCAGATTTGTCAAAAAATATATTTCAAAACTTGTGAAAAAATTAATTTTTTTGTCAAAACTCAGATTTGTCAAAAAATGGCAAAATAACAGTTTTTTTTGACAAAATTCAGATTTGTCACAAAATGGCAAAATAACGTTTTTTCGTCAACAATCAGATTTGTCGCAAAACTGCAAAAAAAAAAACGGTTTTTTTCGACAAAAATCAGATATGTCCAAAAATGTCAAAAATAACTGTTTTTTTTTTGTCAAATTTCAGATTTGTCAAAATATGGCAAAATAACGGTTTTTGGACAAAAATCAGATTTGTCAAAAAATGTCAAAAAAAAAGTTTTTGTCCGGCAAAAATAAGAATGTCAACAAGTGGGAAAAAAAAATTCTTTTGTCAAAACTCAGATTTGTCAATAATGGGAATATAACGTTTTTTCCGACAAAAATCAGAATTGTCCAAAAATGGCAAAAATTATGTTTTTTTAATTCAGATTTGTCAAAAAATGGCAAAATAACGGTTTTTTTTTTGACAAAATTCAGATTTGTCACAAAATGGCAAAAATAACGTTTTTTTCGTCAACAATCAGATTTGTCGAAAAATGGCAAAAATAATGGTTTTTTAAATTTAGATTTGTCAAAAAATGGAAAAATAACGGGTTTTTTTTGTCAAAAATGGCAAAATAACGTAATATCGGTTTTTTTTTGACAGAAATCAGATTTGTCAAAAAAAAAACATTTTTTTCGGACAAAAATAGGATATGTCAACAGGTGGGAAAAAATTAATTTTTTTTGTCAAAACTCAGATTTGTCAAAAAATTGGAAAAATAGGTTTTTTTTCCGACAAAAATAAGATAGATAATAAGAAGATAAGTGGGAATAAAAATTATTTATTTTTTGTCAAAACTCAGATTTGACAAAAAATGGGAAAATAACGTTTTTTTCCGACAAAAATCAGATTTGTCCAAAAATGGGAAATAACGGTCTTTTTTGTCAGAATTTAAAAAAAAACGGGTTTTTTCGACAAAACTCTGATTTGTCAAAAAATGGGAAAATAACGTTTTTCCGTCAAAATTCTGATTTGTCAACAAATGGCAAAAAAACGGTTTTTTCTTCGACAAAGATCAGATTTGTCAAAAAATATATTTCAAAACATGGAAAAAAATTAATTTTTTTTGTCAAAACTCAGATTTGTCAAAAAATGGCAAAATAGCAGTTTTTTTTTGACAAAATTCAGATTTGTCACAAAATGGCAAAATAACGTTTTTTTTCGTCAACAATCAGATTTGTCGCAAAATGGCAAAAAAAAAAAACGGTTTTTTTCGACAAAAATCAGATATGTCCAAAAATATCAAATATAACTGTTTTTCTTTTTTGTCAAAATTCAGATTTGTAAAAATATGGCAAAATAACGTTTTTTTCGACAAAAATCAGATATGTCAAAAAATGTCAAAAAAAAGTTTTTGTTCGACAAAAATAAGAATGTCAACAAGTGGGAAAAAAAAATAATTCTTTTGTCAAAACTCAGATTTGTCAAAAATGGGAATATAACGTTTTTTCCGACAAAAATGAGAATTGTCCAAAAATGGCAAAAATTATGTTTTTTTTCAATTCAAATTTGTCAAAAAATGGCAAAATAACGGTTTTTTTTTGACAGAAATCAGATTTGTCAAAAAAAAAAAACTTTATTTTCCGACAAAAATAAGATATGTCAACAAGTGGGAAAAAAAATTAATTTTTTTGTCAAAACTCAGATTTGTCAAAAAATTGGGAAAATAGGTTTTTTCCGACAAAAATAAGATTTGTCCAAAAATGTCAAAAATAACTGTTTTTTTTGTTTGTCAAAATTCAGATTTGTCAAAATATGGCAAAATAACGGTTTTTTTCGACAAAAATCAGATATGTCAAAAAATGTCAAAAAAAAAACTTTTTTTTTGACAAAAATAAAAATGTCAACAAGTGGGAATAAAAATTATTTTTTTTTTTTTGTCAAAACTCAGATTTGACAAAAAATGGGAAAATAACGTTTTTTTCCGACAAAAATCAGATTTGTCCAAAAATGGGAAATAACGGTCTTTTTTGTCAGAATGTCAAAAAAACGGGTTTTTTCGACATAACTCAGATTTGTCAAAAAATGGGAAAATAACGTTTTTCCGTCAAAATTCTGATTTGTCAACAAATGGCAAAAAACGGTTTTTTCTTCGACAAAGATCAGATTTGTGAAAAAATATATTTCAAAACTTGTGAAAAAAATTAATTTTTTTGTCAAAACTCAGATTTGTCAAAAAATGGCAAAATAACGTTTTATTTCGTCAACAATCAGATTTGTCGAAAAATGGCAAAATAACGGTTTTTTTCGACAAATATCAGATTTGTCAAAAGTTGTCAAAAAAAACGTTTTTTTTCCGACAAAAATAAGAATGACAACAAGTGGGAAAAAATTAATTTTTTTGTCAAAACTTAGATTTGTCAAAAAATGGGAAAATAACGTTTTTTCCGACAAAAATCAGATTTGTCCAAAAATGGCAAAAATAATGGTTTTTTAAATTTAGATTTGTCAAAAATTTTTTTTCGATAAAAATCAGACTTGTCAACAAGTGGCAAAATAACGGTTTTTTTTTGACAGAAATCAGATTTGTCAAAAAAAAAAAAAAAAACATTTTTTTCCGACAAAAATAAGATATGTCAACAGGTGGGAAAAAAATTATTTTTTTTTGTCAAAACTCAGATTTGTCAAAAAATGGGAAATAACGGTCTTTTTTGTCAGAATGTCAAAAAAACGGGTTTTTTCGACAAAAATTAAAATTTGCCAAAAAATGGCAAAATAAATTTTTTGATTTGTAAAAAAATGGCACAATAACGCTTTTTCGTCATAAATCAGATTTGTCAAAAAATGGAAAAAATATCAGTTTTTCGTCAAAAAATCACATCCCGTCCGGAAAAAAATCATATAGGTCAATAAGAGGCGTAAATAGTGGTTATGCCGACAAAAATAAGATTTGCCAAAAAATGGCAAAATAAAGATTTTTCGTCAAAAATCAGATGTGTCTAAAAATGTCATAGTAACGGTTTTTTCGACTAAAATCAGATTTGTCCAAAAATTTAAAAAATAACGTTTTTTTGTCAAAATTCAGATTTGTCAAAAAATGGCACAATAACGTTTTTTCGTCAAAAACCAGATTTGTCGGAAAATGGTAATAATAACGGTTTCTTCGTCAAAACTCAGATTTGTCAACAAGTGGCAAAAAATAACAAAATAACGGTTTTTTTTTGACAAAATTCAGATTTGTCACAAAATGGCAAAATAACATATTTCTTTGTCAACAATCAGATTTGTCGAAAAATGGTAAAATAACGGGTTTTTTCGACAAAAATCAGATATGTCAAAAGATGTAAAAAAAAGTTTTTGTTCGACAAAAATAAGAATGTCAATGTGGGAAAAAAAATTAATTCTTTTGTCAAAACTCAGATTTGTCAAAAATGGGAAAATAACGTTTCTACCGACAAAAATCAGAATTGTCCAAAAATGGCAAAAATAATGTTTTTTTAAATTCAGATTTGTCAAAAAATGGCAAAATAACGGGTTTTTATTGTCAAAAATCACATGTGTCAAAAAATTGCAAAATAACGGTTTTTCGATAAAAATCAGAATTGTCCAAAAATTTAAAAAATAACGGTTTTTTCGTCAAATTTTTCTCGACAAAAATCAGAATTGTCAAAAAATGGGAGAATAACGTTTTTTTTTTCGACAAAAATAAGAAATATCAAAACTTGAAAAAAAAAATTAATTTTTTTGTCAAAACTCAGATTTGTCAAGAAATAGCGAAAAGAGCGGTTATTCCGACAAAAATCAAATTTGCCAAAAAATGGCAAAATAAATTTTTTCTTCAAAAGTTAGATTTGTCAAAAAATGACAAAATAACGTTTTTTCGACAAAAATTAGGTTTGTCAAACAATGGAACAAAAAAACAATGTTTTTCCCGATAAAAAATCATATATGTCAATAAGTGGCGAAAATAGCGGTTATGCCGACAAAAATCAGATTTGCCAAAAAAATAGCAAACAAGGGTTTTTTTTTCTTCAAAAATCAGATTTGTCAAAAATGTCAAAAAAAACGTTTTTTTTCGACAAAAATTAGGTTTGTCAAACAATGGAACAAAAAAAAATGTTTTTCCCGATAAAAAATCATATATGTCAATAAGTGGCGAAAATAGCGGTTATGCCGACAAAATCAGATTTGCCAAAAAAATGGCAAAAATAACTGTTTTTTTTTTTTTTGTCAAAATTCAGATTTGTCAAAATATGGCAAAATAATGGTTTTTTCGACAAAAATCAGATATGTCAAAAAATGTCAAAAAAAAAAAAAATAAGAATGTCAACAAGTGGGAATAAAAATTATTTTTTTTTTGTCAAAACTCAGATTTGACAAAAAATGGGAAATAACGGTCTTTACGTTATTAACGGCAAAATAACGTTTTTTTCGTCAACAATCAGATTTGTCGCAAAATGGCAAAAAAAATCAGATTTGTCAAAAGTTGTCAAAAAAAAAACTTTTTTTCCGACAAAAATAAGAATGACAACAAGTGGGAAAAAAAATTAATTTTTTTGTCAAAACTTAGATTTGTCAAAAAATGGGAAAATAACGTTTTTTCCGACAAAAATCAGATTAGTCAAAAAATGGCAAAAATAATGGTTTTTTAAATTTAGATTTGTCAAAAATTTTTTTTCGATAAAAATCAGACTTGTCAACAACTTGGCAAAATAACGGTTTTTTTTTGACAGAAATCAGATTTGTCAAAAAAAAAAAAAAAAAAATTTTTTTCCGACAAAAATAAGATATGTCAACAGGTGGGAAAAAAAATTTTTTTTTTTGTCAAAACTCAGATTTGTCAAAAAATGGGAAATAACGGTCTTTTTTGTCAGAATGTCAAAAAAACGGGTTTTTTCGACAAAAATTAAAATTTGCCAAAAAATGGCAAAATAAATTTTTTGATTTGTAAAAAAATGGCACAATAACGCTTTTGCGTCATAAATCAGATTTGTCAAAAAATGGAAAAAATATCAGTTTTTCGTCAAAAAATCACATCCCGTCCGGAAAAAAATCATATAGGTCAATAAGAGGCGTAAATAGCGGTTATGCCGACAAAAATAAGATTTGCCAAAAAATGGCAAAATAAAGATTTTTCGTCAAAAATCAGATGTGTCTAAAAATGTCATAGTAACGGTTTTTTTTCGACTAAAATCAGATTTGTCCAAAAATTTAAAAAATAACGTTTTTTTGTCAAAATTCAGATTTGTCAAAAAATGGCACAATAACGTTTTTTCGTCAAAAACCAGATTTGTCGGAAAATGGTAATAATAACGGTTTCTTCGTCAAAACTCAGATTTGTCAACAAGTGGCAAAAAATAACAAAATAACGGTTTTTTTTTGACAAAATTCAGATTTGTCACAAAATGGCAAAATAACATATTTCTTCGTCAACAATCAGATTTGTCGAAAAATGGTAAAATAACGGGATTTTTCGACAAAAATCAGATATGTCAAAAGATGTAAAAAAAAGTTTTTGTTCGACAAAAAAATAAGAATGTCAATGTGGGAAAAAAAAAATTAATTCTTTTGTCAAAACTCAGATTTGTCAAAAATGGGAAAATAACGTTTCTACCGACAAAAATCAGAATTGTCCAAAAAATGGCAAAAATAATGTTTTTTTAAATTCAGATTTGTCAAAAAATGGCAAAATAACGGGTTTTTTTTGTCAAAAATCACATGTGTCAAAAAATTGCAAAATAACGGTTTTTCGATAAAAATCAGAATTGTCCAAAAATTTAAAAAATAACGGGATTTTCGTCAAATTTTTCTCGACAAAAATCAAAATTGTCAAAAAATGGGAGAATAACGTTTTTTTTTCGACAAAAAATAAGAAATATCAAAACTTGAAAAAAAAAAATTAATTTTTTTGTCAAAACTCAGATTTGTCAAGAAATAGCGAAAACAGCGGTTATTCCGACAAAAATCAAATTTGCCAAAAAATGGCAAAATAAATTTTTTCTTCAAAAGTTAGATTTGTCAAAAAATGACAAAATAACGTTTTTTTCGACAAAAATTAGGTTTGTCAAACAATGGAACAAAAAAACAATGTTTTTCCCGATAAAAAATCATATATGTCAATAAGTGGCGAAAATAGCGGTTATGCCGACAAAAATCAGATTTGCCAAAAAAATAGCAAACAAGGGTTTTTTTTCTTCAAAAATCAGATTTGTCAAAAATGTCAAAAAAACGTTTTTTTTTCGACAAAAATTAGGTTTGTCAAACAATGGAACAAAAAAAAATGTTTTTCCCGATAAAAAATCATATATGTCAATAAGTGGCGAAAATAGCGGTTATGCCGACAAAAATCAGATTTGCCAAAAAATGGCAAAAATAACTGTTTTTTTTTTTTGTCAAAATTCAGATTTGTCAAAATATGGCAAAATAATGGTTTTTTCGACAAAAAATCAGATATGTCAAAAAATGTCAAAAAAAAAAAAAATAAGAATGTCAACAAGTGGGAATAAAAATTATTTTTTTTTTGTCAAAACTCAGATTTGACAAAAAATGGGAATATAACGTTTTTTCCGACAAAAATCAGAATTGTCCAAAAATGGCAAAAATTATGTTTTTTTAATTCAGATTTGTCAAAAAATGGCAAAATAACGGTTTTTTTCGACAAAAATAAGAATGTCAACAAGTGGGAAAAAAAAATTAATTTTTTTGTATAAACTTAGATTTGTCAAAAAATGGGAAAATAACGTTTTTTCCGACAAAAATCAGATTTGTCCAAAAATGGCAAAAATAATGGTTTTTTAAACTTGGATTTGTCAAAAAATGGACAAAAAAAACGGGTTTTTTGTCAAAAATGGCAAAATAACGGTTTTTTTCGATAAAAATCAGACTTGTCAACAAGTGGCAAAATAACGGTTTTTTTTTGACAGAAATCAGATTTGTCAAAAAAAAAACATTTTTTTCGGACAAAAATAGGATATGTCAACAGGTGGGAAAAAAATTAATTTTTTTTTGTCAAAACTCAGATTTGTCAAAAAAATTGGGAAAATAGGTTTTTTCCGACAAAAATAAGATTTGTCCAAAAATGTCAAAAATAACTGATTTTTTTTTGTCAAAATTTAGATTTGTCAAAATATGGCAAAATAACGGTTTTTTCGACAAAAATCAGACATGTCAAAAAATGTAAAAAAAAAACTTTTTTTTTTTGACAAAAATAAAAATGTCAACAAGTGGGAATACAAATTATTTATTTTTTGTCAAAACTCAGATTTGACAAAAAATGGGAAAATAACGTTTTTTTCCGACAAAAATCAGATTTGTCCAAAAATGGAAATAACGGTCTTTTTTGTCAGAATGTCAAAAAAAACGGGTTTTTTCGACAAAACTCAGATTTGTCCAAAAATGGGAAAATAACGTTTTTCCGTCAAAATTCTGATTTGTCAACAAATGGCAAAAAAACGGTTTTTTCTTAGACAATGATCAGATTTGTCAAAAAATATATTTCAAAACTTATGAAAAAAAAATTAATTTTTTTGTCAAAACTCAGATTTGACAAAAAATGGCAAAATAGCAGTTTTTTTTTGACAAAATTCAGATTTGTCACAAAATGGCAAAATAACGTTTTTTTCGTCAACAATCAGATTTGTCGCAAAATGGCAAAAAAAAAAAACGGTTTTTTTTCGACAAAAATCAGATATGTCCAAAAATGTCAAATATAACTGTTTTTTTTTTGTCAAAATTGAGATTTGTTAAAATGTGGCAAAATAACGGTTTTTTCGACAAAAATCAGATATGTCAAAAAATGTCAAAAAAATAACTTTTTTTTTGACAAAAAATAACTTTTTTTTTGACAAAAATAAGAATGTCAACAAGTGGGAATAAAAAATATTTTTTTTTGTCAAAACTCAGATTTGACAAAAAATGGGAAAATAGCGTTTTTTCCGACAAAAATCAGATTTGTCCAAAAATGGGAAATAACGGTCTTTTTTGTCAGAATGTCAAAAAACGGGTTTTTTCGACAAAACTCAAATTTGTCAACAAATGGGAAAATAACGTTTATCCGTCAAAATTCTGATTTGTCAACAAATGGCAAAAAACGGTTTTTTCTTCGACAAAGATCAGATTTGTCAAAAAATATATTTCAAAACTTGTGAAAAAAAATAAATTTTTTTGTCAAAACTCAGATTTGTCAAAAAATGGCAAAATAACAGTTTTTTTTTTGACAAAATTCAGATTTGTCACAAAATGGCAAAATAACGTTTTTTTTCGTCAACAATCAGATTTGTCGCAAAACTGCGAAAAAAACGTTTTTTTTCGACAAAAAATCAGATATGTCCAAAAATGTCAAATATAACTGTTTTTTTTTTTTTTTTGTCAAAATTCAGATTTGTCAAAATATGGCAAAATAACGGTTTTTTCGACAAAAATCAGATTTGTCCAAAAATGGGAAATAACGGTCTTTTTTTTTCAGAATGTCAAAAAAACGGGTTTTTTCGACAAAACTCAGATTTGTCAAAAAATGGGAAAATAACGTTTTTCCGTCAAAATTCTGATTTGTCAACAAATGGCAAAAAAACAGTTTTTTCTTCGACAAAGATCAGATTTGTCAAAAAATATATTTCAAAACTTATGAAAAAAAAAAAAATTAATTTTTTTGTCAAATCTCAGATTTTTCAAAAAATGGCAAAATAACGGTTTTTTTTTGACAAAATTCAGATTTGTCACAAAATGGCAATATAACGTTTTATTTCGTCAACAATCAGATTTGTCGAAAAATGGTAAAATAACGGGTTTTTTCGACAAAAATCAGATATGTCCAAAAATGTCAAAAATAACTGTTTTTTTTTTTTTTGGCAAAATTCAGATTTGTCAAAATACGGCAAAATAACGGTTTTTTCGACAAAAATCAGAATTGTCCAAAAATGCCAAAAATAATAGATTTTTAAATTTAGATTTGTCAAAAATTTTTTTCCATAAAATTCAGACTTGTCAACTAGTGGCAAAATGACGTTTTTTTTGACAGAAATCAGATTTGTCAAAAAAAAAACATGTTTTTCCGACAAAAAATAAGATATGTCAACAGGTGGGAAAAAAAAATTATTTTTTTGTCAAAACTCAGATTTGTCAAAAAATGGGAAAATAACGTTTTTTTCCGACAAAAATCAGATCAAAAAATGGGAAATAACGGTCTTTTTAGTCGGAATGTCAAAAAAACCGGTTTTTTTCGACAAAAATTAAAATTTGCCAAAAAATGGCAAAATAAATTGTTTGATTTGTAAAAAAAATGGCACAATAACGCTTTTTCGTCATAAATCAGATTTGTCAAAAAATGGAAAAAATATCAGTTTTTCGTCAAAAAATCACATCCCGTCCGGGAAAAATCATATAGGTCAATAAGAGGCGTAAATAGCGGTTATGCCGACAAAAATAAGATTTGCCAAAATATGGCAAAATAAAGATTTTTCGTCAAAAATCAGATGTGTCTAAAAATGTCATAGTAACGGTTTTTTTTCGACTAAAATCAGATTTGTCCAAAAATTTTAAAAATAACGTTTTTTTTGTCAAAATTCAGATTTGTCAAAAAATGGCACAATAACGTTTTTTCGTCAAAAACCAGATTTGTCGGAAAATGGTAATAATAACGGTTTCTTCGTCAAAATTCAGATTTGTCAACAAGTGGCAAAAAATAACAAAATAACGGTTTTTTTGACAAAATTCAGATTTGTCACACAAAAAGGCAAAATAACGTTTTTTTCGTCAACAATCAGATTTGTCGAAAAATGGTAAAATAACGGGGTTTTTCGACAAAAATCAGATATGTCCAAAAATGTCAAAAATAACTGTTTTTTTGGCAAAATTCAGATTTGTCAAAAAATGGCACAATAACGCTTTTTCGTCATAAATCAGATTTGTCAAAAAATGTCAAAAAAAAAGTTTTTGTTCGACAAAAATAAGAATGTCAACAAGTGGGAAAAAAAATTAATTCTTTTGTCAAAAATCAGATTTGTCAAAAATGGGAAAATAACGTTTTTTCCGACAAAAATCAGAATTCTCCAAAAATGGCAAAAATTATGTTTTTTTAAATTCAGATTTGTAAAAATGGCAAAATAACGGATTTTTTTTGTCATAAATCGCATGTGTCAAAAAATTGCAAAATAACGGCTGTTTTTGATAAAAATCAGAATTGTCCAAAAATTTAAAAAACAACGGTTTTTTCGTCAAAAAAACAGATTTGTCAACAATTGGCAAAAATATCGGTTTTTCGTGAAAATTCAGATTTGTCATAAAATGGCAAAGTAACAAATGGCAATATTACGTTTTTTTCGTCAAAAATCAGATGTGTCCAAAAAATGGGAGAATAACGTTTTTTTTCGACAAAAATAAGAAATATCAAAACTTGAAAAAAAAAAATTAATTTTTTTGTCAAAACTCAGATTTGTCAAGAAATAGCGAAAACAGCGGTGATTCCGACAAAAATCAAATTTGCCAAAAAATGGCAAAATAAATTTTTTTCTTCAAAAGTTAGATTTGTCAAAAAATGACAAAATAACATTTTTCGACAAAAATTAGGTTTGTCAAACAATGGAACAAAAAAAAAATGTTTTTCCCGATAAAAAATCATATATGTCAATAAGTGGCGAAAATAGCGGTTATGCCGACAAAAATCAGATTTGCCAAAAAATGGCAAACAACGGTTTTTTTTCTTCAAAAATCAGATTTGTCAAAAATCTCAAAAAAAAACGTTTTTTTTTTTTCGACAAAAATAAGATATGTCAAAAAATGGAAAATAAAATTAATTTTTTCGTAAAAAATATGGATTTGTCAAAAAATTGGCAAAATAATGGTTTTATTCGATAAAAATCAGATTTGACAAAAAATGGCAAAGAAAAAGGCTTCTTCGACCAAAATCAAATTTGTCAAAAAATGGCAAAAATCAGGTTTGTCAAGCAATGGAACAAAAAAAAAAAGAATGTTTTTACCGATAAAAAATCATATATGTCAATAAGTGGCGAAAATAGCGTTTATGCCGACAAAAATCAAATTTGCCAAAAAATGGCGAAATAAATTTTTCGATTTGTCAAAAAATGGCACAATAACGCTTTTTCGTCATAAATCAGATTTGTCAAAAAATGTCAAAAAAAAAGTTTTTGTTCGACAAAAATAAGAATGTCAACAAGTGGGAAAAAAAAATTAATTCTTTTGTCAAAACTCAGATTTGTCAAAAATGGGAAAATAACGTTTTTTCCGACAAAAATCAGAATTGTCCAAAAATGGCAAAAATTATGTTTTTTTTAAATTCAGATTTGTAAAAATGGCAAAATAACGGATTTTTTTGTCATAAATCGCATGTGTCAAAAAATTGCAAAATAACGGCTGTTTTCGATAAAAATCAGAATTGTCCAAAAATTTAAAAAACAACGGTTTTTTCGTCAAAAACAGATTTGTCAACAATTGGCAAAAATATCGGTTTTTCGTGAAAATTCAGATTTGTCATAAAATGGCAAAGTAACAAATGGCAATATTACGTTTTTTTTCGTCAAAAAATCAGATGTGTCCAAAAAAGGCAAAAAAAAAAAACTGTTTTTTTTGTCAAAATTCAGATTTGTCACAAAATGTCAAATATTACTGTTTTTTTTTTTTTTGTCAAAATTCAGATTTGTCAAAATATGGCAAAATAACGGTTTTTTCGACAAAAATCAGATTTGTAAAAAAATGGCAAAATAACGGTTTTTTTTTTCGAAAAAAATCAAATATGTCAAAAAATAGCAAAAAAAAAAAGGTTTTTTTTCCGACAAAAAATAAGATATGTCAACAGGTGGGAAAAAAAATTAATTTTTTTTGTGAAAACTCAGATTTGTCAAAAAAATGGAAAAATAGGTTTTTTCCGACAAAATAAGATTTGTCCAAAAATGTCAAAAATAACTGATTTTTTTTGTCAAAATTCAGATTTGTCAAAATATGGCAAAATAACGGGTTTTTCGACAAAAATCAGATATGTCAAAAAAATGTCAAAAAAAAAACTTTTTTTTTGACAAAAATAAAATTGTCAACAAGTGGGAATACAATTATTTTTTTTTGTCAAAACTCAGATTTGACAAAAAAATGGGAAAATAACGTTTTTTTTCCGACAAAAAATCAGATTTGTCCAAAAATGGGAAATAACGGTCTTTTTGGTCAGAATGCCAAAAAACGGGTTTTTTTCGACAAAACTCAGATTTGTCAAAAAATGGGAAAATAACGTTTTTCCGTCAAAATTTGATTTGTCAACAAATGGCAAAAAAACGGTTTTTCTTCGACAAAGATCAGATTTGTCAAAAAATATATTTCAAAACTTGGAAAAAAATTAATTTTTTTGTCAAAACTCAGATTTGTCAAAAAATGGCAAAATAGCAGTTTTT
Source organism: Drosophila funebris (assembly GCA_018901825.1). Taxonomy (NCBI): domain Eukaryota; kingdom Metazoa; phylum Arthropoda; class Insecta; order Diptera; family Drosophilidae; genus Drosophila; species Drosophila funebris. Next base: position 45,967 of record JAEIFK010000336.1, read on the forward strand.
TTTTGACAAAATTCAGATTTGTCACAAAATGGCAAAATAACGTTTTTTTCGTCAACAATCAGATTTGTCGCAAAATGGCAAAAATAAACGGTTTTCTCGACAAAAATCAGATATGTCCAAAAATGTCAAATATAACTGTTTTTTTTTTTTTTTTTTTTTTGTCAAAATTCAGATTTGTCAAAATATGGCAAAATAACGGTTTTTTTCGACAAAAATCAGATATGTTAAAAAATGTCAAAAAAATAATTTTTGTTTTTGACAAAAATAAGAATGTCAACAAGTGGGAATAAAAATTATTTTTTTGTCAAAACTGAGATTTGACAAAAAATGGGAAAATAACGTTTTTTCGTCAACAATCAGATTTGTCGCAAAACTGCGAAAAAAACGGTTTTTTTCGACAAAAATCAGATGTGTCTAAAAATGTCATAGTAACGGTTTTTTTCGACTAAAATCAGATTTGTCAAAAAATTTAAAAAATAACGTTTTTTTTGTCAAAATTCAGATTTGTCAAAAAATGGCACAATAACGTTTTTTTCGTCAAAAACCAGATTTGTCGGAAAATGGTAATAATAACGGTTTCTTCGTCAAAATTCAGATTTGTCAACAAGTGGCAAAAAATAACAAAATAACGGTTTTTTTGACAAAATTCAGATTTGTCACAAAATGGCAAAATAACGTTTTTTTCGTCAACAATCAGATTTGTCGAAAAAATGGTAAAATAACGGGGTTTTTCGACAAAAATCAGATATGTCCAAAATGTCAAAAATAACTGTTTTTTTTTGGCAAAATTCAGATTTGTCAAAATACGGCAAAATAACGGTTTTTTCGACAAAAATCAGATATGTCAAAAGATGTAAAAAAAAAAAGTTTTTGTTCGACAAAAATAAGAATGTCAACAAGTGGGTAAAAAAATTAATTCTTTTGTCAAAACTCAGATTTGTCAAAAATGGGAAAATAACGTTTTTACCGACAAAAATCAGAATTGTCCAAAAATGGCAAAAATAATGTTTTTTTAAATTCAGATTTGTCAAAAAATGGCAAAATAACGGGTTTTTTTGTCAAAAATCACATGTGTCAAAAAATTTCAAAATAACGGTTTTTTCGATAAAAATCAGAATTGTCAAAAATTTAAAAAATAACGGTTTTTTTCGTCAAATTTTTCTCGACAAAAATCAGATTTGTCAAAAAATGGGAGAATAACGTTTTTTTTCGACAAAAATAAGAAATATCAAAACTTGAAAAAAAATTAATTTCTTTGTCAAAACTCAGATTTGTCAAGAAATAGCGAAAACAGCGGTTATTCCGACAAAAAATCAAATTTGCCAAAAAATGGCAAAATAAATTTTTTCTTCAAAAGTTAGATTTGTCAAAAAATGACAAAATAATGTTTTTTTCGGCAAAAATTAGGTTTGTCAAACAATGGAACAAAAAAAAAAATGTTTTTCCCGATAAAAAATCATATATGTCAATAAGTGGCGAAAATAGCGGTTATGCCGACAAAAATTAGATTTGCCAAAAAAATGGCAAACAACGGTTTTTTTTCTTCAAAAATCAGATTTGTCAAAAATCTCAAAAAAAACGTTTTTTTTTCGACAAAAATAAGATATGTCAAAAAATGGAAAATAAAATTAATTTTTTGTAAAAAAATATGGATTTGTCAAAAAATTGGCAAAATAATGGTTTTATTCGATAAAAATCAGATTTGACAAAAAATGGCAAAGAAAAAGGCTTCTTCGACCAAAATCAAATTTGTCAAAAAATGGCAAAAATCAAGTTTGTCAAGCAATGGAACAAAAAAAAAAAGAATGTTTTTACCGATAAAAAATCATATATGTCAATAAGTGGCGAAAATAGCGTTTATGCCGACAAAAATCAGATTTGCCAAAAAAATGGCAAAACAACGGTTTTTTTCTTCAAAAATCAAATTTGTCAAAAATGTCAAAAAAAAAACGTTTTTTTTTTCGACAAAAATAAGATATGTCAAAAAATGGAAAACAAAATTAATTTTTTTCGTCAAAATTCAGATTTGTCAAAAAATTGGCAAAATAATGGTTTTATTCGATAAAAATCAGATTTGACAAAAAATGGCAAAGAAAAAGGCTTCTTCGACCAAAATCAAATTTGTCAAAAAATGGCAAAAATCAAGTTTGTCAAGCAATGGAAGAAAAAAAAAAGAATGTTTTTACCGATAAAAAATCACATATGTCAATATGTGGCGAAAATAGCGGTTATTCCGACAAAAATCAAATTTGCCAAAAAATGGAGAAATAAATTTTTTGATTTGTCGAAAAATGGCAAAATAACGGTTTTTTCGACAAAAATCAGATTTGTCAAAAGTTGTCAAAAAAAACGTTTTTTTTTTTCGACAAAAATAAGAATGTCAACAAGTGGGAAAAAAAATTAATTTTTTTGTCAAAACTTAGATTTGTCAAAAAATGGGGAAAATAACGTTTTTTTCCGACAAAAATCAGATTTGTCAAAAAATGCCAAAATAATGGTTTTTTAAATTTAGATTTGTCAAAAAAATGGAAAAATAACGGGTTTTTCGTTAAAAATGGCAAAATAACGGTTTTTTTCGATAAAAATCAGACTTGTCAACAAGTGGCAAAATAACGGTTTTTTTTGACAGAAATCAGATTTGTCAAAAAAAAAAACATTTTTTCCGACAAAAATAGGATATGTCAACAGGTGGGAAAAAAAATTAATTTTTTTGTCAAAACTCAGATTTGTCAAAAAATTGAAAAATAGGTTTTTTCCGACAAAAATAAGATTTGTCCAAAAATGTCAAAAATAACTGATTTTTTTTTGTCAAAATTCAGATTTGTCAAAATATGGCAAAATAACGGTTTTTTCGACAAAAATCAGATATGTCAAAAAATGTAAAAAAAAAACTTTTTTTTTTTGACAAAAATAAAAATGTCAACAAGTGGGAATAAAAATTATTTATTTTTTGTCAAAACTCAGATTTGACAAAAAATGGGAAAATAACGTTTTTTTCCGACAAAAATCAGATTTGTCCAAAAATGGGAAATAACGGTCTTTTTTGTCAGAATGTCAAAAAAACGAGTTTTTTCGACAAAACTCAAATTTGTCAAAAAATGGGAAAATAAAGTTTTTCCGTCAAAATTCTGATTTGTCAACAAATGGCAAAAAAACGGTTTTTTCTTCGACAAAGATCAGATTTGTCAAAAAATATATTTCAAAACTTGTGAAAAAAAATAAATTTTTTTGTCAAAACTTAGATTTGTCAAAAAATGGGAAAATAACGTTTTTTTTCGTCAACAATCAGATTTGTCGCAAAACTGCGAAAAAAAAACGGTTTTTTTTCGACAAAAATCAGATATGTCCAAAAATGTCAAAAATAACTGTTTTTTTTGTCAAATTTCAGATTTGTCAAAATATGGCAAAATAACGGTTTTTTTCGACAAAAATCAAATCGTCAACAATCAGATTTGTCGCAAAACTGCGAAAAAAACGGTTTTTTTCGACAAAAATCAGATATGTCCAAAAATGTCAAAAATAACTGTTTTTTTGTCAAATTTCAGATTTGTCAAAATATGGCAAAATAACGGTTTTTTCGACAAAAATCAGATTTGTCAAAAAATGTAAAAAAAAGTTTTTTTTCGACAAAAATAAGAATGTCAACAAGTGGGAAAAAAAATTAATTTTTATGTCAAAACTTAGATTTGTCAATAAATGGGAAAATAACGTTTTTTCCGACAAAAATCAGATTTGTCCAAAAATGGCAAAAATAATGGTTTTTAAATTTAGATTTGTCAAAAAATGGAAAAATAACGGGTTTTTTGTCAAAAATGGCAAAATAACGGTTTTTTTTACAGAAATCAGATTTGTCAAAAAAAAACATTTTTTTCCGACAAAAATAGGATATGTCAACAGGTGGGAAAAAAAATTAATTTTTTTTGTCAAAACGCAGATTTGTCAAAAGATTGGAAAAATTGGTTTTTTCCGACAAAAATAAGATTTGTCCAAAAATGTAAAAAAATAACTGATTTTTTTTTTTGTCAAAATTCAGATTTGTCAAAATATGGCAAAATAACGGTTTTTTCGACAAAAATCAGATATTTCAAAAAATAAAAATGTCAACAAGTGGGAATAAAAATTATTTATTTTTTGTCAAAACTCAGATTTGACAAAAAATGGGAAAATAACGTTTTTTTCCGACAAAACTCAGATTTGACAAAAAATGGGAAAATAACGGTTTTTTCGACAAAAATCAGATGTGTCCAAAAATGTCAAAAATAACTGTTTTTTTTGTCAAATTTCAGAATTGTCAAAATATGGCAAAATAACGGTTTTTTCGACAAAGATCAGATTTGTCAAAAAATGTCAAAAAAAGTTTTTGTTCGGCAAAAATAAGAATGTCAACAAGTGTGAAAAAATAATTCTTTTGTTAAAACTCAGATTTGTCAAAAATGGGAATATAACGTTTTTTCCGACAAAAATCAGAAATCGGTTTTTTTGACAAAAATCAAATATGTCCAAAAATTCCAAAAATAACTGTTTTTTGTTTTAAATTCAGATTTGTCAAAATACGGAAATATAACGTTTTTTTCCGACAAAAATCAGATTTGTCCAAAAATGGCAAAAATAATGTTTTTTTTTTTTAATTTAGATGGGTAAAAAAAAATGCAAAATAACGGGGTTTTTTCGTCAAAAATCACATGTGCCAAAAAATGTCAAAATAACGGGTTTTTTTTCGATAAAAATCAGAATTGTCAAAAAATTGTAAAAATAACGGTTTTTCGTCAAAATTCAGATTTGTCATAAAATGACAAAGTAACGGCTTTTTTCGACATAAATCAGGATTGTCAAACAATGGAACAAAAAAAAAAGAATGTTTTTCCCGATAAAAAATCACATATGTCAATACGTGGCAAAAATAGCGGTTATGCCGACAAAAATAAGATTAGCTAAAAAATGGCAAATTAACGGGTTTTTTTCGTCAAAAATCACATGTGCCAAAAAATGTCAAAATAACGGTTTTTTTCGATAAAAATCAGAATTGTCAAAAAATTGTAAAAATAACGGTTTTTCGTCAAAATTCAGATTTGTCATAAAATGACAAAGTAACGGCTTTTTTCGACATAAATCAGGATTGTCAAACAATAGAACAAAAAAAAAAGAATGTTTTTCCCGATAAAAATCACATATGTCAATACGTGGCAAAAATAGGATATGTCAACAGGTGGGAAAAAAAATTAATTTTTTTTGTCAAAACTCAGATTTGTCAAAAAATTGGAAAAATTGGTTTTTTCCGACAAAAATAAGATTTGTCCAAAAATGTCAAAAATAACTGATTTTTTTTGTCAAAATTCAGATTTGTCAAAATATGGCAAAATAACGGTTTTTTCGACAAAAATCAGATATGTCAAAAAATGTAAAAAAAAAACTTTTTTTTTTTGACAAAAATAAAAATGTCAACAAGTGGGAATAAAATTATTTATTTTTTGTCAAAACTCAGATTTGACAAAAAATGGGAAAATAACGTTTTTTTTCCGACAAAAATCAGATTTGTCCAAAAATGGGAAATAACGGTCTTTTTTGTCAGAATGTCAAAAAAACGAGTTTTTTCGACAAAACTCAAATTTGTCAAAAAATGGGAAAATAAAGTTTTTCCGTCAAAATTCTGATTTGTCAACAAATGGCAAAAAAACGGTTTTTTTCTTCGACAAAGATCAGATTTGTCAAAAAATATATTTCAAAACTTGTGAAAAAAATTAATTTTTTTGTCAAAACTTAGATTTGTCAAAAAATGGGAAAATAACGTTTTTTTCGTCAACAATCAGATTTGTCGCAAAACTGCGAAAAAAACGGTTTTTTTCGACAAAAATCAGATATGTCCAAAAATGTCAAAAATAACTGTTTTTTTTGTCAAATTTCAGATTTGTCAAAATATGGCAAAATAACGGTTTTTTCGACAAAAATCAGATTTGTCAAAAAATGTAAAAAAAAAGTTTTTGTTCGGCAAAAATAAGAATGTCAACAAGTGGGAAAAAAAACAATTCTTTTGTCAAAACTCAGATTTGTCGAAAAATGGCAAAATAACGGTTTTTTCGACAAAAATCAGATATGTCAAAAAATATCAAAAAAAAAAACGTTTTTTTCGACAAAAATATGAATGTCAACAAGTAAGAAAAAAATTATTTTTTTTTTGTCAAAACTCAGATTTGTCAAAAAATGGGAAAAAAACATTTTTTCCGACAAAAAATCAAATTTGTCCAAAAATGGCAAAAATAATGTTTTTTTTTTTTTAAATTTAGATTTGTCAAAAAATTAAAGAAAAAAACGGGTTTTTTGTCAAAAATAACATGTGGCAAAAATGGCAAAAAAACGGTTTTTCTCAGTTTTGTCAAAAAATGGGAGAATAACGTTTTTCCCGACAAAACTAAAATATATCAAAACTCAGATTTGTCAAGAAATAGCGAAAACAGCGGTTATTCCGACAAAAATCAAATTTGCCAAAAAATGGCAAAATAACGTTTTTTCGACAAAAATCAGATTTGTCAAAAAAATGGCAAAATAACGTTTTTTTTGAAAAAATCAAATATGTCAATAAATAGCAAGAAAATGTTTTTTTTCCGACAAAAATAAAATATGTCAAAAAATAGCAAATAACGGTTTTTTTTGACAAAATTCAGATTTGTCACAAAATGGCAAAATAACGTTTTTTTTCGTCAACAATCAGATTTGGAAAATAACGTTTTTTCCGACAAAAATCAGATTTGTCCAAAAATTGCAAAAATAATGGTTTTTTAAATTTAGATTTGTCAAAAAATGGAAAAATAACGGGTTTTTTGTCAAAAATGGCAAAATAACGGTTTTTTTTTACAGAAATCAGATTTGTCAAAAAAAAAAAACATTTTTTTCCGACAAAAATAGGATATGTCAACAGGTGGGAAAAAAAATTAATTTTTTTGTCAAAACGCAGATTTGTCAAAAAATTGGAAAAATTGGTTTTTTCCGACAAAAATAAGATTTGTCCAAAAATGTCAAAAATAACTGATTTTTTTTTTGTCAAAATTCAGATTTGTCAAAATATGGCAAAATAACGGTTTTTTCGACAAAAATCAGATATTTCAAAAAATGTCAAAAAAAAAACTTTTTTTTTTTGACAAAAATAAAAATGTCAACAAGTGGGAATAAAAATTATTTATTTTTTGTCAAAACTCAGATTTGACAAAAAATGGGAAAATAACGTTTTTTTCCGACAAAACTCAGATTTGACAAAAAATGGGAAAATAACGGTTTTTCGACAAAAAATCAGATGTGTCCAAAAATGTCAAAAATAACTGTTTTTTTTTGTCAAATTTCAGAATTGTCAAAATATGGCAAAATAACGGTTTTTTTCGACAAAGATCAGATTTGTCAAAAAATGTCAAAAAAAAGTTTTTGTTCGGCAAAAATAAGAATGTCAACAAGTGTGAAAAAAATAATTCTTTTGTTAAAACTCAGATTTGTCAAAAATGGGAATATAACGTTTTTTCCGACAAAAATCAGAAATCGGTTTTTTTGACAAAAATCAAATATGTCCAAAAATTCAAAAATAACTGTTTTTTGTTTTAAATTCAGATTTGTCAAAATACGGAAATATAACGTTTTTTTCCGACAAAAATCAGATTTGTCCAAAAATGGCAAAAATAATGTTTTTTTTTTAATTTAGATGGGTAAAAAAAATGCAAAATAACGGGGGTTTTTTCGTCAAAAATCACATGTGCCAAAAAATGTCAAAATAACGGTTTTTTTTCGATAAAAATCAGAATTGTCAAAAAATTGTAAAAATAACGGTTTTTCGTCAAAATTCAGATTTGTCATAAAATGACAAAGTAACGGCTTTTTTCGACATAAATCAGGATTGTCAAACAATGGAACAAAAAAAAGAATGTTTTTCCCGATAAAAAATCACATATGTCAATACGTGGCAAAAATAGCGGTTATGCCGACAAAAATAAGATTAGCTAAAAAATGGCAAATTAACGGGTTTTTTTCGTCAAAAATCACATGTGCCAAAAAATGTCAAAATAACGGTTTTTTTTCGATAAAAATCAGAATTGTCAAAAAATTGTAAAAATAACGGTTTTTCGTCAAAATTCAGATTTGTCATAAAATGACAAAGTAACGGCTTTTTCGACATAAATCAGGATTGTCAAACAATAGAACAAAAAAAAAGAATGTTTTTCCCGATAAAAAATCACATATGTCAATACGTGGCAAAAATAGGATATGTCAACAGGTGGGAAAAAAAATTAATTTTTTTGTCAAAACTCAGATTTGTCAAAAAATTGGAAAAATTGGTTTTTTTCCGACAAAAATAAGATTTGTCCAAAAATGTCAAAAATAACTGATTTTTTTTTGTCAAAATTCAGATTTGTCAAAATATGGCAAAATAACGGTTTTTTCGACAAAAATCAGATATGTCAAAAAATGTAAAAAAAAAAAACTTTTTTTTTTTTGACAAAAATAAAAATGTCAACAAGTGGGAATAAAAATTATTTATTTTTTGTCAAAACTCAGATTTGACAAAAAATGGGAAAATAACGTTTTTTTTCCGACAAAAAATCAGATTTGTCCAAAAATGGGAAATAACGGTCTTTTTTGTCAGAATGTCAAAAAAACGAGTTTTTCGACAAAACTCAAATTTGTCAAAAAATGGGAAAATAAAGTTTTTCCGTCAAAATTCTGATTTGTCAACAAATGGCAAAAAAACGGTTTTTTTCTTCGACAAAGATCAGATTTGTCAAAAAATATATTTCAAAACTTGTGAAAAATATAATTTTTTTGTCAAAACTTAGATTTGTCAAAAAATGGGAAAATAACGTTTTTTCGTCAACAATCAGATTTGTCGCAAAACTGCGAAAAAACGGTTTTTTTCGACAAAAATCAGATATGTCCAAAAATGTCAAAAATAACTGTTTTTTTTGTCAAATTTCAGATTTGTCAAAATATGGCAAAATAACGGTTTTTTCGACAAAAATCAGATTTGTCAAAAAATGTAAAAAAAAGTTTTTGTTCGGCAAAAATAAGAATGTCAACAAGTGGGAAAAAAAACAATTCTTTTGTCAAAACTCAGATTTGTCGAAAAATGGCAAAATAACGGTTTTTTCGACAAAAAATCAGATATGTCAAAAAATATCAAAAAAAAAAACGTTTTTTTCGACAAAAATATGAATGTCAACAAGTAAGAAAAAAAATATTTTTTTTTGTCAAAACTCAGATTTGTCAAAAAATGGGAAAAAACATTTTTTCCGACAAAAAATCAAATTTGTCCAAAAATGGCAAAAATAATGTTTTTTTTTTTTAAATTTAGATTTGTCAAAAAATTAAAGAAAAAAACGGGTTTTTTGTCAAAAATAACATGTGGCAAAAATGGCAAAAAAACGGTTTTTCTCAGTTTTGTCAAAAAATGGGAGAATAACGTTTTTCCCGACAAAACTAAAATATATCAAAACTCAGATTTGTCAAGAAATAGCGAAAACAGCGGTTATTCCGACAAAAATCAAATTTGCCAAAAAATGGCAAAATAACGTTTTTTCGACAAAAATCAGATTTGTCAAAAAATGGCAAAATAACGTTTTTTTTGAAAAAAAATCAAATATGTCAAAAAATAGCAAGAAAATGTTTTTTTTCCGACAAAAATAAAATATGTCAAAAAATAGCAAATAACGGTTTTTTTTGACAAAATTCAGATTTGTCACAAAATGGCAAAATAACGTTTTTTTCGTCAACAATCAGATTTGTCGAAAAATGGCAAAATAACGGTTTTTTTCGACAAAAATCACATTTGTCAAAAGTTGTCAAAAAAAAAAACGTTTTTTCGACAAAAATAAGAATGTCAACAAGTGGGAAAAAAAAATTAATTTTTATGTCAAAACTTAGATTTGTCAAAAAATGGGAAAATAACGTTTTTTCCGACAAAAATCAGATTTGTCCAAAAATGGCAAAAATAATGGTTTTTTAAATTTAGATTTGTCAAAAAATGGAAAAATAACGGGTTTTTTTGTCAAAAATGGCAAAATAACGGTTTTTTTTTACAGAAATCAGATTTGTCAAAAAAAAAAACATTTTTTTCCGACAAAAATAGGATATGTCAACAGGTGGGAAAAAAAATTTATTTTTTTTGTCAAAACGCAGATTTGTCAAAAAATTGGAAAAATTGGTTTTTTCCGACAAAAATAAGATTTGTCCAAAAATGTCAAAAATAACTGATTTTTTTTTTGTCAAAATTCAGATTTGTCAAAATATGGCAAAATAACGGTTTTTTCGACAAAAATAAAATATGTCAAAAAATGTCAAAAAAAAAACTTTTTTTTTTGACAAAAATAAAAATGTCAACAAGTGGGAATAAAAATTATTTATTTTTTGTCAAAACTCAGATTTGACAAAAAATGGGAAAATAACGTTTTTACCTCAAAATTCTGATTTGTCAACAAATGGCAAAAAACGGTTTTTTCTTCGACAAAGATCAGATTTGTCAAAAAATGTCAAAAAAAAGTTTTTGTTCGGCAAAAATAAGAATGTCAACAAGTGTGAAAAAAATAATTCTTTTGTTAAAACTCAGATTTGTCAAAAATGGGAATATAACGTTTTTCCGACAAAAATCAGAATTGTCCAAAAATGGCAAAAATTATGTTTTTTTTAATTTAGATTTGTCGCAAAACTGCAAAAAAAACGGGTTTTTTCGACAAAAATCAGATATATCCAAAAATGTCAAAAATAACTGTTTTTTTTTTGTCAAATTTCAGATATGTTAAAATATGGCAAAATAACGGTTTTTTCGACAAAAATCAGAATTGTCCAAAAATGGCAAAATTATGTTTTTTTAAATTCAGATTTGTCAAAAAATGGCAAAATAACGGTTTTTTTTTGACAAAATTCAGATTTGTCACAAAATGTCAAAATAACGTTTTTTTTTCGTCAACAATCAGATTTGTCGAAAAATGGCAAAATAACGGTTTTTTCGACAAAAATCACATTTGTCAAAAGTTGTCAAAAAAAAACGTTTTTTTTCGACAAAAATAAGAATGTCAACAAGTGGGAAAAATTAATTAATTTTTGTCAAAACTTAGATTTGTCAAAAAATGGGAAAATAACGTTTTTTTCCGACAAAAATCAGATTTGTCCAAAAATGCCAAAATAATGGTTTTTTAAATTTAGATTTGTCAAAAAATGGAAAAATAACGGGTTTTTCGTTAAAAATGGCAAAATAACGGTTTTTTCTCGATAAAAATCAGACTTGTCAACAAGTGGCAAAATAACGTGTTTTTTCGTCAAAAATTACATGTGCCAAAAAAATGTCAAAATAGCGTTTTTTTTTCGATTAAATCAGAATTGTCCAAAAATTGTAAAAATAATGTTTTTTCCGTCAAAATTCAGATTTGTCAACAAATGGCAAAAAAGCGATTTTTTCAACAAAACTCAGATTTGTCAAAAAATGGAAATGTAACGGTTTTTTTCGTCAAAAATCAGATTTGTCAAAAAATGGCAAAATAACGGTTTTTTTGACAAAAATCAAATATGTGCAAAAATTCCAAAAATAACTGTTTTTTGTTTTAAATTCAGATTTGTCAAAATACGGAAACATAACGTTTTTTCCGACAAAAATCAGATTTGTCCAAAAATGGCAAAAATAATGTTTTTTTTTTAATTTAGATGGGTAAAAAAAAATGCAAAATAACGGGTTTTTTTCGTCAAAAATCACATGTGCCAAAAAAATGTCAAAATAACGGTTTTTTCGATAAAAATCAGAATTGTCAAAAAACTGTAAAAATAACGGTTTTTCGTCAAAATTCAGATTTGTCATAAAATGGCAAAGTAACGGCTTTTTTCGACAAAAATCAGGATTGTCAAACAATGGAACAAAAAAAAAAGAATGTTTTTCCCGATAAAAAATCACATATGTCAATAAGTGGCAAAAATAGCGGTTATGCCGACAAAAATAAGATTTGCCAAAAAATGGCAAAATAAAGTTCTTTTCGTCAAAAATCAGATGTGTCCAAAAATGGCAAAAAACGTATAATCTCAGATTTGTCAAAATATGGCAAAATAACGTTTTTTTTCCGACAAAAAATCAGATTTGTCTAAAAATGGCAAAAATAATGATTTTTAAAAATTCAAATTTGTCAAAAAATGGCAAAATAACGGGGTTTTTTTCGTCAAAAATCACATGTGCTAAAAAATGTCAAAATAACGGTTTTTTCGACAAAAATCAGATATGTCCAAAAATGTCAAAAATAACTGTTTTTTTTTTTTAAAATTCAGATTTGTCAAAATATGGCAAAATAACGGTTTTTTTTCGACAAAAATCAGATTTGTCAAAAAATAAAAAAAAAAACGTTCTTTTTCGACAAAAATATGAATGTCAACAAGTAAGAAAAAAAAAATTTTTTTTTTTTTGTCAAAACTCAGATTTGTCAAAAAAAGGAAAAAAAACATTTTTTCCGACAAAAATCAAATTTGTCCAAAAATGGCAAAAATAATGTTTTTTTTTTTAATTTAGATTTGTCAAAAAAAATTAAAGAAAAAAACGGTTTTTTTGTCAAAAATCACATGTGGCAAAAATGGCAAAAAAAAAACGGTTTTTCTCAGTTTTGTCAAAAAATGGGAGAATAACGTTTTTCCCGACAAAAATAAAATATATCAAAACTCAGATTTGTCAAGAAATAGCGAAAACAGCGGTTATTCCGATAAAAATCAAATTTACCAAAAAATGGCAAAATAACGTTTTTTCGACAAAAATCAGTTTGTCAAAAAATTGCAAAATAATGGTTTTTTCGAAAAAAAATCAAATATGTCAAAAAATGGCAAAAATATCGGTTTTTCGTCAAAATTCTGATTTGTCATAAAATGGCAAAGTAACAAATGGCAATATAACGTTTTTTTTTTCGTCAAAAATCAGATGTGTCCAAAAATGGCAAAAAAAAAAAACTGTTTTTTCCGACAAATAAGATATGTGAAAAAGTGGCGAAATTAGCGGTTATTCCGACAAAAATGAGTTTTGCCAAAAAAAAAGTTTTTTTCGTCAAAAATCAGATGTGTCTAAAAAATGACAAAGTAACGACAAAACTCCGGTTTATCAAAAAATGGAACAAAAAAAAAAGAATGTTTTTCCCGATAAAAAATCACATATGTCAATAAGTGGCGAAAATCACATATGTCAATAAGTGGCGAAAATAGCGGTTATGCCAAAATAAGATTAGCCAAAAAATGGCAAAATAAAGTTTTTTCGTCAAAAATCAGATGTGTCTAAAAAATGACATAGTAACGGTTTTTTTTCGACAAAAATCAGATTTGTCCAAAAATGTAAAAATAACGTTTTTTTTGTCAAAATTCAGATTTGTCAAAAAATGGCACAATAAAGTTTTTTCGTCAAAAACCAGATTTGTCAAAAAATTGGCAAAATAAAGGTTTTATTCGTTAAAAATCAGATGTGACAAAAAATGGCAAAATAACGGTTTCTTCGACCAAAATCAAATTTGTCAAAAAATGGCAAAAATATCGGTTTTTCGACAAAATTCAGATCATAAAATGGCAAAGTAACAAATGGCAATATAAAGTTTTTTTTTCTTCAAAAACCAGATGTGTCCAAAAATGGCAAAAAAAAACTGTTTTTTCCGACAAATAATCAGATATTTGAAAAAGTGGCGAAACTAGCGGTTATTCCGACAAAAATAAGATTAGCCAAAAAATGGCAAAATAAAGTTTTTTCGTCAAAAATCAGATGTGTCTAAAAAATGACATAGTAACGGTTTTTTTCGACAAAAATCAGATTTGTCCAAAAATGTAAAAAATAACGTTTTTATTTGTCAAAATTCAGATTTGTAAAAATGGCACAATAACGTTTTTTTTGTCCAAAATCAGATTTGTCCAAAAATGGCAAAATAACGGTTTTTTTTCGACAAAACTCAGATTTGTCAAAAAATGGAAAAGTAACTGTTTTTTTTTCGTTAAAAGTCAGATTTGTCAAAAAATGGCAAAATTACGGGGTTTTTTTCGTCAAAAATCACATGTGGCCAAAAATGGCAAAATAATGTTTTTTTTTTTCGATTAAAATCAGAATTGTCCAAAAATTGTAAAAATAACGGTTTTTTCGTCAAAATTCAGAAAAATAACGTTTTTTTTTTTTGTCAAAATTCAGATTTGTCAAAAAATTGGCAAAATAGCGGGCTTTTTTCGTCATATATCACATGTGCCAAAAAATGTCAAAATAGCGTTTTTTTTTTGATAAAAATCAGAATTGTCCAAAAATTTTAAAAATAACGGTTTTTTCGTCAAAATTCAGATTTGTCAATAAATGGCAAAATAACGGTTTTTTCGACAAAAATCAGATTTGTCAAAAAATGGCAAAGAACTTATAATCTCAGATTTGTCAACATATGGCAAAATAACTTTTTTTTTTTGACAGAAATCAGATTTGTCAAATAATGTCAACAAAAGAAAAACATTTTTTCCGACAAAAATATCAACAAGTGGAAAAAAAAATTATTTTTTTTGTCAAAACTCAGATTGTCAAAAAATGGGAAAAATAGGTTTTTTTTCCGACAAAAATCAGATTTGTCCAAAAATGTCAAAAATAACTGTTTTTTTTTTGTCAAAATTCAGATTTGTCAAAATATGTCAAAAAAAACTTTTTTTCGATAAAAATAAGAATGTCAACAAGTGGGAAAAAAAATTATTTTTTTTGTCAAAACTCAGATTTGACAAAAAATGGGACAATAACGTTTTTCCGACAAAAATCACATTTGTCCAAAAATGCCAACAATAATGATTTTTTAAAATTCAAATTTGTCAAAAATTGGCAAAATTACGGGTTTTTTCGTCAAAAATCACATGTGCCAAAAAATGTCAAAATAGCGGTTTTTTTCGACAAAAATCAGATTTGTCCAAAAATGTAAAAAATAACGTTTTTTTTTGTCAAAATTCAGATTTGTCAAAAAATGGCACAATAAAAGTTTTTTCGTCAAAAACCAGATTTGTCAAAAAATTGGCAAAATAAAGGTTTTACTCGTTAAAAATCAGATGTGACAAAAAATGGCAAAATAACGGTTTCTTCGACCAAAATCAAATTTGTCAAAAAATGGCAAAGTAACAAATGGCAATATAACGTTTTTTTTTCGTCAAAAATCAGATTTGTCCAAAAATGGCAAAAAAAAAAAACAGTTTTTTCCGACAAATAATCAGATATGTGAAAAAGTGGCGAAATTAGCGGTTATTCCGACAAAAATCAGTTTTACAAAAAAATGGCAAAAAAAAGTTTTTTCGTCAAAAAATCAGATGTGTCTAAAAAATGACAAAGTAACGACAAATCCGGTTTATCAAAAAATGGACAAAAAAAAAAAAGAATGTTTTTCCCGATAAAAAATCACATATGTCAATAAGTGGCGAAAATAGCAGTTATGCCGACAAAAATAAGATTAGCCAAAAAATGGCAAAATAAAGTTTTTTCGTCAAAAACCAGATTTGTCGAAAAATGGTAAAAAATAACGGTTTTTTTGTCAAAATTCAGATTTGTCAACAAGTGGCAAAATAACGGTTTTTTCGACAAAAATAAGAATGTCAACAAGTGGGAAAAAAAATTATTTTTTTTGTCAAAACTCAGATTTGACAAAAAAATGGGACAATAACGTTTTTTTCCGACAAAAATCAGATTTGTCCAAAAATGGCAAAAATAATGATTTTTTAAAATTCAAATTTGTTAAAAAATGGCAAAATAACGGGTTTTTTTCGTCAAAAATCACATTGCCAAAAAATGTCAAAATAGCGGTTTTTTT
The DNA here is from genome assembly GCA_018901825.1 of Drosophila funebris. Lineage (NCBI taxonomy): Eukaryota > Metazoa > Arthropoda > Insecta > Diptera > Drosophilidae > Drosophila > Drosophila funebris. The sequence continues at coordinate 61,752 of JAEIFK010000336.1, forward strand.
CGACAAAAATCAGATTTGTCCAAAAATGTAAAAAATAACGTTTTTTTTTTGTCAAAATTCAGATTTGTCAACAAGTGGCAAAATCACGGTTTTTTTCGACAAAAACCAGATTTGTCCAAAAATGGCAAAAATAAAGGTTTTTTTAAATTCAGATTAGTCAAAAAATGGCAAAATAACGGGGTTTTTTCGTCAAAAATCACATGTGGCAAAAAATGGCAAAATAGCGGTTTTTTTTCGATTAAAATCAAAATTGTCCAAAAATTGTAAAAATAACGGTTTTTTTTCGTCAAAATTCTGAAAAATAACGGTTTTTTCTGTCAAAATTCAGATTTGTCAAAAAATTGGAAAAATAATGGTTTTATTCGTTAAAAATCAAATGTGACAAAAAATTGCAAAAATATCGGTTTTTCGTCAAAATTCAGATTTGTCATAAAATGGCAAAGTAACAAATGGCAATATAACGTTTTTTTTTTTTTCGACAAAAATCAGATGTGTCCAAAAATGGCAAAAAAAAACTGTTTTTTCCGACAAATAATCAGATATGTGAAAAAGTGGCGAAATTAGCGGTTATTCCGACAAAAATCAGTTTTGCCAAAAAAAAAAATAGTTTATTTCGTCAAAAATCAGATGTGTCTAAAAAATGACAAAGTAACGGCTTTTTTATCGACAAAAATGCGGTTTATCAAAAAATGGAACAAAAAAAAAGAATGTTTTTCCCGATAAAAAATCACATATGTCAATTAGTGGCGAAAATATCGATTATTCAGAATTGTCAAAAAATGGCACAATAAAGTTTTTTCCTCAAAAACCAGATATGTCAAAAAATGGTAAAAATAACGGTTTTTTCGTCAAAATTCAGATTTTTTTGTTTCTACAAAAATCAGATCTGTCAAAAAATGGCAAAAAGGAATAATCTCAGATTTGTCAACATATGGCAAAATAACGTGTTTTTTTGACAGAATTCAGATTTGTCAAATAATGTCAAAAAAAAAAAAACATTTTTTCCGACAAAAATAAGATATGTCAACAAGTGGAAAAAAATAATTAATTTTGTCAAAACTCAGATTTGACAAAAAATGGGACAAAAATCAGATTGGTCCAAAAATGGCAAAAATAATGATTTTTTAAAATTCAAATTTGTCAAAAAATGGCAAAATAGCGGGCTTTTTTTCGTCATATATCACATGTGCCAAAAAATGTCAAAATAGCGGTTTTTTTTTGATAAAAATCAGAATTGTCCAAAAATTTTAAAAATAACGGTTTTTTTCGTCAAAATTCAGATTTGTCAATAAATGGCAAAATAACGGTTTTTTCGACAAAAATCAGATTTGTCAAAAAATGGCAAAGAACTTATAATCTCAGATTTGTCAACATATGGCAAAATAATTTTTTTTTTTTGACAGAATTCAGATTTGTCAAATAATGTCAACAAAAAGAAAAACATTTTTTCCGACAAAAATATCAACAAGTGGGAAAAAAAATTATTTTTTTCTTCAAAACTCAGATTGTCAAAAAATGGGAAAAATAGGTTTTTTCCGACAAAAATCAGATTTGTCCAAAAATGTCAAAAATAACTGTTTTTTTTTGTCAAAATTCAGATTTGTCAAAATATGTCAAAAAAAACTTTTTTTCGACAAAAATAAGAATGTCAACAAGTGGGAAAAAAATTATTTTTTTTGTCAAAACTCAGATTTGACAAAAAATGGGACAATAACGTTTTTTTCCGACAAAAATCACATTTGTCCAAAAATGCCAACAATAATGATTTTTTAAAATTCAAATTTGCCAAAAAATGTCAAAATAGCGGTTTTTTTCGACAAAAATCAGATTTGTCCAAAAATGTAAAAATAACGTTTTTTTTTTGTCAAAATTCAGATTTGTCAAAAAATGGCACAATAAAGTTTTTTCGTCAAAAACCAGATTTGTCAAAAAATTGGCAAAATAAAGGTTTTATTCGTTAAAAATCAGATGTGACAAAAAATGGCAAAATAACGGTTTCTTCGACCAAAATCAAATTTGTCAAAAAATGGCAAAGTAACAAATGGCAATATAACGTTTTTTTTCGTCAAAAATCAGATTTGTCCAAAAATGGCAAAAAAAAAACAGTTTTTTCCGACAAATAATCAGATATGTGAAAAAAGTGGCGAAATTAGCGGTTATTCCGACAAAAATCAGTTTTACAAAAAAATGGCAAAAAAAAAAAGTTTTTTCGTCAAAAATCAGATGTGTCTAAAAAATGACAAAGTAACGACAAATCCGGTTTATCAAAAAATGGAACAAAAAAAAAAGAATGTTTTTTCCCGATAAAAAATCACATATGTCAATAAGTGGCGAAAATAGCAGTTATGCCGACAAAAATAAGATTAGCCAAAAAATGGCAAAATAAAGTTTTTTCGTCAAAAATCAGATGTGTTTAAAAAATGACATAGTAACGGTTTTTTTTCGACAAAAATCAGATTTGTCCAAAAATGTAAAAAATGTTTTTATTTGTCAAAATTCAGATTTGTCAAAAAATGGCACAATAAAGTTTTTTCGTCAAAAACCAGATTTGTCCAAAAATGTAAAAATAACGTTTTTTTTTTGTCAAAATTCAGATTTGTCAACAAGTGGCAAAATAACGGTTTTTTTTTCGACAAAAACCAGATTTGTCCAAAAATGGCAAAAATAAAGGTTTTTTTAAATTCAGATTAGTCAAAAAATGGCAAAATAACGGGGTTTTTTCGTCAAAAATCACATGTGGCAAAAAAGGCAAAATAATGTTTTTTTTTTTTCGATTAAAATCAAAATTGTCAAAAAATTGTAAAAATAACGGTTTTTCGTCAAAATTCTGAAAAATAACGGTTTTTTCTGTCAAAATTCAGATTTGTCAAAAAATTGGAAAAATAATGGTTTTATTCGTTAAAAATCAAATGTGACAAAAAATTGCAAAAATATCGGTTTTTCGTCAAAATTTAGATTTGTCATAAAATGGCAAAGTAACAAATGGCAATATAACGTTTTTTTTCGTAAAAAATCAGATGTGTCCAAAATGCCAAAAAAAACTGTTTTTTCCGACAAATAATCAGATATGTGAAAAAGTGGCGAAATTAGCGGTTATTCCGACAAAAATCAGTTTTGCCAAAAAAAAATAGTTTTTTTCGTCAAAAATCAGATGTGTCTAAAAAATTACAAAGTAACGGCTTTTTTATCGACAAAAATCCGGTTTATCAAAAAATGGAACAAAAAAAAAGAATGTTTTTCCCGATAAAAAATCACATATGTCAATTAGTGGCGAAAATAGCGGTTATTCAGAATTGTCAAAAAATGGCACAATAAAGTTTTTTCCTCAAAAACCAGATTTGTCAAAAAATTGGCAAAATAAAGGTTTTATTCGTTAAAAATCAAATGTGACAAAAAATGGCAAAATAACGGTTTCTTCAACCAAAATCGAATTTGTCAAAAAATTGCAAAAATATCGGTTTTTCGTCAAAATTCAGATTTGTCATAAAATGGCAAAGTAACAAATGGCAATATAACGTTTTTTTTTCGTCAAAAATCAGATGTGTCCAAAAATGGCAAAAAAAAACTGTTTTTTCCGACAAATAATCAGATATGTGAAAAAGTGGCGAAATTAGCGGTTATTCCGACAAAAATCAGTTTTGCCAAAAAAAAAAAGTTTTTTTCGTCAAAAAATCAGATGTGTCTAAAAAATGACATAGTAACGGTTTTTTTTCGACAAAAATCAGATTTGTCCAAAAATGTAAAAAATAAGGTTTTTATTTGTCAAAATTCAGATTTGTCAAAAAATGGCACAGTATAGTTTTTTTGTCAAAAACCAGATTTGTCGAAAAATGGTAAAAAATACCGTTTTTTTTTGTCAAAATTCAGATTTGTCAACAAGTGGCAAAATAACGGTTTTTTCGACAAAAATCAGATTTGTTAAAAAATGGAAAAATAACGTTTTTTTGTTTCCACAAAAATCAGATTTGTCAAAAAATGGCAAAAAACGTATAATCTCAGATTTGTCAAAATATGGCAAAATAACGTTTTTTTTTGACAGAATTCAGATTTGTCAAATAATGTCAAAAAAAAAACATTTTTTCCGACAAAAATAAGATGTGTCAACAAGTTGAAAAAAAAATTATTTTTTTTGTAAAAACTCAGATTTGTCAAAAAATGGCAAAATGACGGTTTTTTTGACAAAAATCAAATATGTCCAAAAATGTCAAAAATAACTGTTTTTTTTTTGTCAAAATTCAGATTTGTCAAAATATGGCAACATAACGTTTTTTTCCGACAAAAATCAGATTTGTCCAAAAATGGCAAAAATAATGGTTTTTTTAAATTCAGATTGGTCAAAAAATGGCAAAATAACGGGGTTTTTTCGTCAAAAATCACGTGTGGCAAAAAATGACAAAATAATGTCCAAAAATTGTAAAAATAACGGTTTTTTTCGTCAAAATTCAGAAAAATAACGGTTTTTTTTTTGTCAAAATTCAGATTTGTCAAAAAATTGGCAAAATAAAGGTTTTATTCGTTAAAAATCAAATGTCATAAAAAATTGCAAAAATATCGGTTTTTCGTCAAAATTCAGATTTGTCATAAAATGGCAAAGTAACAAATGGCAATATAACGTTCTTTTTTCGTCAAAAATCAGATGTGTCCAAAATGGCAAAAAAACTGTTTTTTCTGATAAATAATCAGATATGTGAAAAGTGGCGAAATTAGCGGTTATTCCGACAAAAATAAGATTAGCCAAAAAATGGCAAAATAAAGTTTTTTCCTCAAAAATCAGATTTGTCATAGAATGGCAAAGTAACGGCTTTTTCGACAAAAATCAGGTTTGTCAAACAATGGAACAAAAAAAAAGAATGTTTTTCCCGATAAAAAAATCACATATGTCAATAAGTGGCGAAAATAGCGGTTATGCCGACAAAAATAAGATTAGCAAAATAAAGTTCTTTCGTCAAAAATCAGATGTGTCAAAAAAATAACAAATTAACGGTCTTTTTTCGACAAAAATCAGATATGTCCAAAAATGTCAAAAATAACTTGTTTTTTTTTTGTCAAAATTCAGATTTGTCAACATATGGCAAAATAACGGTTTTTTCGACGAAAATCAGATTTGTCCAAAAATGTAAAAATTAACGTTGTTATTTGTCAAAATTTAGATTTGTCAAAAAATGGCACAATAAAGTTTTTTCGTCAAAAACCAGATTTGTTGAAAAATGGTAAAAATAACGTTTTTTTCCGACAAAAATCAGATTAGTCGATAAATGGCAAAATAACGGTTTTTTTCGACAAAACTCAGATTTGTCAAAAAATGGCAAAATAACGGTTTTTTTTTGACAAAAATCAAATATGTCCAAAAATGTCACAAATAACTGTTTTTTTTTGTCAAAATTCAGATTTGTCAAAAAATGGCAAAAATAATGGTTTTTTTAAATTCAGATTGGTCAAAAAATGGCAAAATAACGGGGTTTTTTCGTCAAAAAATCACATGTGGCAAAAAATGGCAAAATAATGTTTTTTTCGATTAAAATCAGAATTGTCCAAAAATTGTAAAAATAACGGTTTTTTTTTTCGTCAAAAATCAGATTTGTCAAAAAATGGCAAAATAACGGTTTTTTTTCGACAAAAATCTGATTTGCCAAAAAATTGCAAAATAAAGTTTTTCGTCAAAAATCAGATGTGTCTAAAAAATGACAAAGTAACGGTTTTTTTCGACAAAAAATCTGATTTGTCCAATAATGTCAAAATAACGTTTTTTTTTGGCAAAATTCAGATTTGTAAAAAATGGCAAAGTAACAAATGGCAATATAACGTTTTTTTTTCGTCAAAAATCAGATTTGTCCAAAAATGGCAAAAAAAAAAACAGTTTTTTCCGACAAATAATCAGATATGTGAAAAAGTGGCGAAATTAGCGGTTATTCCGACAAAAATCAGTTTTACAAAAAAATGGCAAAAAAAAGTTTTTTCGTCAAAAATCAGATGTGTCTAAAAAATGACAAAGTATCAAAAAATGGAACAAAAAAAAAAAGAATGTTTTTCCCGATAAAAAATCACATATGTCAATAAGTGGCGAAAATAGCAGTTATGCCGACAAAAATAAGATTAGCCAAAAATGGCAAAATAAAGTTTTTTCGTCAAAAATCAGATGTGTTTAAAAAATGACATAGTAACAGTTTTTTTTTCGACAAAAATCAGATTTGTCCAAAAATGTAAAAAATGTTTTTATTTGTCAAAATTCAGATTTGTCAAAAAATGGCACAATAAAGTTTTTTCGTCAAAAACCAGATTTGTCGAAAAATGGTAAAAAATAACGGTTTTTTTTGTCAAAATTCAGATTTGTCAACAAGTGGCAAAATAACGGTTTTTTCGACAAAAATAAGAATGTCAACAAGTGGGAAAAAAAAATATATTTTTTTGACAATGGGACAATAACGTTTTTTTCCGACAAAAATCAGATTTGTCCAAAAATGGCAAAAATAATGATTTTTAAAATTCAAATTTGTTAAAAAATGGCAAAATAACGGGTTTTTTCGTCAAAAATCACATGTGCCAAAAAATGTCAAAATAGCGGTTTTTTTCGACAAAAATCAGATTTGTCCAAAAATGTAAAAAATAACGTTTTTTTTTTGTCAAAATTCAGATTTGTCAACAAGTGGCAAAATAACGGTTTTTTTCGACAAAAACCAGATTTGTCCAAAAATGGCAAAAATAAAGGTTTTTTAAATTCAGATTAGTCAAAAAATGGCAAAATAACGGGGTTTTTTCGTCAAAAATCACATGTGGCAAAAAATGGCAAAATAGCGGTTTTTTTCGATTAAAATCAAAATTGTCCAAAAATTGTAAAAATAACGGTTTTTTTCGTCAAAATTCTGAAAAATAACGGTTTTTTCTGTCAAAATTCAGATTTGTCAAAAAATTGGAAAAATAATGGTTTTATTCGTTAAAAATCAAATGTGACAAAAAATTGCAAAAATATCGGTTTTTCGTCAAAATTCAGATTTGTCATAAAATGGCAAAGTAACAAATGGCAATATAACGTTTTTTTTTTCGACAAAAAATCAGATGTGTCCAAAAATGGCAAAAAAAAACTGTTTTTTCCGACAAATAATCAGATATGTGAAAAAGTGGCGAAATTAGCGGTTATTCCGACAAAAATCAGTTTTGCCAAAAAATAGTTTTTTTCGTCAAAAATCAGATGTGTCTAAAAAATGACAAAGTAACGGCTTTTTTATCGACAAAAATCCGGTTTATCAAAAAATGGAACAAAAAAAAAAGAATGTTTTTCCCGATAAAAAATGGCAAAAATGGCAAAATAACAGTTTTTTTTTTGTCAAAATTCAGATTTGTCAGAAAATGGGAAAAAACGTTTTTTTCGACAAAACTCAGATTTATCAAAAAATGGAAAAGTAACGGGTTTTTTTCGGCAAAAATCAGATTTGTCAAAAAATGGCAAAATAACTGGTTTTTTTTCGACAAAAATCAGATTTGCCAAAAAATGGCAAAATAAAATTTTTTCTTCAAAAATCAGATGTGTCTAAAAAATGACAAAGTAATGGTTTTTTTCGACAAAAATCAGAATTGTCCAAATATGTCAAAAATAACGTTTTTTTGTCAAAATTCAGATTTGTCAAAAATGGCAAAATAACGGTTTTTTCGTCAAAAATTAGATTTGTCAAAAAAATGGAAAGGTAACGGTTTTTTTTTCGTCAAAAATCAGATTTGTCAAAAAATGGCAAAATAACGGTTTTTTTTCGACAAAAATCTGATTTGCCAAAAAATGGCAAAATAAAGTTTTTTTCGTCAAAAATCAGATGTGTCTAAAAAATGACAAAGTAACGGTTTTTTCGACAAAAATCTGATTTGTCCAATAATGTCAAAATAACGTTTTTTTTTTGGCAAAATTCAGATTTGTAAAAAATGGCACAATAACGTTTTTTTCATCAAAAAATCAAATTTGGCAAAAAATGGCAAAATAACGGTTTTTTTGACAAAAATCAGATATGTCAAAAAATGTCAAAAATAACTGTTTTTTTGTCAAAATTCAGATTTGTCAAAATACGGCAACATAACGTTTTTTTTCCGACAAAAATCAGATTTGAAAAATGCCAAAAATAATGGTTTTTTAAATTCAGATTGGTCAAAAAATGGCACAATAACGTCTTTTCGTCAAAAATCACATGTGCCAAAAAATGGCAAAATAACGGTTTTTTTTCGATAAAAATCAGAATTGTCCAAAAATTGTAAAAATAACGGTTTTTTCATCAAAATTCAGATTTGTCAACAAATGGCAAGAAAACGTTATTTTTTTCGAAAAAATCAGATTTGTCAAAAAATGGAAAGGTACGGTTTTTTTTTCGTCAATAATCAGATGTGTCAAAAAATGGCAAAATAACGTTTTTCCGTCAAAATTCTGATTTGTCAACAAATGGCAAAAAAACGGATTTTCTTCGACAAAAATCAGATTTGTCAAAAAATGGCAAAGTAACAAATGGCAATATAACGTTTTTTTCGTCAAAAATCAGATTTGTCCAAAAATGGCAAAAAAAAAAACAGTTTTTTCCGACAAATAATCAGATATGTGAAAAAGTGGCGAAATTAGCGGTTATTCCGACAAAAATCAGTTTTACAAAAAAATGGCAAAAAAAAAAGTTTTTTCGTCAAAAATCAGATGTGTCTAAAAAATGACAAAGTAACGACAAATCCGGTTTATCAAAAAATGGAACAAAAAAAAAAGAATGTTTTTCCCGATAAAAAATCACATATGTCAATAAGTGGCGAAAATAGCAGTTATGCCGACAAAAATAAGATTAGCCAAAAAATGGCAAAATAAAGTTTTTTCGTCAAAAATCAGATGTGTTTAAAAAATGACATAGTAACAGTTTTTTTTCGACAAAAATCAGATTTGTCCAAAAATGTAAAAAATGTTTTTATTTGTCAAAATTCAGATTTGTCAAAAAATGGCACAATAAAGTTTTTTCGTCAAAAACCAGATTTGTCGAAAAATGGTAAAAAATAACGGTTTTTTTGTCAAAATTCAGATTTGTCAACAAGTGGCAAAATAACGGTTTTTTTCGACAAAAATAAGAATGTCAACAAGTGGGAAAAAAAAATTTTTTTTGTCAAAACTCAGATTTGACAAAAAATGGGACAATAACGTTTTTTTCCGACAAAAATCAGATTTGTCCAAAAATGGCAAAAATAATGATTTTTAAAATTCAAATTTGTTAAAAAATGGCAAAATAACGGGTTTTTTTCGACAAAAATCACATTGCCAAAAAATGTCAAAATAGCGGTTTTTTTCGACAAAAAATCAGATTTGTCCAAAAATGTAAAAAATAACGTTTTTTTTTTGTCAAAATTCAGATTTGTCAACAAGTGGCAAAATAACGGTTTTTTTCGACAAAAACCAGATTTGTCCAAAAATGGCAAAAATAAAGGTTTTTTTTAAATTCAGATTAGTCAAAAAATGGCAAAATAACGGGGTTTTTCGTCAAAAATCACATGTGGCAAAAAATGGCAAAATAGCGGTTTTTTTTTCGATTAAAATCAAAATTGTCCAAAAATTGTAAAAATAACGGTTTTTCGTCAAAATTCTGAAAAATAACGGTTTTTTCTGTCAAAATTCAGATTTGTCAAAAAATTGGAAAAATAATGGTTTTATTCGTTAAAAATCAAATGTGACAAAAAATTGCAAAAATATCGGTTTTTCGTCAAAATTCAGATTTGTCATAAAATGGCAAAGTAACAAATGGCAATATAACGTTTTTTTTTTCGACAAAAATCAGATGTGTCCAAAAATGGCAAAAAAAAAAACTGTTTTTTTCCGACAAATAATCAGATATGTGAAAAAGTGGCGAAATTAGCGGTTATTCCGACAAAAATCAGTTTTGCCAAAAAAAAAAAAGTAGTTTTTCGTCAAAAATCAGATGTGTCTAAAAAATGACAAAGTAACGGCTTTTTTATCGACAAAAATCCGGTTTATCAAAAAATGGAACAAAAAAAAAAGAATGTTTTTCCCGATAAAAAATCACATATGTCAATTAGTGGCGAAAATATCGATTATTCAGAATTGTCAAAAAATGGCACAATAGAGTTTTTTCCTCAAAAACCAGATTTGTCGAAAAATGGTAAAAATAACGGTTTTTTCGTCAAAATTCAGATTTGTCAACAAGTGGCAACATAACGTTTTTTTCGACAAAAGTCAGATTTGTCAAAAATTGGCAAAAAACGTATAATCTCAGATTTTTCAAAATATGGCAAAATAACGTTTTTTTGACAGAAATCAGATTTGTCAAATAATGTCAAAAAAAAAAAACATTTTTTTCCGACAAAAATAAGATATGTCAACAAGTGGGAAAAAAATTAATTTTTTTGTCAGAACTCAGATTTGTCAAAAAATGGGAAAAATAGGTTTTTTCCGACAAAAATCAGATTTGTCCAAAAATGTCAAAAAAACTGTTTTTTTTTTCAAAATTTAAATTTGTCAAAATATGGCAAAAAAACGGTTTTTTTTCGACAAAAATCAAATATTTTCAAAAATGTCAAAAATAACTGTTTTTTTTGTCAAAATTCAGATTTGTCAAAATACGGCAACATAACTTTTTTTTCCGACAAAAAACCAGATTTGTCGAAAAATTGTAAAAAATAACGGTTTTCTTTGTCAAAATTCAGATTTGTCAACAAGTGGCAAAATAACGGTTTTTTCGACAAAAATCAGATTTGTCCAAAAATGGCAAAAATAAAGGTTTTTTTAAATTCAGATTGGCCAAAAAATGGCAAAATAGCGGGGTTTTTCGTCAAAAATAACATGTGGCAAAAAATGGCAAAATAATTTTTTTTTCGATTAAAATCAGTATTGTCCAAAAATTGTAAAAATAACGGGTTTTTCGCCAAAATTCAGAAAAATAACGGTTTTTTTGTGTCAAAATTCAGATTTGTCAAAAAATTGGAAAAATAATGGTTTTATTCGTTAAAAATCAAATGTGACAAAAAATTGCAAAAATATCGGTTTTTCGTCAAAATTTAGATTTGTCATAAAATGGCAAAGTAACAAATGGCAATATAACGTTTTTTTTTTCGTCAAAAATCAGATGTGTCCAAAATGCCAAAAAAAACTGTTTTTTCCGAGAAATAATCAGATATGTGAAAAAGTGGCGAAATAAGCGGTTATTCCGACAAAAATCAGTTTTGCCAAAAAAAAATAGTTTTTTTCGTCAAAAATCAGATGTGTCTAAAAAATGACAAAGTAACGGCTTTTTTATCGACAAAAATCCGGTTTATCAAAAAAATGGAACAAAAAAAAAGAATGTTTTTCCCGATAAAAAATCACATATGTCAATTAGTGGCGAAAATAGCGGTTATTCAGAATTGTCAAAAAATGGCACAATAAAGTTTTTTCCTCAAAAACCAGATTTGTCAAAAAATTGGCAAAATAAAGGTTTTATTCGTTAAAAATCAGATGTGACAAAAAATGGCAAAATAACGGTTTCTTCAACCAAAATCGAATTTGTCAAAAAATTGCAAAAATATCGGTTTTTCGTCAAAATTCAGATTTGTCATAAAATGGCAAAGTAACAAATGGCAATATAACGTTTTTTTTTCGTCAAAAATCAGATGTGTCCAAAAATGGCAAAAAAAACTGTTTTTTCCGACAAATAATCAGATATGTGAAAAAGTGGCGAAATTAGCGGTTATTCCGACAAAAATCAGTTTTGCCAAAAAAAAAAAGTTTTTTTCGTCAAAAATCAGATGTGTCTAAAAAATGACATAGTAACGGTTTTTTTCGACAAAAATCAGATTTGTCCAAAAATGTAAAAAATAAGGTTTTTATTTGTCAAAATTCAGATTTGTCAAAAAATGGCACAACAAGTTTTTTTGTCAAAAACCAGATTTGTCGAAAAATGGTAAAAAATACCGTTTTTTTGTCAAAATTCAGATTTGTCAACAAGTGGCATAATAACGGTTTTTTTGACAAAAATCAGATTTGTCAAAATACGGCAACATAACGTTTTTTTCCGACAAAAATCACATTTGTCCAAAAATGGCAAAAATAGTGTTTTTTTTTTTAATTCAGATTAGTCAAAAAATGGCAAAATAACGGGGTTTTTTCGTCAAAAATCACATGTGGCAAAAAAAGGCAAAATAATGTTTTTTTTTTCGATTAAAATCAAAATTGTCCAAAAATTGTAAAAATAACGGTTTTTCCGTCAAAATTCTGAAAAATAACTGTTTTTTCTGTCAAAATTCAGATTTGTCAAAAAATTGGAAAAATAATGGTTTTATTCGTTAAAAATCAAATGTGACAAAAAATTGCAAAAATATCGGTTTTTCGTCAAAATTTAGATTTGTCATAAAATGGCAAAGTAACAAATGGCAATATAACGTTTTTTTTTCGTCAAAAATCAGATGTGTCCAAAATGCCAAAAAAAACTGTTTTTTCCGAGAAATAATCAGATATGTGAAAAAGTGGCGAAATTAGCGGTTATTCCGACAAAAATCAGTTTTGCCAAAAAAAAATAGTTTTTTTCGTCAAAAATCAGATGTGTCTAAAAAATGACAAAGTAACGGCTTTTTTATCGACAAAAATCCGGTTTATCAAAAAATGGAACAAAAAAAAAAAGAATGTTTTTCCCGATAAAAAATCACATATGTCAATTAGTGGCGAAAATAGCGGTTATTCAGAATTGTCAAAAAATGGCACAATAAAGTTTTTTCCTCAAAAACCAGATTTGTCAAAAAATTGGCAAAATAAAGGTTTTATTCGTTAAAAATCAGATGTGACAAAAAATGGCAAAATAACGGTTTCTTCAACCAAAATCGAATTTGTCAAAAAATTGCAAAAATATCGGTTTTTCGTCAAAATTCAGATTTGTCATAAAATGGCAAAGTAACAAATGGCAATATAACGTTTTTTTTTCGTCAAAAATCAGATGTGTCCAAAAATGGCAAAAAAAACTGTTTTTTCCGACAAATAATCAGATATGTGAAAAAGTGGCGAAATTAGCGGTTATTCCGACAAAAATCAGTTTTGCCAAAAAAAAAAGTTTTTTTCGTCAAAAATCAGATGTGTCTAAAAAATGACATAGTAACGGTTTTTTTTCGACAAAAATCAGATTTGTCCAAAAATGTAAAAAATAAGGTTTTTATTTGTCAAAATTCAGATTTGTCAAAAAATGGCACAACAAGTTTTTTTGTCAAAAACCAGATTTGTCGAAAAATGGTAAAAAATACCGTTTTTTTTGTCAAAATTCAGATTTGTCAACAAGTGGCAAAATAACGGTTTTTTTGACAAAAATCAGATTTGTTAAAAAATGGCAAAATAACGTTTTTTTGTTTTCACAAAAATCAGATTTGTCAAAAAATGGCAAAAAACGTATAATCTCAGATTTGTCAAAATATGGCAAAATAACGTTTTTTTTTTGACAGAATTCAGATTTGTCAAATAATGTCAAAAAAAAACATTTTTTTTCCGACAAAAATAAGATGTGTCAACAAGTTGAAAAAAAATTATTTTTTTTGTCAAAACTCAGATTTGTCAAAAAATGGCAAAATAACGGTTTTTTTGACAAAAATCAAATATGTCCAAAAATGTCAAAAATAACTGTTTTTTTTGTCAAAATTCAGATTTGTCAAAATATGGCAACATAACGTTTTTTTCCGACAAAAATCAGATTTGTCCAAAAATGGCAAAAATAATGGTTTTTTTAAATTCAGATTGGTCAAAAAATGGCAAAATAACGGGGTTTTTTTCGTCAAAAATCACATGTGGCAAAAAATGACAAAATAATGTCCAAAAATTGTAAAAATAACGGTTTTTTTCGTCAAAATTCAGAAAAATAACGGTTTTTTTGTCAAAATTCAGATTTGTCAAAAAATTTGCAAAATAAAGGTTTATTCGTTAAAAATCAAATGTCATAAAAAATTGCAAAAATATCGGTTTTTCGTCAAAATTCAGATTTGTCATAAAATGGCAAAGTAACAAATGGCAATATAACGTTCTTTTTTCGTCAAAAATCAGATGTGTCCAAAATGGCAAAAAAAACTGTTTTTTCCGATAAATAATCAGATATGTGAAAAGTGGCGAAATTAGCGGTTATTCCGACAAAAATAAGATTAGCCAAAAAATGGCAAAATAAAAGTTTTTTTCGTCAAAAATCAGATTTGTCTTAGAATGGCAAAGTAACGGCTTTTTTCGACAAAAATCAGGTTTGTCAAACAATGGAACAAAAAAAAAGAATGTTTTTCCCGATAAAAAATCACATATGTCAATAAGTGGCGAAAATAGCGGTTATGCCGACAAAAATAAGATTAGCAAAATAAAGTTTTTTCGTCAAAAATCAGATGTGTCAAAAAAATAACAAATTAACGGTCTTTTTTCGACAAAAATCAGATATGTCCAAAAATGTCAAAAATAACTTGTTTTTTTTTTGTCAAAATTCAGATTTGCCAACATATGGCAAAATAACGGTTTTTTCGACAAAACTCAGATTTGTCAAAAAATGGCAAAATAACGGTTTTTTTTGACAAAAATCAAATATGTCCAAAAATGTCAAAAATAACTGTTTTTTTTTGTCAAAATTCAGATTTGTCAAAAAATGGCAAAAATAATGGTTTTTTTAAATTCAGATTGGTCAAAAAAATGGCTAAATAACGGGGTTTTTTCGTCAAAAATCACATGTGGCAAAAAATGGCAAAATAATGTTTTTTTTCGATTAAAATCAGAATTGTCCAAAAATTGTAAAAATAACGGTTTTTTCGTCAAAATTCAGATTTGTCAACAAATGGCAAAAAAACGGGTTTTTTCGACAAAACTCAGATTTGTCAAAAAATGGGAAAATAAAGTTTTTTCGTCAAAAAAAAAACACAGATTTGTAGAAAAATGGCAAAATAACGGTTTTTTTGTCAAAACTCAGATTTGTCAAAAAATGGCACAATAAAGTTTTTTCGTCAAAAACCAGATTTGTCGAAAAATGGTCAAAATAACGGTTTTTTTGACAAAAATCAAATATGTCCAAAAATGTCAAAAATAACTGGTTTTTTTTTTGTCAAAATTCAGATTTGTCAAAAAATGGCAAAAATAATGTTCTTTTAAATTCAGATTGGTCAAAAAATGGCAAAATAACGGGGTTTTTTCGTCAAAAATCACATCTGCCAAAAAATGCCAAAATAATGTTTTTTTTCGATTAAAATCAGAATTGTCCAAAAATTGTAAAAATAACGGTTTTTTCGTCAAAATTCAGAAAAATAACGTTTTTTTTTTTGACAGAAATCAGATTTGTCAAATAATGTCAAAAAAAAAAACATTTTTTTCCGACAAAAATAAGATATGTCAACAAGTGGGAAAAAAATTAATTTTTTTGTCAGAACTCAGATTTGTCAATAAATGGGAAAATAAAGTTTTTTCCGTCAAAAAAAAAAAAACACAGATTTGTAGAAAAATGGCAAAATGACGGTTTTTTTTGTCAAAACTCAGATTTGTCAAAAAATGGCACAATAAAGTTTTTTCGTCAAAAACCAGATTTGTCGAAAAATGGTAAAAATAACGGTTTTTCGTCAAAATTCAGATTTGTCAACAAGTGGCAAAATAACGGTTTTTTTGTCAAAACTCAGATTGTCAAAAAATGGGAAAAATAGGTTTTTTCCGACAAAAAATCAGATTTGTCCAAAAATGTCAAAAATAACGTTTTTTTTGTCAAAATTCAGATTTGTCAAAAATGGCAAAATAACGGTTTTTTTCGTCAAAAATTAGATTTGTCAAAAAATGGAAAGGTAACGGTTTTTTTTTTCGTCAAAAATCAGATTTGTCAAAAAATGGCAAAATAACGGTTTTTTTTCGACAAAAATCTGATTTGCCAAAAAATGGCAAAATAAAGTTTTTTTCGTCAAAAATCAGATGGGTCTAAAAAATGACAAAGTAACGGTTTTTTTCGACAAAAATCTGATTTGTCCAATAATGTCAAAATAACGGTTTTTTTTTTGTCAAAAATCACATGTGTCTAAAAATTGCAAAATAACGGTTTTTTTCGATAAAACTCCGAATTGTCCAAAAATTTCAAAAATAACGGTTTTTCGTCAAAATTCAGATTTGTCAACAAATTGCAAAAAAAAGGTTTTTCTCGACAAAATTCAGTTTTGTCAAAAAATGGGAGAATAACGTTTATTCCCGACAAAAATAAAATATATCAAAACTTGGAAAAAAATTAATTTTTTTTGTCAAAACTCAGATTTGTCAAAAAATGCCAAAATAACGGGTTTTTTTTCAAAATTCAGATTTGTCACAAAATGGCACAATAACGTTTTTTTTTCGTCAAAACTCAGATTTGTCAAAAATAGGGAGAATTACGTTTTTTCCGACAAAAACCAGAGTTGTCCAAAAATGGCAAAAATAATGTTTTTTTAAATTCAGATTTGTCAAAAAATGGCAAAATAACGGTTTCTTTTCGATAAAACTCCGAATCGTCCAAATTTAAAAAATAACGGTTTTTTTCGTCAAAATTCAGATTTGTCAAAAAATGGCAAAAAAAAAAAAGGTTTTTCTCGACAAAAATCACATTTGTCAAAAAATGGGAGAATAAAGTTTTTTCCGACAAAAGTAAGATATATCAAAACTTGGAAAAAAAAAAATTTATTTTCTTGTCAAAACTCGATAAAACTCCGAATCGTCCAAATTTAAAAAATAACGGTTTTTTCGTCAAAATTCAGATTTGTCAAAAAATGGCAAAAAAAAAAAAGGTTTTTTCTCGACAAAAATCACATTTGTCAAAAAATGGGAGAATAAAGTTTTTTCCGACAAAAGTAAGATATATCAAAACTTGGAAAAAAAAAATTTATTTTCTTGTTTTGTCAAGAAATAGCGAAAACAGCGGTTATTCCGACAAAAATCAAATTTTCCAAAAAATGGCAAAATAAATTTTTTTCTTCAAAAATTAGATTTGTCAAAAAATGACAAAATAACGGTTTTTCGATAAAAATCAGATTTATATAATATAACTGTTTTTTCCGACAAATAATCAAAAAAATGAAAAAGTGGCGAAATTAGCGGTTATTCCGACAAAAATCAGTTTTGCCAAAAAAAAAAGGTTTTTTCGTCAAAAATCAGATGTGTCTAAAAAATGACAAAGTAACGGTTTTTTTTCGACAAAAATCAGATTTGTCCAAAAATGTAAAAAATAACGATTTTTTTTGTCAAAATTCAGATTTGTCAAAAAATGGCACAATAACGTTTTTTCGTCAAAAACCAGATTTGTCAAAAAATGGTAAAAATACCGTTTTTTTTGTCAAAATTCAGATTTGTCAACAAGTGGCAAAATAACGGTTTTTTTGACAAAAATCAGATTTGTTAAAAAATGGCAAAATAACGTTTTTTTTGTTTTCACAAAAATCAGATTTGTCAAAAAATGGCAAAAAACGTATAATCTCAGATTTGTCAAAATATGGCAAAATAACGTTTTTTTTTTGACAGAATTCAGATTTGTCAAATAATGTCAAAAAAAAACATTTTTTCCGACAAAAATAAGATGTGTCAACAAGTTGAAAAAAAAAATTATTTTTTTGTCAAAACTCAGATTTGTCAAAAAATGGCAAAATAACGGTTTTTTTGACAAAAATCAAATATGTCCAAAAATGTCAAAAATAACTGTTTTTTTTTGTCAAAATTCAGATTTGTCAAAATATGGCAACATAACGTTTTTTTCCGACAAAAATCAGATTTGTCCAAAAATGGCAAAAATAATGGTTTTTTTAAATTCAGATTGGTCAAAAAATGGCAAAATAACGGGGTTTTTTCGTCAAAAATCACATGTGGCAAAAAATGACAAAATAATGTCCAAAAATTGTAAAAATAACGGTTTTTTCGTCAAAATTCAGAAAAATAACGGTTTTTTTTGTCAAAATTCAGATTTGTCAAAAAAATTTGCAAAATAAAGGTTTATTCGTTAAAAATCAAATGTCATAAAAAATTGCAAAAATATCGGTTTTTCGTCAAAATTCAGATTTGTCATAAAATGGCAAAGTAACAAATGGCAATATAACGTTCTTTTTTTCGTCAAAAATCAGATGTGTCCAAAATGGCAAAAAAAACTGTTTTTTCCGATAAATAATCAGATATGTGAAAAGTGGCGAAATTAGCGGTTATTCCGACAAAAATAAGATTAGCCAAAAAATGGCAAAATAAAGTTTTTTCGTCAAAAATCAGATTTGTCTTAGAATGGCAAAGTAACGGCTTTTTTCGACAAAAATCAGGTTTGTCAAACAATGGAACAAAAAAAAAGAATGTTTTTCCCGATAAAAAATCACATATGTCAATAAGTGGCGAAAATAGCGGTTATGCCGACAAAAATAAGATTAGCAAAATAAAAGTTTTTTCGTCAAAAATCAGATGTGTCAAAAAAATAACAAATTAACGGTCTTTTTTTCGACAAAAATCAGATATGTCCAAAAATGTCAAAAATAACTTGTTTTTTTTTGTCAAAATTCAGATTTGCCAACATATGGCAAAATAACGGTTTTTTCGACAAAACTCAGATTTGTCAAAAAATGGCAAAATAACGGTTTTTTTGACAAAAATCAAATATGTCCAAAAATGTCAAAAATAACTGTTTTTTTTGTCAAAATTCAGATTTGTCAAAAAATGGCAAAAATAATGGTTTTTTTAAATTCAGATTGGTCAAAAAATGGCTAAATAACGGGGTTTTTTCGTCAAAAATCACATGTGGCAAAAAATGGCAAAATAATGTTTTTTTTCGATTAAAAATCAGAATTGTCCAAAAATTGTAAAAATAACGGTTTTTCGTCAAAATTCAGATTTGTCAACAAATGGCAAAAAAACGGGTTTTTTCGACAAAACTCAGATTTGTCAAAAAATGGGAAAATAAAGTTTTTTCGTCAAAAAAAACACAGATTTGTAGAAAAATGGCAAAATAACGGTTTTTTTGTCAAAACTCAGATTTGTCAAAAAATGGCACAATAAAGTTTTTTCGTCAAAAACCAGATTTGTCGAAAGAATGGTCAAAATAACGGTTTTTTTGACAAAAATCAAATATGTCCAAAAATGTCAAAAATAACTGGTTTTTTTTTGTCAAAATTCAGATTTGTCAAAAAATGGCAAAAATAATGTTCTTTTAAATTCAGATTGGTCAAAAAATGGCAAAATAACGGGGTTTTTTCGTCAAAAATCACATCTGCCAAAAAATGCCAAAATAATGTTTTTTTTCGATTAAAATCAGAATTGTCCAAAAATTGTAAAAATAACGGTTTTTTCGTCAAAATTCAGAAAAATAACGTTTTTTTTTTTGACAGAAATCAGATTTGTCAAATAATGTCAAAAAAAAAAACATTTTTTTCCGACAAAAATAAGATATGTCAACAAGTGGGAAAAAAATTAATTTTTTTGTCAGAACTCAGATTTGTCAATAAATGGGAAAATAAAGTTTTTTCCGTCAAAAAAAAAAAACACAGATTTGTAGAAAAATGGCAAAATGACGGTTTTTTTGTCAAAACTCAGATTTGTCAAAAAATGGCACAATAAAGTTTTTTCGTCAAAAACCAGATTTGTCGAAAAATGGTAAAAATAACGGTTTTTCGTCAAAATTCAGATTTGTCAACAAGTGGCAAAATAACGGTTTTTTTGTCAAAACTCAGATTGTCAAAAAATGGGAAAAATAGGTTTTTTCCGACAAAAATCAGATTTGTCCAAAAATGTCAAAAATAACGTTTTTTTTGTCAAAATTCAGATTTGTCAAAAATGGCAAAATAACGGTTTTTTTCGTCAAAAATTAGATTTGTCAAAAAATGGAAAGGTAACGGTTTTTTTTTTCGTCAAAAATCAGATTTGTCAAAAAATGGCAAAATAACGGTTTTTTTTCGACAAAAATCTGATTTGCCAAAAAATGGCAAAATAAAGTTTTTTTCGTCAAAAATCAGATGGGTCTAAAAAATGACAAAGTAACGGTTTTTTTCGACAAAAATCTGATTTGTCCAATAATGTCAAAATAACGGTTTTTTTTTTTTGTCAAAAATCACATGTGTCTAAAAATTGCAAAATAACGGTTTTTTCGATAAAACTCCGAATTGTCCAAAAATTTCAAAAATAACGGTTTTTCGTCAAAATTCAGATTTGTCAACAAATTGCAAAAAAAAAGGTTTTTCTCGACAAAATTCAGTTTTGTCAAAAAATGGGAGAATAACGTTTATTCCCGACAAAAATAAAATATATCAAAACTTGGAAAAAAAATTAATTTTTTTGTCAAAACTCAGATTTGTCAAAAAATGCCAAAATAACGGGTTTTTTTTTTCAAAATTCAGATTTGTCACAAAATGGCACAATAACGTTTTTTTTTCGTCAAAACTCAGATTTGTCAAAAATAGGGAGAATTACGTTTTTTCCGACAAAAACCAGAGTTGTCCAAAAATGGCAAAAATAATGTTTTTTTTAAATTCAGATTTGTCAAAAAATGGCAAAATAACGGTTTCTTTTCGATAAAACTCCGAATCGTCCAAATTTAAAAAATAACGGTTTTTTTCGTCAAAATTCAGATTTGTCAAAAAATGGCAAAAAAAAAAAAGGTTTTTCTCGACAAAAATCACATTTGTCAAAAAATGGGAGAATAAAGTTTTTTCCGACAAAAAGTAAGATATATCAAAACTTGGAAAAAAAAAATTTATTTTCTTGTCAAAACTCGATAAAACTCCGAATCGTCCAAATTTAAAAAATAACGGTTTTTTCGTCAAAATTCAGATTTGTCAAAAAATGGCAAAAAAAAAAGGTTTTTCTCGACAAAAAATCACATTTGTCAAAAAATGGGAGAATAAAGTTTTTTCCGACAAAAGTAAGATATATCAAAACTTGGAAAAAAAAAATTTATTTTCTTGTTTTGTCAAGAAATAGCGAAAACAGCGGTTATTCCGACAAAAATCAAATTTTCCAAAAAATGGCAAAATAAATTTTTTCTTCAAAAATTAGATTTGTCAAAAAATGACAAAATAACGGTTTTTCGATAAAAATCAGATTTATATAATATAACTGTTTTTTCCGACAAATAATCAAAAAAAATGAAAAAGTGGCGAAATTAGCGGTTATTCCGACAAAAATCAGTTTTGCCAAAAAAAAAAGGTTTTTTCGTCAAAAATCAGATGTGTCTAAAAAATGACAAAGTAACGGTTTTTTTTCGACAAAAATCAGATTTGTCCAAAAATGTAAAAAATAACGATTTTTTTTGTCAAAATTCAGATTTGTCAAAAAATGGCACAATAACGTTTTTTCGTCAAAAACCAGATTTGTCAAAAAATGGTAAAAATATCGGTTTTTTCGTCAAAATTCAGACAAATGGCAAAATAACGGGGTTTTTTTTGTCAAAAATCACATGTGTCAAAAATGGCAAAATAACGGTTTTTTTTCGATAAAAATCAGACTTGTCCAAAAATTTTAAAAATAACGGTTTTTTTCGTCTAAATTCAGATTTGTCAAAAAATGGCAAAAAAAAATGAATTTTTTCGTCAAAATTCAGATTTGTAAAAAAATTGGCAAAATAAGGGTTTTATTCGTTAAAAATCAGATGTGACAAAAAATGGCAAAATAACGGTTTTTTTTTTCAAAATTCAGATTTGTCACAAAATGGCGCAATAACGTTTTTTTTTCGTCAAAACTCAGATTTGTCAAAAATTGGGAAAATAACGTTTTTTCCGACAAAAATCAGAGTTGTCAAAAAATTGCAAAAATAATGGTTTTTTTAAATTCAGATTTGTCAAAAAATGGCAAAATAACGGGGTTTCTTGTCAAAAATCACATGTGTCAAAAATTGCAAAATCACAAAATTTTCGATAAAAATCAGAATTGTCCAAAAATTTTAAAATAACGGTTTTTCGTCTATATTCAGATTTGTTGACAAGGAAAAAACCGACAAAAATAAATTTGTTGTAACGGCTTTTTTGTCAAAATAAGGTGTGAGCAATGGAGCAAAAAAAAGAATGTTTTTCACGATAAAAAATCACATATGTCAAAAAGTGGCGAAAATAGCGGTTATGCCGACAAAAATAAGATTTGCCAAAAAATGGCAAAAATAAAGTTTTTTTTTTAAATTCAGATTTGTCAAAGAATGGCAAGCGGTTTTTTTGTAAAAATTCAGATTTATCAAAAAATGGCAAAAAAAAATAACGGTTTTTCGGCAAAAACCAGATATGTCAAAGGCAAAAAAAAAAAAGGTTTTTTCTGACAAAAAACAGCTACGTGAAAAAGTGGCGAAAATAACGGTTATTCCGACAAAAATCAGTATTGCCAAAAAATGGCAAATAAATTTTTTTTCGCCAAATATCAGATATGTCAAAAAGTGGCGAAAATAGCGGTTATTCCGACAAAAATCAAATTTGTCCAAAAATGGCAAAAATAATGTTTTTTTTTAAGTTCAGATTTGTCAAAAAATGGCAAGCGGTTTTTTGTAAAAATTCAGATTTGTCCAAAAATGTAAAAAATAACGATTTTTTTGTCAAAATTCAGATTTGTCAAAAAATGGCACAATAACGTTTTTTCGTCAAAAACCAGATTTGTCAAAAAATGGTAAAAATATCGGTTTTTTCGTCAAAATTCAGACAAATGGCAAAATAACGGGGTTTTTTTGTCAAAAATCACATGTGTCAAAAATGGCAAAATAACGGTTTTTTTCGATAAAAATCAGACTTGTCCAAAAATTTTAAAAATAACGGTTTTTTCGTCTAAATTTAGATTTGTCAAAAAATGGCAAAAAAAAAAAAATGAATTTTTTCGTCAAAACTTAGATTTGTCAAAAAATTGGCAAAATAAGGGTTTTATTCGTTAAAAATCAGATGTGACAAAAAATGGCAAAATAACGGGGTTTTTTTTTTCAAAATTCAGATTTGTCACAAAATGGCGCAATAACGTTTTTTTTTCGTCAAAACTCAGATTTGTCAAAAATTGGGAAAATAACGTTTTTTCCGACAAAAATCAGAGTTGTCAAAAAATTGCAAAAATAATGGTTTTTTAAAATTCAGATTTGTCAAAAAATGGCAAAATAACGGGTTTTCTTGTCAAAAATCACATGTGCCAAAAATTGCAAAATCACAAAATTTTCGATAAAAATCAGAATTGTCCAAAAATTTTAAAATAACGGTTTTTCGTCTATATTCAGATTTGTTGACAATGACAAAAAAAACGGATTTTCTCGACAAAAATCAGATTTGTCCAAAAATGGCAAAGTAACGGCTTTTTTCGACAAAAATTAGGTTTGTCAAACAATGGAGCAAATAAAAAAGAATGTTTTTCACGATAAAAAATCACATATGTCAAAAAGTGGCGAAAATAGCGGTTATGCCGACAAAAATAAGATTTGCCAAAAAATGGCAAAAATAAAGTTTTTTTTAAATTCAGATTTGTCAAAGAATGGCAAGCGGTTTTTTTGTAAAAATTCAGAACTATCAAAAAAATATAAAAAAAATAACGGTTTTTTCGGCAAAAACCAGATATGTCAAAAAATGGCAAAAAAAAAAGGTTTTTTCTGACAAAAAATACAGCTACGCGAAAATAACGGTTATTCCGACAAAAATCAGTATTGCCAAAAAATGGCAAATAAAAATTTTTTCGCCAAATATCAGATGTTTGCAAAAAATGGCACAATAACGGTTTTTTTTCGACAAAAATCAGATTTGTCCAAAAATAGCGAACGGTTTTTTCGTAAAAATTCAGATTTGTCAAAAAATGGCGAAATAACGGTTTTTTTCTACAAAAATCAGATATGTTAAAAAATGGCAAAAAAAACCGGTTGGCGAAAATAACGGTTATTCTGACATAAATCAGTATTTCCAAAAAATGGCAAATAAATTTTTTTCGCCAAATATCAGATATGTCAAAAAATGGCGAAAATAGCGGTTATTCCGACAAAAATCAGATTTGTCCACAAATGTCAAATATAACGGTTTCTTTCCGACAAAAATCAGATAAGTCAAAAAATGGCAAAAAAAAAAAAACAGATATTTGAAAGAGTGGCGAAAATTGCGGTTATTCCGACAAAAATCAGACTTGTCCAAATATGTCAAAAATAACGGTTTCTTTACAACAAAAATCAGATAAGTCAAAAAATGGCAAAAAAATCGGTTTTTTTTCGACAAAAAAACAATATTTAAAAGAATGGCGAAAATAGCGGTTTTCCCGACAAAAATCAGATTTGTCCAAAAATGTAAAAAATAACGTTTTTTCGTCAAAAATCAGATTTTTATATAATGGCAAAGTAACTGTTTGTGTTCGACAAAAATCGCCAAAAACAAACAATTTTTTTCCGACAAAAAACAGATATTTGAAAGGGTGGCGAAAATAGCGGTTATTCTGACAAAAATTAGATTTGTCCAAAAATGTCAAAAACTACGGTTTCTTTCCGACAAAAATCATATATGTCAAAAAATGGCAAAAAAAACTGTTTTTTTCGACAAAAAAAAACAGATATTTGAGAGAGTGGCGAAAACAGCGGTTATTCCGACAAAAATCAGTATTGCCAAGAAATGGCAAATAAATTTTTTTCGTCTAAAATCAGATATGTCAAAAAGTTGCGAAAATAGCGGTTTTTCCGACAAAAATCAGTTATGTCAAAAATGGGAAAAAAACGGTTTTTTTCGACAAAAAAAAAAAACAAATATTTGAAAGAGTGGCGAAAATAACGGGTTTTCCGACAAAAATCAGATTTGTCCAAAAATGTCAAAAATAACGTTTTTTTCGTCAAAAATCAGATTTTTATATAATGGCAAAGTAACGGTTTGTGTTCGACAAAAATGGCAAAAACAAACCATTTTTTCCGACAAAAAATAGATATTTGAAAGAGTGGCGAAAATAGCGGTTATTCCGACAAAAATCAGTATTGCCAAAAAATGGCAAATAAATTTTTTTTCGTCAAAAATCAGATATGTCAAAAAGTGGCGAAAATAGCGGTTTTTCCGACAAAAATCAGATTTGTCCAAAAATGTCAAAAATAACGGTTTCTTTCCGACAAAAATCAGATATGTCAAAAAAGGAGGAAAAGAAAAAAAAAACAAATATTTGAAATAGTTGCGAAAATAGAGGTTATTCCGACAAAAACTAGTATTGCCAAAAAATGGCAAATAAATTTTTTTCGCCAAATATCAGATATGTCAAAAAATTGCGAAAATAGCGGTTATTCCGACAAAAATCAGATTTGTCCAAAAATGTCAAATATAACGGTTTCTTTCCGTCAAAAATCAGATAAGTCAAAAAATGGCAAAAAAAAAAAACAGATATTTGAAAGGGTGGCGAAAATAGCGGTTATTCCGACAAAAATCAGACTTGTCCAAATATGTCAAAAATAACGGTTTCTTTCCGACAAAAATCAGATATGTCAAAAAATGGAAAAAAAAACGGTTTTTTTTCGACAAAAAAAAAAACAAATATTTGAAAGAGAGGCGAAAATAGCGGTTTTTTCCGAAAAAAATCAGATTTGTCCAAAAATGTCAAAAATAACGGTTTCTTTCCGACAAAAATCAGATATGTCAAAAAATGGCAAAAAAAACCAGATATTTGAAAGAGTGGCGAAAATAGCGGTTTTTCCGACAAAAATCAAATTTGTCCAAAAATGTCAAAAATAACGGTTTCTTTCCGACAAAAATCAGATATGTCAAAAAAAAGGCAAAAAAAAAAAACAAATATTTGAAATAGTTGCGAAAATAGAGGTTATTCCGACAAAAACTAGTATTGCCAAAAAATGGCAAATAAATTTTTTCGCCAAATATCAGATATGTCAAAAAATTGCGAAAATAGCGGTTATTCCGACAAAAATCAGACTTGTCCAAATATGTCAAAAATAACGGTTTCTTTCCGTCGAAAATCAGATAAGTCAAAAAATGGCAAAAAAAAAACAGATATTTGAAAGAGTGGCGAAAATAGCGGTTATTCCGACAAAAATCAGACTTGTCCAAATATGTCAAAAATAACGGTTTCTTTCCGACAAAAAATCAGATAAGTCAAAAAATGGCAAAAAAAATCGGTTTTTTTCGACAAAAAAACAATATTTAAAAGAGTGGCGAAAATAGCGGTTTTCCCGACAAAAATCAGATTTGTCCAAAAATGTAAAAAATAACGTTTTTTTGTCAAAAATCAGATTTTTTATATAATGGCAAAGTAACGGTTTGTGTTCGACAAAAATGGCAAAAACAAACCATTTTTTCCGACAAAAAATAGATATTTGAAAGAGTGGCGAAAATAGCGGTTATTCCGACAAAAATCAGTATTGCCAAAAAATGGCAAATAAATTTTTTTCGCCAAATATCAGATATGTCAAAAAATGGCGAAAATAGCGGTTATTCCGACAAAAATCAGATTTGTCCAAAAATGTCAAATATAACGGTTTCTTTCCGACAAAAATCAGATAAGTCAAAAAATGGCAAAAAAATCGGTTTTTTTCGACAAAAAAAACAATATTTAAAAGAGTGGCGAAAATAGCGGTTTTCCCGACAAAAATCAGATTTGTCCAAAAATGTAAAAAATAACGTTTTTTTCGTCAAAAATCAGATTTTTTTATATAATGGCAAAGTAACTGTTTGTGTTCGACAAAAATCGCAAAAACAAACAATTTTTTTCCGACAAAAAACAGATATTTGAAAGGGTGGCGAAAATAGCGGTTATTCTGACAAAAATCAGATTTGTCCAAAAATGTCAAAAATAACAGTTTCTTTCCGACAAAAAATCAGATATGTCAAAAAATGGCAAAAAAAAAAAACGGTTTTTTTCGACAAAAAAAAAAAAACAAATATTTGAAAGAGTGGCGAAAATAGCGGTTTTTCCGACAAAAATCAAATTTGTCCAAAAATGTCAAAAATAACGGTTTTTTCGTCAAAAATGAGATTTTTATATAATGGCAAAGTAACGGTTTGTGTTCGACAAAAATAGGTCGCAAAAACAAACCATTTTTTTCCGACAATAAATAGATATTTGAAAGAGTGGCGAAAATAGCGGTTATTCCGACAAAAATCAGTATTGCCAAAAAATGGCAAATAAATTTTTTTTCGTCAAAAATCAGATATGTCAAAAAGTG
>JAEIFK010000337.1:0-14346 GCA_018901825.1 Drosophila funebris
GTAAAAATCCTTTATTTTGTCATTTTTTTACATATCTGATTTTCGTCAAAAAAATCCGTTATTTTGTCATTTTTGTACATATCTGATTTTTGTAGGAATAACCGCTATTTTTGCCATTTTTTCCCATATCTGATTCTTGTCGGAAAAATCCGTTATTTTGTCATTTTTGTACATATCTGATTTTCGTCGAAAAATCCGTTATTTTGCCATTATTGGACATATCTGATTATTGACGAAAAAATCCGTTATTTTGCAATTTATGGACATATCTGAATTTTGTCGGAATAACCGCTATTTTTTCCATTTTTTCCCATATCTGATTCTTGTCGGAAAAATCCGTTATTTTGTCATTTCTGTACATATCTGATTTTTGTCGAAAAATACGTTATTTTGCTATTATTAGACATATCTGATTGTTGTCGAAAAAATCCGTTATTTTGTCATTTTCTTACATATCTGATTTTCGTAAAAAATCCATTATTTTGCAATTTTTGGACATATCTGAATTTTGTCGGAATAACCGCTATTTTTTCCATTTTTTCCCATATCTGATTCTTGTCGGAAAATTCCGTTATTTTGTAATTTTTGTACATATCTGATTTTCGTCGAAAAATCCGTTATTTTGCCATTATTGGACATATCTGATTGTTGTCGTAAAAATCCGTTATTTTGTCATTTTTTACATATCTGATTTTCGTCAAAAAATCCGTTGTTTTGTCATTTTTGTACATATCTGAATTTTGTCGGAATAACCGCTATTTTTGCCATTTTTTCCCATATCTGATTCTTGTCGGAAAAATCCGTTATTTTGTCATTTTTGTACATATCTGATTTTCGCCGAAAATCCGTTATTTTACCATTATTGGACATATCTGATTGTTGTCGTAAAAATCCGTTAATTTGTATTTTTTTACATATCTGATTTTCGTCAAAAATTCGTTATTTTGTCATTTTTTCCCATATCTGATTGTTGTCGAAAAATCCGTTATTTTGTCTTTTCTTACATATCTGATTTTCGTCAAAAAATCCATTATTTTGCAATTTTTGGACATATCTGAATTTTGTCGGAATAACCGCTATTTTTGCCATTTTTTCCCATATCTGATTCTTGTCGGAAAAATCCGTTATTTTGTCATTTTTGTACATATCTGATTTTCGTCGAAAAATCCGTTATTTTGCCATTATTGGACATATCTGATTGTTGTCGGAAAAATCCGTTATTTTTGTCATTTTTTTACATATCTGATTTTCGTCAAAAAAATCCTATTATTTTGCAATTTTTGGACATATCTGAATTTTGTCGGAATAACCGCTATTTTTGCCATTTTTTCCCATATCTGATTCTTGTCGGAAAAATCCGTTATTTTGTCATTTTTATACATATCTGATTTTTGTCGAAAAATCCGTTATTTTGCCATTATTGGACATATCTGATTGTTGTCAGAAAAAATCCGTTATTTTGTCATTTTCTTACATATCTGATTTTCGTCGAAAAATTTGTTATTTTGCAATTTTTGGACATATCTCAATTTTGTCGGAATAACCGCTATTTTTGCCATTTTTTCCCATATCTGATTCTTGTCGGAAAAATCCGTTTTTTTGTCATTTTTGTACATATGTGATTTTTGTCGGAATAACCGCTATTTTTGCCATTTTTTCCCATATCTGATTCTTGTAGGAAAAATACGTTATTTTGTCATTTTTGTACATATCTGATTTTCGGCGAAAAATCCGTTATTTTGTCATTTTTGTACATATCTGATTTTTGTCGGAATAACCGCTATTTTTGCCATTTTTTTCCATATCTGGTTCTCGTCGGAAAAATCCTTTATTTTGTCATTTTTGTACATATCTGATTTTCGGCGAAAAATCCGTTATTATGCAATTTTTGGACATATCTGATTTTTGTCGGAATAACCGCTATTTTTGCCATTTTTTTCCCATATCTTATTCTTGTCGGAAAAATCCGTTATTTTGTCATTTTTGTACATATCTGATTTTTGTCGGAATAACCGTTATTTTTGCCATTTTTGCCCATATCTGATTCTTGTCGGAAAAATCCGTTATTTTGTCATTTTTGTACATATCTGATTTTCGTCGAAAAATCCGTTATTTTTCCATTATTGGACATATCTGATTGTTATCGAAAAAATGCGTTATTTTGTCATTTTTGTACATATCTGATTTTTCTATTTTTTCCCATATCTGATTCTTGTCGGAAAAATCCGTTATTTTGTCATTTTCTGTACATATCTGATTTTTGTCGAAAAATACGTTATTTTGCTATTATTAGACATATCTGATTGTTGTCGAAAAATCCGTTATTTTGACATTTTTTTACATATCTGATTTTCGTAAAAAATCCGTTATTTTGCAATTTTTGGACATATCTGAATTTTGTTGGAATAACCGCTATTTTTTCCATTTTTTCCCATATCTGATTCTTGTCGGAAAAATCCGTTATTTTGTAATTTTTGTACATATCTGATTTTCGTCGAAAAATCCGTTATTTTGCCATTATTGGACATATCTGATTGTTGTCGTAAAAATCCGTTATTTTGTCATTTTTTTACATATCTGATTTTCGTCAAAAAATCCGTTGTTTTGTCATTTTTGTACATATCTGAATTTTGTCGGAATAACCGCTATTTTTGCCATTTTTTCCCATATCTGATTCTTGTCGGAAAAATCCGTTATTTTGTCATTTTTGTACATATCTGATTTTCGCCGAAAAATCCGTTATTTTACCATTATTGGACATATCTGATTGTTGTCGTAAAAATCCGTTATTTTGTCATTTTTTTACATATCTGATTTTCGTCAAAAAATTCGTTATTTTGTCATTTTTTTCCCATATCTGATTGTTGTCGAAAAAATCCGTTATTTTGTCATTTTCTTACATATCTGATTTTCGTCAAAAAAATCCGTTATTTTGCAATTTTTGGACATATCTGATTTTTGTCGGAATAACCGCTATTTTTGCCATTTTTTCCCATATCTGATTCTTGTCGGAAAAATCCGTTATTTTGTCATTTTTGTACATATCTGATTTTCGTCGAAAAATCCGTTATTTTTCAATTTTTGGCCATATCTGATTGTTGTCGAAAAAATCCGTTATTTTGTCATTTTTGTACATATCTGATTTTCGTCGAAAAATCCGTTATTTTACCATTATTGGACATATCTGATTGTTGTCGTAAAAATCCGTTATTTTGTCATTTTTTTACATATCTGATTTTCGTCAAAAAATCCGTTATTTTGTCATTTTTGTACATATCTGATTTTTGTCGGAATAACCGCTATTTTTGCCATTTTTTCCCATATCTGATTCTTGTCGGAAAAATCCGTTATTTTGTCATTTTTGTACATATCTGATTTTCGTCGAAAAATCCGTTATTTTGCCATTATTGGACATATCTGATTGTTGTCGTGAAAATCCGTTATTTTGTCATTTTTTTACATATCTGATTTTCGTCAAAAAATCCGTTATTTTGCCATTTTTGGACATATCTGATTATTGTCGAAAAAATCCGTTATTTTGCAATTTATGGATATATCTGAATTTTGTCGGAATAACCGCTATTTTTTCCATTTTTTCCCATATCTGATTCTTGTCGGAAAAATCCGTTATTTTGTCATTTTTGTACATATCTGATTTTTGTCGAAAAGTCCGTTATTTTGCCATTATTGGACATATCTGATTGTTGTCGAAAAAATCCGTTATTTTGTCATTTTCTTACATATCTGATTTTCGTCGAAAAATTTGTTATTTTGCAATTTTTGGACATATCTGATTTTTGTCGGAATAACCGCTATTTTTGCCATTTTTTCCCATATCTGATTCTTGTCGGAAAAATCCGTTATTTTGTCATTTTTGTACATATGTGATTTTTGTCGGAATAACCGCTATTTTTGCCATTTTTTCCCATATCTGATTCTTGTAGGAAAAATACGTTATTTTGTCATTTTTGTACATATCTGATTTTCGGCGAAAAATCCGTTATTTTGTCATTTTTGTACATATCTGATTTTTGTCGGAATAACCGCTATTTTTGCCATTTTTTTCCATATCTGGTTCTCGTCGGAAAAATCCTTTATTTTGTCATTTTTGTACATATCTGATTTTCGGCGAAAAATCCGTTATTATGCAATTTTTGGACATATCTGATTTTTGTCGGAATAACCGCTATTTTTGCCATTTTTTCCCATATCTTATTCTTGTCGGAAAAATCCGTTATTTTGTCATTTTTGTACATATCTGATTTTTGTCGGAATAACCGCTATTTTTGCCATTTTTGCCCATATCTGATTCTTGTCGGAAAAATCCGTTATTTTGTCATTTTTGTACATATCTGATTTTCGTCGAAAAATCCGTTATTTTGCCATTATTGGACATATCTGATTGTTATCGAAAAAAATCCGTTATTTTGTCATTTTTGTACATATCTGAATTTTGTCAGAATAACCGCTATTTTTGCCATTTTTCCCATATCTGATTCTTGTCGGAAAAAACCGTTATTTTGTCATATTTGTACATATGTGATTCTCATCGAAAAATCCGTTATTTTGCCATTATTGGACATATCTGATTGTTGTCGTAAAAATCCGTTATTTTGTCATTTTTTTACATATCTGATTTTCGTCAAAAAATCCGTTATTTTGTCATTTTTGTACATATCTGATTTTTGTCGGAATAACCGCTCTTTTTGCCATTTTTTCCCATATCTGATTCTTGTCGGAAAAATCCGTTATTTTGTCATTTTTGTACATATCTGATTTTCGTCGAAACATCCGTTATTTTACCATTATTGGACATATCTGATTGTTGTCGTAAAAATCCGTTATTTTGTCATTTTTTTACATATCGGATTTTCGTCAAAAAATCCGTTATTTTGTCATTTTTGTACATATCTGATTGTTGTCGGAAAAATCCGTTATTTTGTCATTTTTGTACATATCTGATTTTCGTCGAAAAATCCGTTATTTTGCCATTATTGGACATATTTGATTGTTGTCGTGAAAATCCGTTATTTTGTCATTTTTTTACATATCTGATTTTCGTCAAAAAATCCGTTATTTTGCCATTATTGGACATATCTGATTGTTGTCGAAAAAATCCGTTATTTTGTCATTTTCTTACATATCTGATTTTCGTCAAAAAATCCATTATTTTGCAATTTTTGGACATATCTGAATTTTTGTCGGAATAACCGCTATTTTTGCCATTTTTTCCCATATCTGATTCTTGTCGGAAAAATCCGTTATTTTGTCATTTTTGTACATATCTGATTTTCGTCGAAAAATCCGTTATTTTGCCATTATTGGACATATCTGATTATTGTCGAAAAAATCCGTTATTTTGCAATTTTTGGACATATCTGAATTTTGTCGGAATAACCGTTATTTTTGCCATTTTTTCCCATATCTGATTCTTGTCGGAAAAATCCGTTATTTTGTCATTTCTGTACATATCTGATTTTTGTCGAAAAATACGTTATTTTGCCATTATTAGACATATCTGATTGTTGTCGAAAAAATCCGTTATTTTGTCATTTTCTTACATATCTGATTTTCGTAAAAAATCCATTATTTGCAATATTTTCCCATATCTGATTCTTGTCGGAAAATTCCGTTATTTTGTAATTTTTGTACATATCTGATTTTCGTCGAAAAATCCGTTATTTTGCCATTATTGGACATATCTGATTGTTGTCGTAAAAATCCGTTATTTTGTCATTTTTTACATATCTGATTTTCGTCAAAAAATCCGTTGTTTTGTCATTTTTGTACATATCTGATTTTTGTCGGAATAACCGCTATTTTTGCCATTTTTTCCCATATCTGGTTCTCGTCGGAAAAATCCGTTATTTTGTCATTTTTATACATATCTGATTTTCGTCGAAAAATCCGTTATTTTGCCATTATTGGACATATCTGATTGTTGTCGAAAAAATCCGTTATTTTGTCATTTTCTTACATATCTGATTTTCGTCAAAAAATCCATTATTTTGCAATTTTTGGACATATCTGAATTTTGTCGGAATAACCGCTATTTTTGCCATTTTTTCCCATATCTGAGTCTTGTCGAATAAATCCGTTATTTTGTCATTTTTTTACATATCTGATTTTCGTCAAAAAATCCGTTATTTTGCAATTTTAGGACATATCTGATTTTTGTCGGAATAACCACAATTTTTGCCATTTTTGCCCATATCTGATTCTTGTCGGAAAAATCCGTTATTTTGTCATTTTTGTTAATATCTGATTTTCGTCGAAAAATCCGATATTTTGCCATTATTGGACATATCTGATTGTTGTCGAAAAATCCGTTATTTTGTCATTTTTTACATATCTGATTTTTGTCGGAATAATCCGTTATTTTTGCCATTTTTTCCCATATCTGATTTTTGTCGGAAAAATCCGTTATTTTGTCATTTTTTGTACATATCTGATTCTTCGTCGGAAAAATCCGTTATTTTGTCATTTTTTACATATCTGATTTTCGTCGAAAAAATCCGTTATTTTGTCATTTTTGTACATATCTGATTTTTGTCGGAAAAACCGTTATTTTGCCATTTTTTCACATATCTGATTTTCGTCGGAAAAATCCGTTATTTTGTCATTTTTATACATATCTGATTTTCGTCGAAAAATCCGTTATTTTGCCATTATTGGCCATATCTGATTGTTGTCGAAAAAATCCGTTATTTTGTCATTTTCTTACATATCTGATTTTCGTCAAAAAATCCATTATTTTGCAATTTTTGGACATATCTGAATTTTGTCGGAATAACCGCTATTTTTGCCATTTTTTCCCATATCTGATTCTTGTCGGAAAAATCCGTTATTTTGTCATTTTTTGTACATATCTGATTTTCGTCGAAAAATCCGTTATTTTGCAATTTTTGGACATATCTGATTTTTGTCGGAAAAATCACGTTATTTTGCCATTTTCTTACATATCTGATTTTTGTCGGAAAAATCCGTTATTTTGTCATTTTTGGTCATATCTGATTTTTGTCGGAAAAACCGCTATTTTTGCCATTTTTTGCCATATCTGATTCTTGTCGGAAAAATCCGTTATTTTGTCATTTTTGTACATATCTGATTTTTGTCGGAATAACCGCTATTTTTGCCATTTTTTCCCATATCTGATTCTTGTCGGAAAAATCCGTTATTTTGTCATTTTTGTACATATCTGATTTTCGTCGAAAAATCCGTTATTTTGTCATTTTTGGACATATCTGATTTTTGTCGGAAAAATCCGTTATTTTTGTCATTTTTTTTCCATATCTGATTTTCGTCGAAAAAATCCGTTATTTTGTCATTTTTGGACATATCTGATTTTTGTCGAAAAAACCGTTTTTTTCCATTTTTGGCCATATCTGATTTTTGTCGGAAAAATCCGTTATTTTGTCATTTTTGTACATATCTGATTTTCGTCGGAAAAATCCGTTATTTTACCATTTTTGGACATATCTGATTGTTGTCGGAAAAATCCGTTATTTTGTCATTTTTTTACATATCTGATTTTCGTCGAAAAATCCGTTATTTTGTCATTTTTGGATATATTTTTGATGTTTGTCAGAATAACCGTTATTTTTGCACATATCTCATTTTCGTCGGAAAAATCCGTTATTTTGTCATTTTTGTACATATCTGATTTTTGTCGGAATAACCGCTATTTTTCCCATTTTTTCCCATATCTGATTCTTGTCGGAAAAAACCGTTGTTTTGTCATTTTTGTACATATCTGATTTTCGTCGAAAAATCCGTTATTTTGTCATTTTTGGACATATCTGATTTTTGTCGGAAAAATCCGCTATTTTTGCCATTTTTTTCCATATCTGATTTTTGTCGGAAAAATCCGTTATTTTGTCATTTTTGTACATATCTGATTTTTGTCGGAATAACCGCTATTTTTGCCATTTTTTCCCATATCTGATTCTTGTAGGAAAAATACGTTTTTTTGTCATTTTTGTACATATCTGATTTTCGTCGAAAAATTCGTTATTTTGTCATTTTTGGACATATCTGATTTTTGTCGGAATAACCGCTATTTTGCCATTTTTTTCCATATCTGATTTTTGTCGGAAAAATCCGTTATTTTGTCATTTTTGTACATATCTGATTTTTGTCGGAATAACCGCTATTTTTGCCATTTTTTCCCATACCTGATTCTTGTCGGAAAAATCCGTTATTTTGTCATTTTTGTACATATCTGATTTTCGTCGAAAAATCCGTTATTTTGCCATTATTGGACATATCTGATTGTTGTCGTGAAAATCCGTTATTTTGTCATTTTTTTACATATCTGATTTTCGTCAAAAAATCCGTTATTTTGCCATTATTGGACATATCTGATTGTTGTCGAAAAAATCCGTTATTTTGTCATTTTCTTACATATCTGATTTTCGTCAAAAAATCCATTATTTTGCAATTTTTGGACATATCTGAATTTTGTCGGAATAACCGCTATTTTTGCCATTTTTCCCATATCTGATTGTTGTCGTAAAAATCCTTTATTTTGTCATTTTTTTACATATCTGATTTTCGTCAAAAAATCCGTTATTTTGTCATTTTTGTACATATCTGATTTTTGTCGGAATAACCGCTATTTTTGCCATTTTTTCCCATATCTGATTCTTGTCGGAAAAATCCGTTATTTTGTCATTTTTGTACATATCTGATTTTCGTCGAAAAATCCGTTATTTTGCCATTATTGGACATATCTGATTATTGTCGAAAAAATCCGTTATTTTGCAATTTATGGACATATCAGAATTTTGTCGGAATAACCGCTATTTTTTCCATTTTTTTCCCATATCTGATTCTTGTCGGAAAAATCCGTTATTTTGTCATTTCGGTACATATCTGATTTTTGTCGAAAAATACGTTATTTTGCCATTATTAGACATATCTGATTGTTGTCGAAAAAATCCGTTATTTTGTCATTTTCTTACATATCTGATTTACGTAAAAAATCCATTATTTGCAATATTTTCCCATATCTGATTCTTGTCGGAAAATTCCGTTATTTTGTAATTTTTGTACATATCTGATTTTCGTCGAAAAATCCGTTATTTTGCCATTATTGGACATATCTGATTGTTGTCGTAAAAATCCGTTATTTTGTCATTTTTTACATATCTGATTTTCGTCAAAAAATCCGTTGTTTTGTCATTTTTGTACATATCTGAATTTTGTCGGAATAACCGCTATTTTTGCCATTTTTTCCCATATCTGATTCTTGTCGGAAAAATCCGTTATTTTGTCATTTTTGTACATATCTGATTTTCGTCAAAAAATTCGTTATTTTGTCATTTTTTCCCATATCTGATTGTTGTCGAAAAAATCCGTTATTTTGTCATTTTCTTACATATCTGATTTTCGTCAGTCAAAAAATCCATTATTTTGCAATTTTTGGACATATCTGAATTTTGTCGGAATAACCGCTATTTTTGCCATTTTTTCCCATATCTGATTCTTGTCGGAAAAATCCGTTATTTTGTCATTTTTATACATATCTGATTTTTGTCGAAAAGTCCGTTATTTTGCCATTATTGGACATAGCTGATTGTTGTCGAAAAAATCCGTTATTTTGTCATTTTCTTACATATCTGATTTTCGTCGAAAAATTCGTTATTTTGCAATTTTTGGACATATCTGAATTTTGTCGGAATAACCGCTATTTTTGCCATTTTTTCCCATATCTGATTCTTGTCGGAAAAATCCGTTATTTTGTCATTTTTGTACATATCTGATTTTTGTCGAAAAAACCGCTATTTTTGCCATTTTTGGCCATATCTGATTCTTGTCGGAAAAATACGTTATTTTGTCATTTTTTTACATATCTGATTTTCGGCGAAAAATTTGTTATTTTGCATTTTGACATATCTGAATTTTGTCGAATAACCGCTATTTTTGCCATTTTTCCCATATCTGATTCTTGTCGGAAAAATCCGTTATTTTGTCATTTTTGTACATATCTGATTTTTGTCGGAATAACCGCTATTTTTGCCATTTTTTCCCATATCTGGTTCTCGTCGGAAAAATCCGTTATTTTGTCATTTTTGTACATATCTGATTTTCGGCGAAAAATCCGTTATTTTGTCATTTTTGTACATATCTGATTTTTGTCGGAATAACCGCTATTTTTGCCATTTTTTTCCCATATCTGGTTCTCGTCGGAAAAATCCGTTATTTTGTCATTTTTGTACATATCTGATTTTCGCGAAAAACCGTTATTTTGCATTTTTGACATATCTGATTTTTGTCGGAATAACCGCTATTTTTGCCATTTTTTGCCCATATCTGATTCTTGTCGGAAAAATCCGTTATTTTGTCATTTTTGTACATATCTGATTTTTGTCGGAATAACCGCTATTTTTGCCATTTTTTTCCATATCTGATTCTTGTCGGAAAAATCCGTTATTTTGTCATTTTTGTACATATCTGATTTTCGTCGAAAAATCCGTTATTTTGCCATTATTGGACATATCTGATTGTTATCGAAAAAATCCGTTATTTTGTCATTTTTGTACATATCTGAATTTTGTCAGAATAACCGCTATTTTTGCCATTTTTCCCATATCTGATTCTTGTCGGAAAAAACCGTTATTTTGTCATATTTGTACATATGTGATTCTCATCGAAAAATCCGTTATTTTGCCATTATTGGACATATCTGATTGTTGTCGTAAAAATCCGTTATTTTGTCATTTTTTTACATATCTGATTTTCGTCAAAAAATCCGTTATTTTGTCATTTTTGTACATATCTGATTTTTGTCGGAATAACCGCTCTTTTTGCCATTTTTTCCCATATCTGATTCTTGTCGGAAAAATCCGTTATTTTGTCATTTTTGTACATATCTGATTTTCGTCGAAACATCCGTTATTTTACCATTATTGGACATATCTGATTGTTGTCGTAAAAATCCGTTATTTTGTCATTTTTTTTACATATCGGATTTTCGTCAAAAAATCCGTTATTTTGTCATTTTTGTACATATCTGATTGTTGTCGGAAAAATCCGTTATTTTGTCATTTTTGTACATATCTGATTTTCGTCGAAAAATCCGTTATTTTGCCATTATTGGACATATTTGATTGTTGTCGTGAAAATCCGTTATTTTGTCATTTTTTTACATATCTGATTTTCGTCAAAAAATCCGTTATTTTGCCATTATTGGACATATCTGATTGTTGTCGAAAAAATCCGTTATTTTGTCATTTTCTTACATATCTGATTTTCGTCAAAAAATCCATTATTTTGCAATTTTTGGACATATCTGAATTTTGTCGGGATAACCGCTATTTTTGCCATTTTTTCCCATATCTGATTGTTGTCGTAAAAATCC
The DNA here is from genome assembly GCA_018901825.1 of Drosophila funebris. Classification (NCBI taxonomy): domain Eukaryota; kingdom Metazoa; phylum Arthropoda; class Insecta; order Diptera; family Drosophilidae; genus Drosophila; species Drosophila funebris. The sequence continues at coordinate 11,363 of JAEIFK010000337.1, forward strand.
TTTATTTTGTCATTTTTTTACATATCTGATTTTCGTCAAAAAAATCCGTTATTTTGTCATTTTTGTACTGATTTGATCTGATTTTTGTCGGAATAACCGCTATTTTTGCCATTTTTTCCCATATCTGATTCTTGTCGGAAAAATCCGTTATTTTGTCATTTTTGTACATATCTGATTTTTGTCGAAAAATACGTTATTTTGCCATTATTAGACATATCTGATTGTTGTCGAAAAAATCCGTTATTTTGTCATTTTTTTACATATCTGATTTTTGTCGGAATAACCGTTATTTTTGCCATTTTTTCCCATATCTGATTCTTGTCGGAAAAATCCGTTATTTTGTCATTTTTGTACATATCTGATTTTTGTCGAAAAATCCGTTATTTTGCCATTATTGGACATATCTGATTGTTGTCGAAAAAATCCGTTATTTTGTCATTTTTTTACATATCTGATTTTCGTCAAAAAATCCATTTTTTGTAATTTTTGTCCATATCTGATTCTTGTCGGAAAAATCCGTTATTTTTGTCATTTTTGTCCATATCTGTTTTCGTCGGAAAAATCCTTATTTTTTCATTTTTTTTATATCTGATTTTCGTCGAAAAATCCGTTATTTTGCCATTATTGGACATATCTGATTGTTGTCGAAAAAATCCGTTATTTTTGTCATTTTTTACATATCTGATTTTCGTCGGAAAAATCCGTTATTTTGTCATTTTTGTACATATCTGATTTTTGTCGGAATAACCGCTATTTTTGCCATTTTTTCCCATATCTGAGTCTAGTCGAATAAATCCGTTATTTTGTCATTTTTTTACATATCTGATTTTCGTAAAAAATCCGTTATTTTGTAATTTTTTCCCATATCTGATTCTTGTCGGAAAAATCCGTTATTTTGTCATTTTTGTACATATCTGATTTTCGTCGAAAAATCCGTTATTTTGCCATTATTGGACATATCTGATTGTTGTCGAAAAAATCCGTTATTTTGTCATTTTTTTACATATCTGATTTTCGTCAAAAAAATCCGTTATTTTGTCATTTTTGTACATATCTGATTTTTGTCGGAATAACCGCTATTTTTGCCATTTTTTCCCATATCTGATTCTCGTCGGAAAAATCCGTTATTTTGTCATTTTTTTACATATCTGATTTTTGTCGAAAAAAATCCGTTATTTTGCAATTTTTGGACATATCTGATTTTTGTCGGAATAACCGCTATTTTTGCCATTTTTGCCCATATCTGATTCTTGTCGAAAAAATCCGTTATTTTGTCATTTTTTTACATATCTGATTTTCGTCAAAAAATCCGTTATTTTGCCATTTTTGGACATATCTGATTCTTGTCGGAAAAATCCGTTATTTTGTCATTTTTGTACATATCTGATTTTTGTCGGAATAACCGCTATTTTCCATTTTTTCCCATATCTGATTCTTGTCGGAAAAATCCGTTATTTTGTCATTTTTGTACATATCTGATTTTCGTCGAAAAATCCGTTATTTTGTCATTTTTTACATATCTGATTTTCGTCAAAAAATCCGTTATTTTGTCATTTTTGTACATATCTGATTTTTTGTCGGAATAACCGCTATTTTTGCCATTTTTTCCCATATCTGGTTCTCGTCGGAAAAATCCGTTATTTTGTCATTTTTATACATATCTGATTTTCGTCGAAAAATCCGTTATTTTGCCATTATTGGACATATCTGATTGTTGTCGAAAAAATCCGTTATTTTGTCATTTTTCTTACATATCTGATTTTCGTCAAAAAATCCGTTATTTTGTCATTTTTGGACATATCTGAATTTTGTCGGAATAACCGCTATTTTTGCCATTTTTTCCCATATCTGAGTCTTGTCGAATAAATCCGTTATTTTGTCATTTTTTTACATATCTGATTTTCGTCAAAAAATCCGTTATTTTGCAATTTTTTGGACATATCTGATTTTTGTCGGAATAACCACAATTTTTGCCATTTTTGCCCATATCTGATTCTTGTCGGAAAAATCCGTTATTTTGTCATTTTTGTACATATCTGATTTTCGTCGAAAAATCCGTTATTTTGCCATTATTGGACATATCTGATTGTTATCGAAAAAATCCGTTATTTTGTCATTTTTGTACATATCTGAATTTTGTCGGAATAACCGCTATTTTTGCCATTTTTTCCCATATCTGATTCTTGTCGGAAAAATCCGTTATTTTGTCATTTTTGTACATATCTGATTTTCGTCGAAAAATCCGTTATTTTGCCATTATTGGACATATCTGATTTTTGTCGTAAAAATCCGTTATTTTGTCATTTTTTTACATATCTGATTTTCGTCAAAAAATCCGTTATTTTGTCATTTTTGGACATATCTGATTTTTGTCGGAATAACCGCTATTTTTTCCATTTTTTCCCATATCTGATTCTTGTCGGAAAAATCCGTTATTTTGTCATTTTTGTACATATCTGATTTTCGTCGAAAAATCCGTTATTTTACCATTATTGGACATATCTGATTGTTGTCGTAAAAATCCGTTATTTTGTCATTTTTTTACATATCTGATTTTCGTCGAAAAATCCGTTATTATGTAATTTTTGGATATATTTTTGATGTTTGTCAGAATAACCGCTATTTTTGCACATATCTCATTTTCGTCGGAAAATTCGTTATTTTGTCATTTTTGGACATATCTGATTTTTGTCGGAATAACCGCTATTTTTCCCATTTTTTCCATATCTGATTCTTGTCGGAAAAATACGTTGTTTTGTCATTTTTGTACATATCTGATTTTCGTCGAAAAATTCGTTATTTTGTCATTTTTGGACATATCTGATTTTTGTCGGAATAACCGCTATTTTTGCCATTTTTTCCCATATCTGATTCTTGTCGGAAAAATCCGTTATTTTGTCATTTTTGTACATATCTGATTTTTGTGGAAAACCTAGAATAACTTTTTGCCATTTTTTCCCATATCTGATTCTTGTAGGAAAAAT
>JAEIFK010000033.1:0-135000 GCA_018901825.1 Drosophila funebris
ATGTATATGCATTCCATGAATCTTTGTTTGCCTTTAGCTTTCGCTGTGTTTGTTGTTATCACATCACAAACTAGCGTATTTTATTATTGTTTATTAATAAATAACTTTGGAATGCAGTCGTTCGCGTATTTATAGCCCCCGGTTGCGTCACATTGTAAACACGGACATGATAAGTTGCATGCGGATATCATCGTCATCATCATTATCATCGTCATCATCTCAATTGTGAGAGATTATGGCGTTGTTGTCAGACATGAACAAGGTCAACCAACTAACGGTCTTTCGAGTTTACACAGTAAACTCGTTGGCAAGCTTCTGGCTTTTACCTTTTGTTAAAGCATCTCAAATACACAGTTATGAAAAGAAGTCAGCTCAGATTACGTTAGGTAATCACTGGAATATTACAGTTGCTCTCTATGTTTTCAACACAAACTTTATACAAGTTTTGCACATTATTAAAGTTTGCTTTCAAAGCTCCATCATTTGTATTATTATATATTATATATAATAATAATATTGGAAGCATCGAATGCAAAAATGTTCCTATCTTACACTTATTATATAAACAACATTGTATATACCCTGTACCAGTCTCTATAAAAATAAAAGTATTTTGATAATTCTTATTATTAAACTACATACATATGTGTATATGTCCAAATTCTCTAAATCTATATTGCGAGGATATATTTTTAGTCTGCCAGCTCATGCAATATATCTCAACTAATTTCATGGTTATATATTATATCATATCAGAGTCTTGAGTCGCAAATATTTCAAATAGCATAATAAATTTACATTTCTCTAAATTCCTGCAGGAGTACAACATAATTGTCAGCAAGTGTGACATTAAACAGTGTTGAAAAATTTCAAAACGAAGTGCCGTAGCATAGTACATAGTATGTTAAAGCTGGCTGCCATGATTATGCAATGAATTCAGATTGCCATTTGCTTAATGCTATACGTATGTATGTGTGTACACACATATTTATGTCTCGCTTGCGCAAATGTTGGCACAGCAATGCGATAAGCAATACAAAATGTTCTATTCGGAATATCTTTCTTATTTCTGAACTAATCTTTTTGAACATTACAGATTTGTTTAACAATAGTATTATTTAATCAATTGTTAAGTTAGAATTGTGTATGCTTAGAAATGAGTTATATTATGAGTTTGCTCATCATTTTTTATCGATTTGCGGGGCAAGGGATACCTCTCCAAAAGTTTGAAATAAACTTGTTCTGCATATGGAATAGATATAGAAATATTCTAGTCAAACTTGGTGTCTCTAGTTTATATAGTTGCTGAGATCGACGCGTTCCAACAGACAGACAGATGGACATAGGGTCACTCGACTCGGCTGTTGATAGGGTCCGCCACACCTCCTTATGACTGTTACATGATTTTTGCACTGACTTAATATATACCTCTACGGAGTATAAAAACAATTTTAATACAAACGTACGACTTGCTACTTGACTAATTTGATGAGACTGTAAAAGACAATTCCAAGCACACAGAATTTGTGATTCCTAAAGCAACAACAAAGTTTCTCCAACTAAGGACTTCTAAAGAGAGACATGATATGAATAGGAACTTTGTCTATATTTTATCTAAAAATATTATATTAGTTTCTTGCAATTCGAAGAATATTGCATTAATTAAGTTAAAGTTCATTTTGAATTAGATTTCCATTAATTTAAGTTGCGCTTAGAATAATAATTATGTCGATGGAATAGTCACAGTAGAACGCAGCTGTTTAGCTTGGATAACTAGGATTGATTAAGGAGAATAGAAAATGTCTCTGCCGCAGCTGCCAAGCGACCCGTATCGGGTAGCAGCTGATGCTGTTGACTGTTCGCTGTTAGCTGTTAGCGTTGTCTGCGTTGGCCCACCTTTTACACCTGGTCGGTATGACTTGGTAGCATAGCGACTGCAAACCTTGTCAGCGCACAACTCAAATTACTCTCTGTTGATTTGCTTACACACACACATGCACACAGACACACCTAGATACACAGACACACAGACACACAGACACACACAACGAGTGACTTGGCGTGGCTTTTGCGCTTACTTGGCTTAATTGCAAGCATGAATTCCGTTTAAAGGATGTTAAAGGGTGATGGGTGGGGTGGTAGGCAAAGGGAGTCGTTGCTGTGCCACTAATTGATAAGCAGTCTGTGTGTCCGTTGAGCCTCCGGCTGTACCACTATAAGTAATGTCATCGCATCTAATAAGTAACGGCATTTTACTCGGATTTGCGAAAAATGTTGAAAAAGAAGCGGAAGAAGAAAAAGTCGAGCAAGAGGAAGAGGAAGAGGAAGAGTAAGAGGGAAAGTATAATTTGTGTGCAGTTGCGTTGAGTTGAGTCAGCGGTTAAAGCCAAATGATGCACATAATCGTGCTGGCAATGCATCTGGGCCATGTGCCTCTTTTGGCTTATATAAATGCTGTGCATGCTTTAAGCAGCGTGACATAAGAGCAGCATAAGGACAAAGGTCTTTCTCACTCTCTCTGTCTCTCTCCCTCTCTCCATCTCTCTCTGTCTCTCTCTTGATGTGTTACGAAAGTAACATACGCTGCGACAACTTGCTGCAGAATTGAAATTCTTATGAAATTATATAAAATACACTCAAAGGCATTTTGGGGAGTAGCAGCACAACAACACACAGTGACAGCAACAACAACTCTATGATACCCCTAAAATACCCTGTGTAATTTTAACTTTCAGTTCAGACTCCAACTTAAGTTAAGAAAATCCCCCATAAACCTTAATAAACTATTTCTCATAGTATAAACTTCTAACTTAACAGTTGCTTGAAAAATAGCATATAGAAGCAACGCTGAAGGTTTCATCAAGATTGGTCTATAAATAACAAAGATATTCAGTAACGAAAGAAAATTAATTTTTGCATTCAATCGTTGCGCTTTACGCTTTGCGGCTAAGCCGTGTGTGAGAGCGAGACAGCGAACGGAGATGCCTCGTTATGCATGTAACATACATTGGCGTAGAACCTATATACGCTTGTTGGCGTATGAATGGGCACAGGGTATAACAAGTAAACAGTCAAGTCGCCGACTTAAAGATACTCGTTACTCAATTTAAATATAAATATATTAAATAAACTTTAAACTCTAACGGTATACAAATTGCATTGTTACCGCTCGCCAAGATAAAAAGCTTTTAACAGCTAAAGATACCGTTATATACATCCGATCTTGATGTGATTAATTGGGATATGCAATTGAAATATTGAAGAATGTTCACCATTTTATAGTAAAAACTGTAGTTGTGGTTGAAAACTTCCGGATTTTGAGAAGCGAAAAGGGGCGTGCCATTATTTTGAAAGTTTTTTTTTGCGAAAATGGGCGTGACGGATAGACTAACGTGACTAGATCGCTGATCAGCTGTTGATGCTGATCACGGACATATATACACTTTATAGGATCTGTCATGCTTCTTTTTCTCTGTCGCTCTTAAATAAATGTCATCATATTTATATTACACATTATTTATTATTATTATTATTATTTTATTTTCATTTACAATAAATTTTGTTTTTTAGACTCTGTACTTTACAAAAGTGCAAAGTCTATTAACTTTGTCAAAAGCGGAATGTGCGTAACAGGCAGAAGGCGTCATCTCCGATCCTATAAATTATATATATTCTTGATCAGCATCAACAGCCGAGACGTTACCAAATTTGGTGACAACTCGAAGATGCTGTGCTTTTTACGATATGTACAGAGTCTCACACAGTCGATGGCGTGCGATTGCAGCCTTAGCCTTATTGCTTTTGGATTGTTAAAGATTTGCAGGGTGTTAAGCAATCGACCTCTTGCAATAGCAAACATATTTTGTAACGTGAGCAGCATTTGTTGTTGTCGTTGGCACAAGCATGCCAGGCAGCAAGTTTGCGCAAGCATGCTTGTGCATACCTGCCTCACGATAGGCAGATAAGATATGCGTACGCTGCCTGGACAAATTGGTTCGAGGAGCACACACAGGCACACACAGCTACACAAAGACACACACATACACATATGTAGAACCAATAGACTGTCAGCATGTAAGCATGTATGTGTGAGGTTGTGTTTACGCTTGGTCAACTGACAGCCGCAAAGTAGGCAACACCTGAATGGTTCAACATGTCGTATACGTAATATCTAATAGCTGACAGTCTTTTTGATTTAACTAATTGGCTTAACTCTGTGCAACAGCAACAGCAACAGCAACTGAGCAACTGAGCAGTTTGTCTGCCAGATTCGCTTGATATGCAAATATTTGTATAGAAAATTGAAAAAACACACAAATTTAATGCAATGAAAAGCCATTGATAAAGGCATTTGTAAGGCTATCATAGTATAAAGCGAAACTGAAAAGTGGGGCATGCCCCGTTGCGTTTTGTGCTTAATTGTGGTAAATTTTTATACTTTGCTCATTAGCAAGCACATTGAGGCTATGGTCTGAGAAGGATGGGGGAGGGGTTGGGATGGTTCTAAGACGAAGGGGGCGCGTAGCTGTGGGGCATGCACGACCTTAAAAACTTTCGCGCGATTTGACAATGGGGACGCAAAAAGCTTTTGGCGCTGTGGTGATGCTGATGAGATTCGCAGCTGCTTGGAATGGCTCTGGCGAAAGAGCGCTCCCGGGCAGACAATATGAATGGTGGCTGGTGGATGGTGGATGTAGAGCAGGGCAAGTTGATGTTCTTAGCTAATTGTGGATGGTTGGTAAAACTAGTTGGCTTTCAAATAAATAGTTGAGCAGCCAGTTGGCTGCTTAGACTACACACAAAAGTTTCATAATATTTACTTAAACGTTGAAAGTTCCTGCCAACTAACTGAAGTTTGTTTGACTGGGTCACACATTTTATAAGAACAAATTTAATGAAATTTGATTGAAGTTTTCAATTCGTGGGGCTCAGGTATCGTTACCTGTCACATAATTATCGCTATCAACTGACTAACTGTTGTTACAAACTCTGATTTGAGTACAAGTTGTAATTTAGTTGCGTTTGAATCATAAAACTTTGCGAACAAATAATTGACTCACAATAACCTTTAATAATGTATTATGTTAGTATTTATACCAATAAGTGACTTAAGATGAACTTAGAATAAGTTCTTTATAAATTGCTTATAATTTGCACTTTCTGTTCCGATAATAAATGAATATGGAAGCCATAATATTTGTGAGATCTAGGAAAATGCAATTCCTTGTACAGAAAATGCCCGGAAAACTTTCGTGTCACTTAATTGTCAGCTGTGGAAATGCCTTAAAATTAGTATTCAAACTAATGTTCAGCATTCGATTCGGAAAACTCTTAACTCATTTACAAGGCCCCATACAAAAAGACATTCGATGCTTGTTTATTAAATTTACGAAAAACATACTTCTTTTTTTTGGAAAAATTGTTTTTCTATGATTTATGCTAATTGATTTGATGAATTTAAGTGTAAAACAAGTAATTTAATTAGCTATAAATTTATTTCGAATGCTTCACCTTTATTTTTACTTTGGGCATTATTTCAAATGTAGCTACACTCGGGCAATGCCGGGCTGCTCCCGACCAAGAGACAGCATTGTATTATTTTGAGGTGCCCGACAGTATAAGGTCCGGTATTCTTATCTAAACACTCATATACTACTTATTATAATATAAATAGATTAATCTACAGATTTTAAGCACCAAAAGTAAATATGAGTGCAATGCTTTCAAACTCGAAAACACTTGTCTAAATAAACATACATTTATTCATGTAAAAACCAGTCGGACAGTATACCACCCTGTACAGGTTTCTATAATAAGAGTATTTTGATAATAAGTACTTTGATAATATTAGAGAAGCAAGTACATAACAGATGCTTAAAGAATACTCTTTTGAAACTCTTATTTAGCATATGAATTCTTTGCATGCTCATAGCATCAAACTTTTGCATATGTATACATACTCGATCAAATGCTGAGTGTTACGTCACTAGCAGTCATTCGCTATCTCGCTCGTACACATGTTCTGCCTGCAAGGCGCAACGATTACTTTGATTTCTTTTGTGATTATCTTTTTTACTTATAAACCGATCTTGATGAAACTTTCAGCATTCGTTCTATATAATATTCTTTACGCATTTGTTAAGTTAGAAGTGTTAGAAGAAGAACTGTGGCCATTAGTCGTTTATTTTCGATTTTCGGCGGAAGGGGGAAGCATCCAAAATTGATATTATAGTTGCTGAGATCGACGCGTTCATACAGTCGGACAGACGGACTGACTGACTGCTGATCAAGAATATATTTACTTTATAGGGTTGGAGTTATATACATTTGCACAAACCTATTATTTTATCTAATTATATTGAAGGCAACAGATTTCAATATTTCAACCATGTGTCCGTTAAAAATGGGTATGCTAGCTATGTGGTAATGTATGTGACAAACAGAAGGAAGCGTGATAGATCCGACAAAGTATAAATATTATTGAACAGTTTCAACAGCTGAGTCGATATGGACCTCACTGTCTGCTTGTCTGTCCGTCTGACCGTCCTTTCTATTATATGGAGACCACATTTATTATCGATTTTGATTTCAAACCTATAGACTTGAGTTCACTTGAATATTTCATTGGTATCGGAATGATATGAAAAACGATTCTTCATTTCTAAATAAAACCAGCAAACAAACAGAATTTCAATAGTATAAGGCAGCAGGTGCAGCAAAAGTGATAACTTGCTTTAATACAAAGCCTGAAAATGATTCAAGTGGCAATTTGAGGGAGAAACGAAACCGCAATATGCAACGCCTGGCCGGACTGAAAATGAGGCAAAGTACATACCAATGGAAGATGCAGGTATGTAGCCATAGAGAAGGACAGTTAGGGAGAGATTCTGTTAGAGAAATAGAGAGAGAAAAAAAAGAGAGAGAGAGAGAGAGAAACGAAAGCAGATGCCCTAAAGGCGTTCATTGCAGTATATTCAACATCTGACCAAATCTGAGCTCAGCTTATATACTTCTTCTTTGCTTCTTCTTATCTCTTTCACTTTGTGTGGGACCGCATTAAAATTAAATAAAAACCGAATTCAAGGCATTGCACCAACACAGTCACACTAGTTACTAGTTACATCACCTAGTACAGTCGTAACCTAAAGATTGTTCTTGTGGTTCTATTTGTAAGTGGGAAGGGCATTTGGATGATGGGAAGTGGGAAGTGGGGAGGAACGACGGGGCTGGGGCTGGGGCTGGGGCTGGAGGTTATTCATCACCACAGGACATTTGCCGCTTGGTTGAGCAGCTGTTGCTTATACAATTTGGCATTGAAATTGTTGTACTTTGCTCTCTATTCGTCGCGAAAGTCGTTGTCGTAATCGTAGTAGTAGTTCTCTACTTCTCCAGCAACTGCTGTCCCCGTTATTTGCCTCAAGTTCGCCCGATGTTTTGCTCTGTTGCATTTACTTTATCTGCTATGACTTGAATTACTAAGCATAGACAAAACATTGAAAAGGAAACAATAATAAGTACGATCACATGCAGCAGCAGCATTCACAGCATTCACAGCATTCACAGCATTATCTCAGTTCCATTGCCATTATACGATTTTAGACATAGACAAAGCATCCAACAGAGGGCGCCACACGCCTCGTCGCTCATGCATGTAATTCTCTTCATAGGCCGAAAACAGTTTTTGACAGCTCGTCACTGTTTATTGTCGTCACCCTCTTATCGTCTCCCACTCTCCCACTCACTCACTCTGCTACTCTCTTCTCTCTACAGAGAGTGTCTGTCTCTCTCACACTTTTTATCTGTCTGCTTTTGTTTGTATCTAGTATAACTGTTGCATTGCCTGTGTCGTTATGTTGTCGTTGTGTAATTTGTCAGATTGGCATTCTATAAATCAATATCAATACATTGTAAGTATATACAAACATAATTGCTGCCTGACTATAAAATACCCTGCGTTTCTGTTATCATATTATATTTATACAAATTTTTTTACGCAAATATTAAATTAATACAAATATGGAATGAAAGCAAAATGCGCAAATTAAGAAAAAAGTTTAAAAAGAAAATTAAAATTGAAGTTTTCACATGAGAATTTAAATTGTGCAGATTGGCTAAACAATCACGGCTTAGTGAAAAGCCTAGAAAATCCAAAGACTAAAATAAATGAAATTGTTGGAAACGGTTCTAGAACATAATACTTTGACAATGAAGAAGCAAAATAAGTTGAAAGATATCAACTTTTAACTTTAATATACTATTCCATTGTTAACAAGTTTCCCAAAATATAATTTTATTGTAACAATTTGCAAATGAATTGAAAGTAAATGATTTCACAAGTTGTCATTACACTTTTAAATATAATGAATTAAGCAATTTATGTTACAATCTGACTTTCCAGCTCGATATTCAGTTTTGTTAATACTAAAAATAATACATGAGAGTTTCAATTCCACTTTCAAGCACTTTAAAGTGTAAGCAGTCTAATGCTCTTCAAACCTATGAATCAACGTGATTTGTTTGTGCGTTTTCAAATTTCAATCAAAGTCAGAACAGTTGCTCAATGGCATCTCAAACAAGCCAGGCATAGCACAGGGTAGCTAGCGGCTGTTTTCAAAAAAACAGAAGAAAAAAAAAAAAAAACTCAGAGATTTCCCCTCTTTTTGACTGTTGTCTGACAGTGGCAGGAGCCGCAGCAGCATTGATGCCACCACTCGTTGCATGCCTCCAGCCAGGCAGGCCAGCCAGCCAGCCAGCCAGTCAGCCACTGAACCAGGCAGCACAATGGCTTAGACCCAGACCTTGACAACGGGCAAACTGCCAAAATAATTTCGTAACGCTCGTTTGGGCCAGTCTAATATGTTGTTGTTATTGCTGTTGTTGCCGCTGTTGTTCTTGGTATGTGTGTGGTTCATGGGCCATTCGTTTGCAGTGTTGCTCGTTTATGTAACAGACAGAAGTTGATTGAGCCATGTCTGCTCGTCTGCCCGTCAGTCTTAAGAGTTGGTATCAGCTGAAAGCTACGGACTTTGTATATAAGGAGTTTTATGTATGCAGAACGAGGGATACATAAGACGGGTGTACATAAGGGATACAGATGACGTAGGACGTAGGACGAGCTAAGAAGCAACTCTCTGTGCGTTTACTCTTCCGACTTAGCTGGTGCTTAAACAATAGTGATCTAAACCGATTCTGTAAGTTCGATAAGTCATATAAATTCCGACTTTTCAGGCGAATTGATTAGTGTTGTAAAAGGTGAGAGCCTTTTGGTATTGTACAGCACTAAAAGAGTGGGACGACAGCAGATGTAATCGTCAGTGTGACTCAGTTTTAGGTTGTGTGAAAGAGACAACAATAAGAATACTTGCGGCTGTTGCAGAACAGAGAACCGACGAGACTCTCTCAGAGCTCCGCTTTTGTTAGTCTACGAAATCGAGAGATGGCAGAAATAATCCCTATCTAAGGCCTAAGACTGGAAATAATGAGGTCTATCAAAATATATATTTTTTTGTAAGGGTATCATCATGTCGGGTGCACTCGACTGTAGCCTTTCGACTTGTTTGTCGCTGATATTGTTTTCGATATAAATGACAGCAATGCGAAGCGAGCATTGAGATGCGTTTTGTATTTTAGCTGCTTAAATAATATAATTAGACATAATTATGTTGTATTACATTATTGTACAAATTGGGTGTGTTCTTACAACTCCGTTACTTTATAGGAGTATGTACTGAGAGTTGAGTGATAGGTACACTCAAGTAATGGATGCCAGAGTTGCAAGTGCTCAGCTCTTGATTGGAAAATCGAATTCCACTTCAAATATGATTTCAGATATGTTTACTGAGTAGGTGTTAGAGATGAGTAGCTACTACTACGAATAGATACATAGTACTTGAAAGTGATAAGTAGCAGTTACTAATTCACAGCTATTACTACACAAATGTCTCTTTCCTTAGAAATCGAATAACTGATGAATAAGTTATTATAATGGCATCAGCTTGGGTACACATAGTACATAGTACATCTATAGACTTGACTTCCATTTGCAGTCACAGTGACTACTTAGTAGTACATCGCTACTTTATACATTAGTGTGTGACTTAAGTAAAGTCTTATATTACATTCAGACTGATGTCTTGGCATTGGCTCTTGTGTAATACCCCATTCACATGTCTCCATCAGCTGCCAGTCAATGGTCATATAATATGCATTCAAATAGCTTCACACAATGAAAGTCGAACAGACAGAAGAAGAAAGCAAAGGGAAAGTGAAATGGGCTGTATGGGTTGGATGGGGTTATGTATAGGATCATTGTCACGTCCTGCCAGTGTTCAGCTCTAGAAAAGATTGTGTTGTACAACCAACCAATCGACAAAGCAACAACAAACCCAAGGGAATGAGGGACATAAAAGGGGATTGAAGCAGCTCGGTAAGGAATCCATCAAAAGAGGCAACGAATCAATTCAACTCAATTGCAAATAACAAAATGCAGTAATGTTAAGCTATGGCACAAGCAAACACACCTACACACACACACCTACACACACACACGCACACACACAAAGACCCGGTCAAGAAACCGACAAAGCTCTGGAACTAGAAGCTGGCCAAGAAGACCCTTAATAGTGACAACAATAGCAATAACAACAACAGCAACAACAGCAACAATAACAACAATATTTCATAGAACATGCAACAATTGATTTGCACAACATTTTACGCAAGAGGAAATATTCACAAATTGTTATAAAAATGCAACCTGATGGCGCAATGGCCATAACTGTTTGCTGCTCAACAAGGATCTCCCGCTTGTCCCGCATGTCCCGCATGTCCCGCATGTCCCGGATGTGCAGGATGTACAGGATGTGCAGGATGTGGAGTATGCGGCAGCATGGACTGAACTCGCATAAATACTTGCATCCAGGCGACTCTCTACGTATCTATAAGCAAGTCAATAATTGATTTTGCCTGCAAAAAAATGCAAGCGAGTATGCACACAACCAACTAGTAGATACCCTGTATGCCCTTTAGCGGTAATGTGTTATATCGTATTTACACTGGACATTCGTTTAGCCTTTATCGAGTTTTTTGCCCCAAGGCAGTCGAGTTTTGTTGGCAGTTCCAGTAAATAATCGAATGTCTGGCCTGAAGTCATCATAGAGGAAAGCAACAGCACAACTGATTAAATAAAATCAAAACAAATGTTTAAGCAATAAATTCATGTTGTATTTCTATGGAAGTACAAATGATTTGGATTTCTAGAAATTCGCAATTCGCATTTCGACTGAGAGATTGTTGATATTTTCATACCCTGTTTATGAGTCGCATTTCCCAGTGAGCACAGTGACTGCTTCGGCGGAATGTGGCTTGAAGCACTCGGTATTAATTGCATAGCAAAGAAAACCTTATTATAATTAAATGGCACTATCTCGGTAGTATAGGACAACACAAACATGATGTGTTTGTCATAATATTAGTGCGTCCATATCGAAATGTTTTAAACAATTCAAAACAATTAATTTCTGACAAAGAGATATGAATATGAGTTTTGAAACTCATCGTAATCAAATTAAACTTTCTATAAAGTTGAAAGTTGCTCACCTTTACTATAAATTGAAACTAATGCATATAATTTTACATTTTTCAAAGCTTAGTTTTGATTTGAATACAAAATGTAGCTGTCATTTCAGATTTGAGTTGAAATGTTCAAAATGCGACAGAAGAATTTATAGTGATGAAGCACACAAGCAGGCGAAAGGGTGTGTGTGTGTGTGTGTGTGTGTGTGAATACAACAATAAGAAGATACGAGTGCAAGTCATCAATGTGAATGGTCAAATGGAGTGTGCAGGGAGGAAGTGGAGGAGTCACAGTTGAAAGGTCACAACTGGAAGCTTATTCCTTTCTTTGTGTGTTGCCGGGTGGAAGTGGTATGTGTTCGTACAATTGCCATAAGAGCCTGAGACATTGAGCCAGAGATTGTTACGCCACCATGCCGCATGCCGCATGCCACATGCCACTTTCCACATGCCCAACTGACGGCGCCTGTTAAAAAGTGCAGCACCAAAAGGATTGCGATGTTAAAATTGTAATGAAATCCGGATTACAGATCACAGGGCTTAAAACAAATGCGTGTCGAATGTCGAATGTCGAATGTTGACTGCATGTTGCATGTTGCATGTTGTATGTTGCTTGTTGCATGTTGTATGTTGAACGGAGTGTGACTTATGCCAGATACTTGCCGGAGATTAAACTGTCGACTGTGTAAGCCGCTCGTTATGGCAAGAGAACGCCCGTTAATTGAACTCTAGCGGATGGATTAGCGCATGGGATAGGATTGGGGGTTCATTTGGGGCTTCGAATGGGTTGGCATTAAAGCGATTATAGAGCTTTTGTGGCATCCATGGGATTACAATTTGTTGTCTAAATCTATTCAAAGACAAGTAAAAACGCTCTGGTCGGGGGAGCACTACTACCAGGCACCCAGGATCTATCATATTCTAACTCTTTACACATACAAATGTGCTGCAAGTTATGTAGACTTTTATCTCAATATTCTTCTTCTTCTCCTTCTTTTTTGGCATTACGCTGCGTAAAATTATAACTTGAATTATTACCGAATAATGAGATGATTAGGACACAACGAGACTAGCATACTCATCAAGACTACAGGGTTTCAAATTGCACTAGAAAATAGTTTTTCTATTCATTTGTGGGGGAGATGGGCGTGGCAACCGAAATTGAAAATAAATTTGATATGCTCCTTGTGCTTGTTACATACAGTACTACTACTACTACTACTACTACTACTACTACTACTACTACTACTACTACTACTACTACTACTACTACTTCAATCCAATAATACTCTTCCTTTTTGCCATTTTTATTGGGCTTTCAACTGGACTTTAATTTCACTTCAATTACACTTCAATTAAACTTCAATTTCTCGATAATTTCTCTACAATTTCAACTTGCTTGTGTATAGACAATTACGAGCTTTAGTTCGTAGAATTATTGGCTAATTCTGCAGCTGCTCGTGAGGCTCGTGAGCATCTGTTACTCATCACTAGCTTTTCGTAATTGTTGTAATTGCCAGGCCAAGCCAAGCGGCAACAACTACAGTAATAGCAACAACAACAACAACAATCAGCAACAACAACAATCAGCAACAACAACAATCAACAACCGCATAACTACAACCACAGTGGCGCCCTCTGCCTTTTGCCTTTTGCCCTCTTGTCGGCATTTTGCATAAATTTCCATATGAGTTGCAGTTGCGGTCGCACAAGTAAGGGTACATGCCAAGTGGCAACGCTCTCTCGTTGCGTTGCCATTCTGTTCCCAATAGGCTGCACAGTGGCGCCACATTCAGCAAACTCGTTTGTCCACAATTAGCTGTAAAATATTTGTGGCAAAACTGTTGCTCAATTCATTTCAGACTTGTAACTATTATTATTATTATTATTATTATTATTATTGTCATGAATATTATTATTATTATTAATCTGAATATTATTTTCATTATTATAGTTATTATTTTTAATATTATTCTCGCGGACTACAGCTAGCAACCGAAAGAATAGAGCTGCTTCTTGGCGACTAATCCCACTGGAGATGGACATGAGGAGAGACAACAGCATAATTAGAACACAAACGGTCATTAAGTACTTGGGAAGGCGGGTCGACTCAATGTTAACATTTCAAGCGCAGCTTAACCACGCATCAACGATTAAGCAGGATTATGTCAAATGTAGAAGAACCATTGCAGTGCAGGTGAAAGTTGCTAATGGAAGTAAACAACGCCATTCTTCTCTGGGCAGACTCTTGAGCACTGACCAGAAATGACGAGTGGACGAGTCGAGTTGATCTATTGCCTTGAGAGCGCAAGAAGATGTTTAAGATGCAGAAGGCATTTCCTCATCCTCAATAAAAGAAATAAATATAATTTTATTTTTATTATTATTTTAGAAAACACCAAATAACAAGCAACATCAAAATATTTCAAAGTTGTGCTCTGTGCTATAACAGCTGCTTGGCGGAAGTAAAATTCACTTTTAGCTTTAATTAATATAATTTTTATATGACTAGAAGTTTTCCAGAAGCTGCCCACTTCCAAGTTGGAAGTTTCCTAGAGCTCTCGAAACTCTCTTGGGTCTTGTTACAATTTGGCTAACAACATTGAACTGCAGTTTATTAGCTAAGCATCATGACATAAGTAAGATCATTTGTAAGCTTTTACATTTGAAGAGGGACATGACTTGCAAGTAGATGAGGGACAGAGAGTATAATAGGATTAATTCCTAGTTATAAATTGAACTATAAGTGAGATGAATTGTAAGATTTGAAGAGCTTTTAAAGTTGCTCTCAGCTATTCTATTCTCAACTCGTGAACTAATTTGTCTTGTTAAAAATAAAATACATTTTGAAGCACTGTGGCAACCAACTCGCCACTGGCAACTGGCAACTGGCAAAGCAGCTTACCAGCTGAGTCAGTGATGCAATGCAGTGCGCTAATAATGATGCTGCTCATCATGCTCAAGCTGATGATGAAGCTGATGATGATGCTGATGATGAAGCTGATGATGATGCTGTTGTTGTTGATGCTGTTGTTGTTGATGCTGTTGTTGTTGAATCTCGCCCAGATGGGCGCATCAAAATAAAAGCAAAAATCAACAAAATGGAAAAGGGAAAATAAAAAGTAGCATACTTTGCGGCGCTGTGCTGACCAAATCCAACTGTAGCCAGTTTTTGTGGATCTGCCTAACCCGTTGCAACCGTTGCACCCGCGACACCCGCTGCACCCACAAACCCCACTTCTCTTTCCTCTTATTCTCTCTTTCAGAACCGTTTGTCTGTTTATCTATTCTTTTGGTCTTTGTTTTGCTTGTCGTTTTTGCTGGCCATACGCTGTGTGCCCATTTGGTTTTGTTGCTCTTCCGCTTCCGTTTACCCCCTGTTCGTTGTTGTCTTTCACATTTTATTTATTTTTTTCATTCTATTTTCATGTTTTTTCCATTCGCGGATTGCGTGGCTTCTTTCTCGCCAGACTCCTTCAGACTAAAACCTAATTGCCAATGCGGCCCGCAATGTTCAGCCAGAGTGTGGTGTTTATATCTCGAGCATTAATTAAAATTTACATGCAGCTCATTACAGTAGCTCCGGTCTCAAAGCCCAGCCAGTCGGATTCAAGAACCAAATATGTCAACTGGCAACTGGTAGCCTCCACTCAATGTCCTCGGCATTTGGCTGCCTTGCCTGGCAATGGGACAACCAACAACGATTTCTCTGCCAATTAGCAATTTTCGACAGCTGCTGTTCTACGAATAAGTTCTCCCTGGACCCCATCAGGGGCAGCCGCATGGGCGCGTGTTTATTGCAATTATGGTGCATTTGGCTCTGTAGTGTCATGAAACAATCAAGAACAAGGGACAAATTGTCTTAATTGGAACCTTTCGCATGTCGATGGGAAAAACTCTATCTTGATATTTGCTTAAAGTACGTGAAACATTTACAAACGCAACACAAACGAGAATAGACAGAGGAAGAGCATTTAGAGGGTAATCAAGTATTTTCTTATTTCTCAGCTTCAAGCGGGAACAAGACGACGATACTTTTTGCTGCGTTAGATATTTAGTTTTCGTTCAATTAGGTTGTTAGATTGTGCCTGAAAGAATGTGACTAAATACTTCTAACGACTCCTAAGTGTTGTCTGATTGGGCCAAAAGCTGTTGAAATAGAAGCAGAAAATAAAAATGACAACAACAGCAATAGAGACACTGAAAAGCTGCTTATTATTATTATTGTTATATTTAGTGCCCGCACAAGGCCACGAGGCGTATAATTAATATATGTTAGGACAAATTTATTGCGCATACGCCCAGTGCCACAAATCCAGATGATGCGGGTTCGTTACAGTTGCATTTATGTGCGCATACATAAATCTATTTATTGTTGGATAATCAAATTACAAACGAATATAAATATAAATATATGTACGCTGTTGGTTAATCAAATGAGTTTTATGGCTTTTGCGGTTCGTATGGAAAATGCAACAGAAACTATAGTGAATTACATAAAACACGTTCGCACGAATTACATGACATTGCCAAGGTCCAAGAAGGAGCGCCTTGTTGTTGCCAGAGGGTTAAATAAATTGAATTATATTATATATGAATATGTTTACTTGATTTCTACTTGAATATTTCATAATTGACTTAGGACTTAACTTAGGAGCTCTAAATGCATTCATCTGCCTAATAATTTGGGTTGTTTTTAATCAGTAATCGTTCGATTATGTGGTTTATCTATGAATATATTAGTCATACTATTTATAGGATACATTTTGAGAATGATACCAATGCCACAATGTGATGTTTCTGATTGTTTCTGCTGAATGCCCAAAGTAATAATCAGGCATTGTGATTAATTAACTACTAAATGTATTACATTTCTGAAAGCAACTGTTTTGTTGAAAGGTTATCATATAGTTTGTAGTTGGAACATGTTGTGTATATTGATTCACATTCTGTCGTTATGGGCATTAAGTTACTTTCAAATAACAACGAATAAACAGTTAAGTAACTTAGATTATTTTAGCCTGTCTTCAGTTTAGGTCTAAGCTTAACGGCATTTATTTCTTGACTGTAAGTGGATAAGAAATTTAAGTATTAAATGTAAAAAATATGTTATTTACAATTACATTATATACAATTGTTTTCTAGTTTGACTAAATTGCATATTATATTTGTTTTTTAAATAGCAAACAGTCAGCAATGTGAAGCTTGAACGTTTCTCATATCATTAAATGAACTGAAGTGTATCTCGCTGCCGCTTATAGCTTTCGATAACTGTAATATTAATTGGATTTCTTTAACTGTCTTTAACAGTCTTTCGGTCTCTCTGTTTATCTGTGTATCTTTAGCACTTTCTCATTCACACTTTCCATCGGATTTCATCTTTCTTCGCAGTCATCTGGCGGCCTATTAAGAAACAGTTGCTTTCACTTTTGCCTACAAATGAAAAGGATATATCAAGATCAAGGTCACATTGCATGGCCAGGCCTATGCTTATGCACATACACACATACATACACACATGCATACTCATTTATAAGTAGAACAAGTGATGCATGTAAATGCGGCCCAGTGGCAACAGCAGCTGCTGCAGTTGCAGTCTCATATGCAAATCATTGTATTCAGCTGCCTCATACTTTCTATCCCACTCTTTCTCTTTCTCTATCTCTCATTCTCTCTCTTTCGCTCTGTCTGATTTAATGCCTGTAGAACGTTGTAAGTACATACATATGTATGTATTTATATATGTATATGACACACACACACACACACTCAAACACTGCAATACACTAGCGGCAACATATTCATCTCTCTATCTCTCTCCAGGGCTCTGCTTGGCTGATTAACACCCAAGTCCAAGATGCAGGCGCAGACCAACTAGTATGGTAGTACAGTGTCACACAATGCACCAGAAACGAGTCTCAAATTACTCAAGTTGATAGAGAGATATATTTATACTGTTTTTTTATTATTTTTTTTTTTTTTTTATTTAGTATCTACTCGTTGTTGGTATTAGCTACTTTTCTCTTTGATTTCATTTTTGAGCTGATTATCTGTGTTCGTTGAGTTATATTATTTGATATTTGTACTCGTTATAACCACCGACGGGTGGTTTGTACTGCCTAGAGGTGTCCACACATATCCAAAAATACAGAATATATCACTGTTGAATCTGCTAGTACAATGTACAATTATTGAACTTTCATTAGCGTCATTTATCTACTCGTTATAAGTACTCGCTACTTTTGCATGGGTATTCGTTAACTTTGGGTAGCATTTGATTTCTTTTCTGAGATTCTTACTGCTTTGAGTTTGGCTATCTGTCTTCGTTGTAGGATCGTTGCTTCATTTATCTACTCGTTTTAAATACTCGCTTTTGATTTCAGTTCTCAGCTTCTTACTGCTATGAGTTAGATTATCTGTAATTGCAATACTTGAACTTTTATTTGTTTCATGTATCTACTCGTTATGAATACTCGTTACTTTTATATAGGTATTCGTTAATTTTCGCTATCATTTGATTTATTTTCTGAGATTCTTACTGCTTTGACTTTGGCTATCTGTCTTCGTTGTAGGATCGTTGCTTCATTTATCTACTCGTTTTAAATACTCGCTACTTTTACTTGGGCATTTGTTTACTTTTGATTTCAGTTCTCAGCTTCTTACTGCTATGAGTTAGATTATCTGTAATTGCAATACTTGAACTTTTATTTGTTTCATTTATCTACTCGTTATGAATACTCGTTACTTTTATATAGGTACTCGTTAATTTTCGCTATCATTTGATTTCTTACATGATCTTCTTACTGCTTTGAGTTTGGCTATCGGAATTCGTTTAGTTATATATTCGTTAGTGGTCATTGCTATCTACTCGTTATGAATACTCGCTGTACTGTCTAGAGGTTTTCACACATATACAAAAATACAGAAGGAATCGCTTTCGAATTACTATTGAATCTTCTACCATTTGATTTAATTTCTACGTTTTTTACTGCTTTGAGTCTGCTTATTTGCATTCGTTGTGTTATTTTATTCGTTATTTGTTGTTGCCATCTACTCGTTATGAGCACTCGCTGCTTTGTACTTTCAAGAGATGATCGTATAGAATGTATCAAATTCGAATCACTGTGTAATGCGTTTAAGTGGCAACACTGGCAACACTGGATATAACATTTCATTGCCGCATTGTTTAAACGTTTATACTTGTATCTAGTTGTAGATGCCGGACCACAATTGCGACGCCCTCCACACTCCCCATTTCATGTGATAGAACAATAAGCAGCAAAAAAGCGTCGTACGCTTTGCTTATGCTTCTTCTTCTCTTCTTCTCTTCTTCTTTTGGTTGTGGTTCTACCTTGCTTTGTCTTCGTTTTCGGCAGCGACTGGGTCTTTGTGTGTTTGGTGGCCGGAAAACAATGCAACAGTTTTGGCCTGGTCCGAGGCTGGATAACAAAGCATAGCCATATTAACAACAATAATGCATAATACGAATAACGCGCCATAACCCCGGATACACAATCCTCCCGCTTGTCCTATCCTACAATCCAGTGCGTCAACGTCAACGTCGACGCCAACGTCTGCGTCGACGTAAGCTCTTAACGTTGTCTGATATTTACACGGTTTTCACAGTGCCTTTGTTTTTCATGCAATCTGCAGGCGCAGCAGTTTCTTGTGGCCTCTTGTGCGTCTTGCCGCGCCCACTGGCTAAAGGTTCCCTATTGTTTTCGACCGCCCGAGACATAGTCCATGTCCATTTTACTGATTAGCCAAGCAGCCAACTTCAACTTCAACTTCAACTTGAAATCTGCTTAACATACTTTATGATCCCAGCTGAAAGGCATCTTTACTGATAAGTATAATATATATATACTCATATTCATGAATAACTTTCAGGGTTACCAGATATTTACAATCCACGGCAGTTAATTTCGTATTATACTTTAGACTTCCATCTTCATGTTAGCGAGGTTAGCAAGTTATTGTCGAAATGAGAGACGGTGGCAACACTGTCAGCTTTTACTTTCCTTTTATATTAAAGTAACCGTTAACAATGTCAAATGAAGTATTAAATATAAAGCGGATAAGTCTGTCTATCTGATTTATGTGGAACTTACTTAGGTTATAAGCGTTATGTGGCAGATAAGTACAACCAACGAGGCAACTCGACTGTAAGAGACCCTGTACTTAGTTCGTATAGAAGCAAATTAATAATAAAATCAAATTACAAAAGCAAACCCCGCCGTGTCATGACGCATTGACGCTGTAACGTAGACTTAGATTCCTTGCGGAATGTTTTCTCTTGTGTGTATTTATTCCCTAATCTGTTTTATAAGTGTATATGTATGCAAATATGTGTTCAGATATCTAAGGACCTGTGATTACCGGGTAACTCTTTGTCGAGCACACTCCATTGAGAAATTTAAATTGCATAAGAGACTCTTCATCAGACACACAATCTTATAGAATATTAAAATATATAAAAACTAATTGGCAAAATGTTATACAAGTAGAGTGGCCACTTTTTCGGTATGTTGCCAGAAAGTTGTTGGCTCGTTTCGTTATGGCATTGTGCATTTCAATCAGTCATAAACAATATTTTCAATCCGAGTTGCCAGAGTATCTAACTAGGCTGACAATAGCAATGGGTGGATGCTTCAATATATTGCCATAAAGTTTGCATTCGTGCAGAGAATAAAAGATAATAAAAGAGAGAAAATAGACAGAGATAATAAATAGAGAGAGAGAGAGGAAGGGAGAATATGCTATTTAAACGGAGATTATACTTTGACTTCCAAATCATATGCCCTACTTGATGCTACTTGTACTTCGATTGGGATCAAGTCGCGGACCACCGCAGCACAACAATTCACTCGACGTGAGGGGCAACTAGTTGGAAACTTTTCCTCAAGTGCATAACTGTAGCTGGGCAATGGACCAGCACCTGGATTGGTATTGAGTCGTGGCCAATTTATGAGTGGCTTTCAGTATCTTACGCTCTATTTGCGAACTCGTTCGATTGCAAAGTTTTTAATTATTATTTTTATGCTGGACTGGACTCGCCGAACCGACTCGGGCCGACCATTGCCATTAAATGGCCAACTGTGCTGTGTGTCCTTGAGCCTTTTGGTCAGTGCAACTGCGGCGTTCGTTAGCCGCCATGTGCCAGATTTAGTGGGCCTTTGCTTTTATTTTCATGCTTCGTAAGTGCTAGCCTCTAACCCCTTTGGGCTTAACCCAAAACCCAAAACCCAACATCTACAACATCTACAACATCTACAACGCCCCAAACACCCACTAAGCAACCCAGTCAGCCACTCGCCCAGTAGGCAAGCCATCAAAATTGGCGGCTGACCTTGCGCGTTGCTTTATTAAAAATAGAAATTCTGCACAAATGAAGGCGCCGCATTCGTTACGCAAGTAACGGCAGGATGCCGGCGCACTGGGGCCACTTGGGGGGCGTGTCCCTAGTAGTGGGTCAACTGCCGGTGGCTTCTTAAAACACCCGTCAATTGCATTTTGCATGTCCCTGCCTGAAAGTGCCGAAAAATGAACAAGTGTAATGGGGACAAGCAAATGAAACTCTTCCATTCAAATGTGTTCCCAAATTGTATTACAGATGAATGATGTTCATGTGAATGCCACTCGGTATGAGTACATCAATGCAACGAGTAGCATGGGATATTCACATAAATGGCACTCGCTTAAAGTAGTTTAGTGTAGCAAGTTATTGGAGTGATCAATCGTCCAATAAAACTATAATCTGATTCATGTTTCTAAATTGCATTACAGATGAACTATGTTCACGTGGATGACACTCGTTATGAGTACTTCATTGTAACGAGTAGCATTCGATATTTATATAAATGGTACTCGCTAAAAGTAGCTTTTTGTTATTGGAGTGATCAATGTTTCAATCAAACTAAATTCTGATTCATGCTACTAAATTGCATTACAGATGAACGATGTTCACGTGAATGACACTCGTTCTGAGTACCTTAATGCAACGAGTAGGACACGATATTCACTTAAATAGTACTCGCTAAAAGTAGTTTAATATGGAATGATCAATGCACCAATATATACTTCTTCTTTGTAAATAATTAAACTAAATTGCTTAATTCATAATCTGATTAATGTTTCTAAATTGCTTTACAGATGAACAATATTTACGTGAATGCAACTCTTAAAGCAACGAGATGAGATGAGGGATGCTCACGTATTTGATACACGTAAAAGGTTATTTTATGTAGCGAGTTACACAAGTGAGCAATACTCCGAAAATGTTACTGACTTTATCTATTTGAAAATAAGAAATTCTTGAGATAATTAAATTAAATTCTTCGATTCCAAATGTATTCTAGAAGAATGATATATTAAGAGATCGAAAAGTAGCTAATAGAGTGAGTAAGAGGAGGGCACTCATACATGATTCGGATGTATCCCTTTGGCTAAATTATTGATTAATTATTACACTTATCACTAGAAGATTCTACTGTTTATTGATTAGAATATATTAAGAGTAACAAGTATCGTTTGAAATTTGAAGAATTGAATGTGTTTTGTTTAATTTATTTGCTGTTTGCAAAGAGAATTGCTTAAGCTTGGCTCCACTAACCCAAAAATCAAAAGGCCGCCGACGTGTATGGCAGCTGGCATTAGGCATCTGGCAACTGGCAACTGGCGTCTGACATTTGGCACCTGGCACCTGGCATATTCGTATGCAAATTTCCGTTAAGTTAAGTGAAATTAGCGGCTTGTGTGGCGTTATGAATGTGTTGATGGCAATGGCCTTAGCTGAGTGCCGCATATTTCACTTAAAACCAGCTGCAGCTCCACATCCAGCACCACCAACATGTTCACACAGACGCCACACCACTAAGCTTGGCTCTTTGACGTGCATTTTGTCAAAGTTTTACAGCAACAGTCAAAAATATAAAGCATACGCCGCGTTGCCCCAAAGGCGGAGAGAGAGCAAGCAATGTTGGGTTCCGGCAACTCTGCACATTGCTTCAACGTCACACATGTTCCAAATGAATTTGTATGCTCATGCTTGGTTAGCGCTGTCAGCTGAACATAACTTTGATTTTAAGTTCCATTGAAATAAGAAAATCACATGAAAGCTTGCTTGAATTAAGTTGTGTTACTACTTCGAGGTAGAATAAGAATATTTCTTACTTCAAATAGAAACAACATTTGATATTTCAAATAAGTTGTGAGTGCACTGTGCACCGTCTAATGAAGTTATGTCTGAGCCACTGGGCTTAATTGCATAACAAAGAGCTAATTAAAACAATGAGGTAAGAGTATAACTTTATTATGGAACAAAATTGTGACTCATTATGTGAAGTAATAAATTTCATAACGACTTCAACTGCAGTTGTTTAATTTGGCCAAATTCGTTGGCATTTTAAACGAGTTCAACTGTACCAACTATTTATTATACCCTGTAACTAACTTTCTTCAACATTTGTGTAGCAGAGCGAAGGCGGCGTGGCAGATTCTTGAAGCATATATATTCTTGATCAGTACCAACAGTTGAGTTGATTGAGCTATATCCGTCCGTCTATCTGTCTATCTGTCGGTCTGTCGGTCTGTCTGTCTGTCTGATCGCTTCAATCCCAGCAACTATAAGAGCTATAGAAGGCATGAAGGTTCCTGAATGCCATACACAGATCAAGTTTCTTTACATTTTTGGATATCACCTCCACTTCTCACGCAAATAAAAAAAAACTATTTGCAAGCCAATTAAAGACTTTAATTTCTGAACGTACACATTTCTAATTTAACAGGTGTTTTAAAAATACTGTTCTGAAACACATGTGAAAGTTTTATAAAGATCGTTCCAGAAATAATAAAGATATTCAGAAAAGAAAAAAATAAACAATACAACATTTTGCTTTGAATAGCTTTGCTGAGCCAATTTCTGCTCGAGCGAGACATGAGTATGTGTGTACAAATACATACATACATACTTGTGTGCATTGTACATGGAAATATGAATTTCTTGCACGCTCATAGCGGCTAGCTTTCGATCAAAAACTGAGTGTTACATCACTTCATTTTGGAATTTACCAACACTATCAATTACTATACTTGCCGACAATTATGTGAATATTATGCTCTTTTAATGATATTTATAAGATTTGAATGAATTTGAAGCTTAAGAATTGTGAATAATATAATAATCATTTATATTTTAATGTTTAGACTCTGTACTTTAAAAAAGTACATAGTCTTCTAAGTTTGACGAAAGCGATTTGTGCGTAACAGGCAGAAGGAGTCATGTCCGACCCTATAAAGTATATATATTCTTGTTCAGCATCATCAGCCGAGACGATATAGCCATGTTCGTCTGTCAGTCTGTCCGTCTGTCCATCCGTATGAATACCTAGATCTCAGAGACTATAAGAGCTAGAGCTACCAAATTTGGTGACAACACTCTTATAGTGTGCAGGCAGATCAAGTTTGCTTCGGCCCCCGCAAATCGTATTATAAGAGCTACAGACTTGCCACACTTCGCAGATTTGGTACACATTGAGTGTGCATGTGTGCGGACGGAAATTTCATCGCGATCGGACCATAAACAAAGGAGATTTTAAGGAATGAATGACCTACAAATTCATGAGGGCTGAGCAGCACTACTGCAACAAGAAGAGCAAGACTCGCTACGAGTACGCGGGTTTAAATTTCGCTGCTGATAAATTTGAGTTTTATTTTTCAATTATTAATTAATTATTGTAATTATACCCTGTACAGGGATATATTAACTTTGTGAAAAAAATTTTTGTAACAGGCAGAAGGAGTCATCTCCGACCCTATAAAGTATATATATTCTTGATCAGCATCAACAGCCGAGTCGATTGAGCCATGTCCGTCTGTCTGTCCGTCCGTCTGTCCGTCTGTCCGTCTGTATGAACGCGTCGATCTCAGCAACTATAAGAGCTAGAGACACCAAATTTGGCATCAAGGTTCCTGTATACCATACGCAGATCAAGTTTATTTTAAATTTTGGATACCTCCCCCCTTCCCCCGCAAATCGAAAAAAACGAATAATAGCCACATTTTTCAACGTAGACACTTCTAACTTAACTGGTGCGTTAAGAATGATATGTAGAAGGAACGCTGAAAGTTTCATCAAGATCGGTTTGTAATTAAGACAGATAATCAGCAATAAATGTTATTTTTCCACGGAATCGTAGAGCAGCAGGCAGCACATGTGTGCGAGCGAGACAGCGAACGACTGTGACACATGCGTCTGCTTACCATGTGTGCATATTTGTGCGAGCGAGATAGGGAACTACTGCGACACAAGCATAAGTAAACTAAGTGTCGTAACACTCAGCTTTTGATTGAATATGTATAAATATGTGAAAGTGAGCTGCTATAAGCAAGCAAAGAATTCATATGCAAAATGAGAGTTTCAAAGGGGTTTTCTTTAAACACCTGATATGTTCTTACTTTTATTTTAATCAAAGTATCTATTATCAAAATACTCTTAATATAGAAGCCTGTACAGGGTATTATACTGTCGAATGCGGTCGACTGTAGCCTTTTCGACTGGTTTTTATTTAAATATATATTATAAATTCTGCATAATTTGTCAGAAAGTAGCAAAATCTTTAAGAAATACAAATAACAAAATTTAGTTAGAAATTTGAATTTATGTACATACTTGTCAACCTTCTAAGTAAGTAGCTCAACTTAGAAGACGTGGGATTTGCAAGCGAGAGGTCTGGGGTTCGAAACTACACCGTCAGCGTATAATTTTCTATTTTTAATTTTTGCCACGCCCCTTTCTATTTTGGGTCCTCACGAAAAGTACAGAGTCAGTGGGAATTGTCGACTGCGGTCGACTGTAGCCTTACCCTCCTTCAGTTGTAAATACTGATGCATGCCCCTCGACTGATCCGCTTGTTATACCCTGTGCCCATTAAAAATGGGCAAAAAAGGGTATAATAATTTTGTGCAAATGTATGTAACAGGCAGAAGGAGGCATCTCCGACCCTATAAAGTATATATATTCTTAATCAGTATCAATAGCCGAGTCGATTGAGCCATGTCCGTCTGTCTGTCCGTCTGTCCGTCTGTCTGTATGAACGCGTCGATCCCAGCAACTATAAGAGCTAGAGATACCAAATTTGGCATGAAGGTTCCTGTATACCCTCTCCAGATCGAGTTTATGTTAGATTTTCGATATCTTTCTCACTACCCACGCAATTCAAAAAAAACTACTTATGGCCACATTTCTCAACGTAGACACTTCTAACGTGCGTTAAGAATGATATATAGAAGGAACGCTGAAAGTTTCATCAAGATCGGTTTATAAATAAGACAGAAAATCAACAAAGAAATTAAAGTTATTTTTCCATTGAATCGTAGAACAGCAGGCAGCACATGTGTGCGAGCGAGACAGCGAACAACTGTGATACATGCGTCTGCTTACCATGTGTGCATATGTGTGCGAGCGAGATAGAGAACTAATGCGACACAAGCATAAGTGAATTAAGTGTCGTAACACTCAGCTTTGATTGAATATGTATACATATGTGAAAGCTTGCTGATATAAGCAAGAAATAAGCAGAAATCATATGCTAAACAATGAGAGTTTCAAAAGAGAATTCTTCAATAAATACCTGCTACGTTCTTATTTCTATTATAAGCAAAATACTTAATTTATAAAACTGCACAGGGTTTTATACTGTCGCGCGCGCTCGACTGATCCGCTTGTTTTGTATTGTATGTTGTGTTATAAGAGTTCTGTTATCTTAGACAGATTGGGAGAAGCATAGGGATCTTACCTGACGTAACAGACATATATAAGATGTACATTTTATCTAATATACATAAAATACATTAGGACTGACTGAATTAACAACACATATTTTGAGCTATGTGTTGTTAATTCAGAGCTAGGAATATGAAGCAGTAGAATAAAAGGGGGTGAGCCAAATTTGGATTCTTATTTTGCTTAGTTTTGATTAGCTTAGTTTGACTATGAATCGAACAAGTCAGCAACCAGAAAGTTGAAGCTTTGTCTATCATTTAATATTAACATAATATTAAATGCATATTAGCTAAATGATTTAGCTGTGAGCAGCAACTGAGAAAAACATTTGCTGTCGAAACTAAAGTTCAATATGAATAAAATATAATATTTATAATATCGGATGACTGACTACAACAAAATGTGCAGCAAGGGGCTCAATACCAATATATATACTATAGTTAATTTCTCGTTAGTTGGTAAGCTTATAAATTTGCGAGGGTTAATGGGGATTGTAGCAAATGTGACATTTCTCATCTGCGATGCTCATTTAATTTTTGCACATTATTTTATATCTCATTATTTGTGGCGACATGTGCACGCGATGGCTCTGAATATATTATGTCAGGGGCAGTGGGCGTGTCGATTTGTAATGTCAATACCACATGTGTGTGTGTGTGCAAATGTGTGTGTGTGTGTGTGGTTATTTATATAAGTATACTACTGCGACTGCAACTGGAGCTGACAGTCAATTGCAATGGCGTCAATTCAATTAAAAGTGCAAGAATAATTGCCAAGGCAGTCGAATGGAACTTCAACCAGTTGGAAGTCGTTTTATATGCTGATTAGTTGGCAATAGCACAATTTGCAGGGGTATAAGCAATTGTCCTTGACACGTGGACACACAAACAAGCGTGTACCATGTCATGTATATAATCCCATGAACAACAGACATTTAATTAGCAGCTGAGCTGATCCTAAACTAACTGCAATTCCCTTGGGAAAACTGGATGATACCAGCTAGCTGTAGCAGGACATTCTCGACATTTGTTGGCACCAACTTTGGGACACAAAATCGAACTCAAATGCAAACGGAAAACGTAGCCCAATGACAAATGTAATGAAAAGTGTGCGACAAATGACATTTGTTTGTGTGTGTTGTGTTGTGTTGTGTTGTGTTGTGGGTGTGTGTTGTGTTGTGATGTGTGTGGGTGTGTGGGTGCTTGCCTTCAGGTCAAATGCAATGCAACATATGTGGCACACATGAGCGTCAAGTCAGCGTTAGCGTCAGCGTCAGTGTCAGCGTCAACTCGTTGCTCGTCAAGCTTGTCGTCCTATTCGCATTGTTTTGTCCTCCGGCAGCGACGGCCCAAAAAGGTATGCTACATTTATGTTGTAAGCGCAGGGACCTACCCATGTGTGTGTGTGCACACAGTAAAAATCAATAAGAAAATCAAGCGAACAATGCATATCATTATCATCATTTTATAGCATACAAAGCACAATCATAGATCGATTCGCTTAGAAATTGCATTGAAAAATACTATTGATTATTTTGCAACTCTTGGAAAATGACTATAAATTAATAAAATGCTCATAATAAATAATTAATAGTATTTAATAAATTTAACATATTTCATTTAGAGCTTTTTATTATTCTGAATATTATCATAGCATTTAGTCATGAGAAGAACTTATTTAGTAGAGCAAATACTGTCGGGAAATGTATTATTAAATTCTTTATGTTTGTTAATATTCCTTCTGTCTTGTTAGGATTACAAATCGATTAAGAGAATCGATCATATAAAATTAAAAAACTTAGTTTGTCGCAATTTTTGCATTGATTATAGGTTAAGAGAGGCGGCTTTTCCGTTTACTGAGTGTATTTACAGTACATTATGCACACCCACATACACACACACACACACACACACACACACACACACACACACACACACATACACTCACAGTGCTGCATCTTTGAGTAAAAGCCGCTGGCGACAAATTTTCATTATAATTCGTATAAATGTGCAAATATTTTAAGCGGCGCCCAATGTCACGCCCACTTAAGAGACGACAATCGGCCTTGATATAACATCGTTTGCATATCCCGCAAATGTGCGTCTGTATGTTTCAGCTTGTATATGTATATATATACATATATATCGCGACTAAGCCGATTTTGTTTAGCCGTTTGACAGCGGCATCAACAAACAGTCTGTGCTCTGTGAAAATGCGATTTGTTGAACTAATTAACAGATAATAAAGCCATGCCAAAATATTGCATTCTTTGTGATTCGCTAAACCAAAAACATTTGCAACCACATAAGTCAAGCGCTTTGACTTGTAATCAAATAATGAAGTGCAGAAATCTTTGACTTCTCGTGCCAAATGAAACAACTTTCTCGCTAATTAATAAAATATTGTATTTGCAAATGATTTAATCTTATTAGTTTATTGACGTCAGAGCTTATCATACTTTTTGTTTCCCTCATCACAATCATGCGCTTTAAAAGCCAGAGTAAGTTTTGAATAAGTTAGTCACTCAATGCGTAATGCATGATAGGAGGCGTGGTCAATTCCATAATTTATATATATTTTTGCTTAGTAGGATGAGCTGAGTCGGACGTGGCTATACTCCGTCTCTAACCAAACTAGTGTCTCAGACTTAAAGCAACATTAATAATTTGTGTCGTATAATCGTATCGCATTCCTATACAATGTTGATGTCATTGGAATAATCGGCTGAAAAGTGATATTTTGTATGTAAATCTATTTTCGATAAGTAAAGTCTGCGTATTTTTTGGGAAATATTAATTAGCTAAGTAACTAACTGACATTAAGTAACTTTGCTTTATTTTAACAAATTTTAAAGGCTTGATGTGATAGACCCTGTACTTTTTGTGTAAGAATGCAATTAATGCATTATGTTACGTTGCACACACGTACACACATAAACATATTAAAACACTTGTTTACACAAACACACACACAGCAAGATTTTAATGTTTTGCACATGTCTCTTTCGACAAACTTAATAAACCTCTTTGTACTGTTTATGTACAGGGTCTAAATATTAAACTTTGAAAGATGTTATTTATGTTATGTTGTTTGTTAGTTCTGTGATCGAGTTAGACTCAATGAACCCAGGGCATATGATAGATAAAGACTATTTAAGCACTTTATCTTTTAGAAACTCGGAAGTTACGAATATTATTTAATGAATCATCATTTATTTATTGAGTTTTATATTATGTTATATTATATATATTCTCTATTATACAGGGTATTACTAAGTATATCATTCAATGTACTCGCCATTGCTACAATTTGTTTACTGAGTTTTATTGTCTGCACTTTCTCCTCTTTCACTTTCTCATTGATAGTTTGAAAATTGGCAGCTGCTTTTGAAATGTTCTAAATGTTTGTGTCCAGTTGGTGGCAATAAAACGGCTAGGCCATTGCTATCATCATCATGGACATGTTGAAGAGTCTGTGGGAAATATTTTGACTGACGTCAATAGACTAAAACGAATTTCTATCTAGTGCATTTGATTGAATTTTCCTTAGCTCACAATTTGCATAGCAGCGACAATCATAAAAAATCCCATAATTAATTAAATTATTTGAAAAACATTCAGAACGTTACGCTGCCCATAAATAAAATTTTATTTTTGTTTTTGGTTTTGGTTTGGCGTTGGGGATTTCCGCAACGTATGCTGATGCCGCCAATAACTGAAATGTATCCGTATCTCAGTCGCCAACATCCAACAGCGGATACCCCATTGATGGCTTTACTTATTTTTGTTTTTCTGTTTTTTGTTTTCATTTTCGTTTTTTTTGCGAGAATGTGACGGGCACAATTGAATTTTTATTGAAAATCTGCAGAAGGTACAGAACGGATATTCGAATTCGAATATTTTTATTATTAATATTTATTTTTATGCAAATACACGTTTTCTATATCCTGCAAAGTGATGCAATCGCATGTCCTAGTCAGTCCTTTCTAAATGTGAATAACTTTTGAAAATTGATTAAAGATCTTGCTGCCTTGAAAGTGTAAAGTTCTCTTATAGAACAGATTTATATAAATATTGATTTATGTTTATATCCTGCTCTCTTTATGCATTTTGATACAACGCATGTTGAGTACAGGGTATCTGAAAGTCGATAACTTCCAAATTGAATTTTCTTTCCTGTTTGCCATTCTCGTTTCAAGTTTTATGTTTTGTTTTTTTATTTTTAACGTAATAAAATTACATATGTAACAGACTAAAGGCTAAAGCGATTGAGTGGGCGTGGTGGTGAGTTCCTTCATCGATAATTGTACACTGTACATAACATTTTTAACCCCTGGGCTCCAAAATGCTCTATACTGGGTAATTAAATGCATCACGAATCGGTTGCATTTCCGATAGATTTCCATTTGTTTAAATGTTAAACAAATTTACTTATTTGAAGTAAATAAATTAAATATGTACATCATGATATGAGTTCTAGCTTGAAGCTAACTTGATCTGCTTAAGGGTTCGGAAAGTCTGTGTGCTAAATAAGTTTGCATTAGGTTGATTAGGTATAAAGCCGTTTCCGCAAAATATTTTCACCTATGAATGTTAATGAACAATATTATTTAAATAGAAATATTTGGTTGAAAATAAACATTGCAGGTTCATGCTTTGAGGATTATATAACTGAATATTTGGCTTACTTTTCTGGGTTCATCGTTGGTTTGGGATTAGCTTTGGATTAAAGTCTTTTACACAATCATTTACTTTAGCGATGATAATCATACTACATACAAACTTAAACATCTGCGAATTTATGTCAATCGGATGTCTCTGGAGATACATTAATTTGATGTAAATGCATTTGTAGAAAACAGAAAAATAATAGTATTTACATCGATAGAGGAACCTGATTGTTCCTGCTTGACGACAGACATCCAGAACAGACCCATGTTATTCGAAGAGGATATTCTTGAGAGTTTGAATATAAACAGACTAAGTTAATGACAGATTCTTCGGCTTTTTGGCATGCCCGTCTGTCTGTCCGTTCGTCCGTCTGTCGATGCGTCGATCTCAGAAACTATAAGAGGTAGAGACACCAAATTTGGCATGAAGGTTCCTGTATACCCTCTTCAGATCTAACTAATTATAACTAATTATATCTCAGTGTAGACTCTTCTTACTTAGCAGGTGCTTAAATAATATGATATAGAAGTAGTCCTGAAAGTTTCATTAAGATCGGTTTATAAATTAAAGAGATAATCAGAAAAGAAATATTGTTTTGCACGCAGCACATGTGTGCGAGCGAGACAGACTCATAACACCTGTTATGTTCTTACTTCTATTATAATCAAAACACTTAATTTAGAAAACTGCACAGGGGTATTATAATGTCGCGCGCGCTCGACTGATCCGCTTGTTTCACTGTAATTTTGTGTTCACACAAATAATGCCTAACGGATATTTCCCATTGAAGCACTCACGACGGGAGCATTATTTAAATTATATTGGCAACTCATTTTATACGATTTTTCCATGTCTGTTGTCCTACTTTATTGTGTAGGTATTAACCCATAATGGTTTCTTTAGCGCTTTCAATTCATTTCAATTACAATGAATCATTGAAAGATACAAACCGTAATCAGCTTATGTTTCGGTTTTGGTTTCATCTTTCGATTTCTGTGTTTTGTCTTGTTTTCTTTTTTTTTTTTGTTTATATTACGCAATTGAAAATGTCTTAAATTGGCAGCAGAACCAAAAATCATCATTGATTATCAGTAATTGAGGTCTGTTTCCTGACATCATTTTTCAATACCAATAAATATGATGTAAGTCTAATTATTTGTGAATTTTAGATATCAATTTAGGCAAGCAATCAATTTAAGATTCTTAACAAGAATTATTTTTGTATATTTATATATTTCTATATTTTATCTTCTATCTTCTTTATTTGCTGTCCCAGTTTAATAATAATTGAATTCGGTATGCACTTTATATGTATGTGATATTTGCATCGGTTGAAATATTAATTTTACGAAAATGTAATAAAGATTTATACCCAACACATTTTTAAATTAAATTCAATTGTAAATTGGCATTTTGTGTAATAATACACGAAGTACATTAAGTTTAGGTTTTGAATTCATTTTTGGTTTTATTTACATACTTCGTTTCTGTGAGTTCTCAGAAATGAATTCGTTTAGCGGCTAACTGAGCTGAAATATTCGCACATTAAGCATACGACGCGTATGCCGCAAGCGGAACTTACATTCGGTTTCATTCATCGCCTTACAGTTCACTTCATTTTGTTACTCAATGATGTTTCACACATGACACAATAATAAATATAAGGGAAGAAAAACCGCAGCCATGGAATCCATTTATGGTTAACACTTAAAAACGTTGCGTGAAATAAGTGGGAAAAGTGGAAAAGCATATGCAAGGATTTCCACTAAAGCCTTTCACTGTCTGTCGCACACACAGCAGATTGAACCCATTTCATGCTCATTACTTGTGTTAATAAAATGCACACACACATGCACACATGCACACACTATTTGGATACCTTTGCGAGTGTGCGTGTGTATGTGGCTTGGTCAAAAAGCTAACGACAAGTGTCTCAATTTGATTACACGCTCGTTCACGGCAGCCGCAAACTTGCAATGGCCCCCGTCCCATAATGAGGCACGTGCTGTCCAACGCAGTTGCCGCAGCTTCAGCCTTAGCCTCAGCATCTGCCTCGGGGTCAGCCCGTGCGACTCGTTGCAGTTCATTGCATGGGAGAGTTCAGTTGGTCTTCAAACTAAAATCCACACATTCACTTTAAGTTGCTGCAAGCACAAAGGCACTTCACGGGCACCACTTGCCACCAACGCTAACGAGCTCAGTACACAGCAAGACTTACACACACACACACACACACACACACACACACATATATATATATATATATATGCACACATGCACTTATACATGCATATACTTGTAATAAATAAATACTAAATAGCGTCTGCTGCCTTCAGTGCATTCTACGCTCTTTTGGTTAGCCTGTGCCCAAGATGTAACAACTTTTGTCAACATGAAGTTTGTCTTTGGAAAGTCCAAAAATGTCCTTGTTCCTGCTCGGAAGCGGACGACGGGTGACGGGTGACGAGTAACGAGTGGCGGGGTGAGCGGCCTGAAAGTCGTCTAACAACTTTTCCAGCATACTGGCCGCAACTGTAGCAAAACACAGATTTTTAGGCGCCACCAAAGAAATTGAACAAATGCAGCCACAAAATATTCTCTCTTTCTTTTCAGTTTTGTTCGCTTACATTTTGTGGGCCAAATGTTTACATGCACTGACAGGCAGTAGACGGAAAGCGGAAAGGTGGAAGGGGGAAGGGGGAAGGCGGTGTGTAGATGCCATATTAAAAAAATATGAAATTGCATACAAAATTACGACATGTAAATATTTGTAATGCTGTGCATACGCCTCGCTAGCCACCACTAGCAAATTACTTGCTATGAATACTGCAAAAAAGCCGGAAAAAATTGATAGAGAGCAAAATGAAAAAGTATATTCTATGGAAAATGGCAAATCAGAAAATTGTGTTTATAAATATTTAGTTGTGCCTGCTATCGGGGGCATAAGGCATTCATGCATTTATGCACTTAATCAATGCAGTTGCGCAGTTTTCTCAAACAACAACAAACAACCCATTTGATAGCCGACTGCGCAGATAGTTCGGCGAGTTTCATTGAAGTATATAATTGCATAAGTTTTAATCAAGCTATCACTGAAGTTTGGCAACAGTGCATAAAATATAATATTTTTTAAATAATGTATTTATGATTAAATTTAAACAATTTACAAAAATGTCGATAAATTGATTTTCTAACCAGTAAAGAGTGATAATAATGTTATTAATAATAACGCGTTTTCAAATATGGTTTTAAAAAGTTGTTTTTGTGATTGCAGAAAGTACATTTTTTAAGTGAAGAAGTTTGGCGACAGAGCAATTACTATATTCAAACATTATTTATATGTAAATATGATTTCGTTTCGAGTGATAATTAGATAAGTTTGTATAAATTATTAAACTTACCTGCCATTTTCGAATATTGACTTTTAAATGCTTTAAATTTTAATTAGTTTCTTGGTTACCACTGTTTTGGGACAACACGTAAATACTTTGACGTGTCGCAATGCTGTACAATGTTTATCTTTCGCCTTGTATTTAACATACAGTAACCATAACATTGCTCCCAATTGTTGTTGATACTCGCATTTCAAATGGCGCTAGTCAACAACATTGCATACTTTCAACAATTTCACATTTGCGACTCGCACCTTCGAAAACGGTTTTTCAAATCTCAAAAAAAAAAAAAACACAACAACACAAACAGACAGAACATAAAAAAAAATATGCTGAGCCCAACGAGGAGAACGCGAAACTTTCAAAAATTGTTTGTTTGGACTTTTTGTATCTTTTCTTGATTTTTATAGTTTTGGCTCTTCTGCTGCTTTTACAACTACTACTGCTGTTGCTGCCGCGTGCGAGACGCGCGCCACGAATGCCGAAGCCGTTATGACAGAATCTTGCAAGCATCTGAGCAACTTATCCTTCTGGCGGCCGCCCGATGACGCCGACGCCGACGCCGACGCCAACAGCGACAGCGACACGAGTGAGAAACGAGCCGTTGTGGGTTCCGTTCGTTTCGCTTGTCTCGGTCGGTTTTCAATCCGTGAAGCTTCACATGGGTGAATAGGTATGTGTGTGTGTGTGCATGCATTTGTGTGCGTGTGTGTGTGGACGGTTGGGCCGAGTGCAATTGCAGGCGTTTAACTGCCGACCAAAGCAACTGCTAAGCGGCACACACTTTATGCTTGTGTGCGAGCCTGCGTGTACGTGTGTGTGCGAGTGTGTGTGTCTGTGCGTGTGTGTGTGCCATAACGAAACGCAAACGGAATATAATTTTTAGTTTGTATATTGTTTGTTTATTACTGTTGTTGCCATTGTTGTTGCTGCCGTCGTTGTTTTTATACTTTTTATGTGAGCTTCCAAATAAAACTGCAAACAAATTTCCGCTACCGGTGACACACTGCCACACACACCCACACACACACACCCGCACACTCATTGGCACACACACTGAGATTTATCGAGCTGCCAAATAGCAATTGAAGAGTAAATCTCAAAAATGTAAATCAGAACAGGTCATGAAAACGGCTCAATAGTGTGTATACCCTGTACAATGCAATATTAAAAAATAAACAATAATATAATTGATCAAATGATTTATTGATTGGATATTGTGGTATTGTTACCATTGTTCATTATCATTGTTAATATATTTTAAAATATTTTAAGTATATCTTATATAATCTATAACTTTCGCTTATATTAATAATCAAAGAAAATAAAAACTCAATGAACGGAAGCGATCTCAGTTCATCCATTCCAACTTATTGCAATAAAACTACTTTAATGAGCTTTCAATAAATATAATTATGTACAAATGAATGCAATAAATACTGTGAAACGTTGTAGGAATGACGAGCACCCTTATCTCTATTCTAAGCAATATACCCTTTACGAAACATTTATAATGATACTCTCATCCATAATCTGTCGAATAGCAAATGCTCTGTCATGTCGAATGATCGACATGTGTTTATGAGCTATATATTTTATTTATTCGTTTTTTTTTTTTTTTTTTTTTTTTTTGTATATATTATACGAAGACCATAAATATTGTAGCTTTCAAAAAGTGCTGGCTATGAAAATAGATCATAACAAAATTAAAATAACTTTAGCTAAAATAACAATTTCTTGTCTAATTTTAATGCCGGAACGAATGTCTTTGGCAAACGATTTCCTCAGGAATCGTATATACCGTATAGTGATAAAAGTCCTATCAAAATACAGATGCTTAGAACGAGAGCAGAAGTCATTCTCATAGAGTTACAATAGGTCAAAGCCTGGCAAAAGTGAAAATAAAACAAATTAATAAGCTTAGTCTAGCGCAAAGCTTTTGTTAAAGATTTTGTTAAATAATAAACAAGATGAAAATAATAATAATATAATGTAGATCCCAAGATTTAAAAAGAATAAAATAATTGATGATCATCTGGCTCAAAATGTAAAGCTATTTTCAAATTATAAAGAAGATTGAAATAATAATAAAATGATAATTAATCATATTGTATACTAAATGTAACTCAAAGCTAAATAAATTGTTAATAACATTAAAATAATAATAGTTCACAAACTCAATAAAGATCAAAGCATTAAGCTTGCTTTAAATAATAAATACTCAAAGCTTGAAGCTTTCTTAAATCATAAATAAATAAAAATAATAAAATAAAGATTGAAAGATTGATAATTGTTTTAAATCATAATTAAGATGTAAATAAGAAAATAATAATCATTAATATACTTAATCTAACTCAAAGCTAATATATTGTTCCAAATCACAAATAAAATGTTAATAAGTATAAATAATAGTCATTAAAACACACACATGTGCAATTCTTTTGGGGCTTAGGGTATCATCCAAAGTAAACAAATGCACTTTCTCTCTATCTTCATCTCCCTCTGCTTCAGTTGCTTTCTCTGTGGCACATTGCTCACCGACCTGGCATTTGACTCCGGAATTTTACTTTTATTTTGCAGACTGTCCAACAAACCGCATTCCTACCGACGCATTGGCAACAGCGGACATTGCGATTCGGCAGCTCGAGTATTTTGTGCTGCATACTTACAGGCGCACTGGCAACGAGGCAGCAAAAGCAACGAGAAAATAGAAGAAATAGCAAAAAAAAGAGAGAAACACATAGCTGGGGTACTATTATTGGGTCTATCATGGGCATTTACAATGGGTAAATATGGCCGTGTTTCCTACACTTCTCTGCCTGTCAATTATTTGGATTGTTCGATTGCTCTTGCTTCCAGTAACTTCGCACTGTTTTTCTGTGCGAGTATGAGCGAGTGTGTGTGTGTGTGTGTGTGCGTGTGTGTGCGTACTAAGCTTTCATTGTTGATATTTTTGTTGATGTTGTTGTTGAGTCAGCACGTGACTGGATGCATCATGAATGAAGCGAGGCGACCTGTTAAGTGTTGAGCATTGATGCACCTACAAGATACATACATACATATGTATAGGCTGGTCTTGCTTACATATGAGACGCTTACACTGAGAAAACAAATGGCAATTAAAGTAATTTGGTAAGAGACTGTAAACAGCTAAAGCGTTCTTGATAAATGATAAGCTAGACTCTATCTGTCACATTAATAGAGCCCATAATCCTTGATTAAACTCACTTTATATTAGATTGATATGGCATTTTTATTAAATTGGTCTAATTGTTTGGCTATAAAGGTAGATACAATTGATATCAGAGAACCAATTCAAAAACAAACAGTTTGCACTTTTGCATTCATTTTTCTCGCAGTGTAATGAATTCATTTGCGTTTCTCTTACATGTTGTTGTATTTGATTAAGGCTTTTCCATACGCCTATTTTTTGTTTATCTTTTATTTTTTGCAGTGCATGAGGAGCGTTTGCAACATGTGACATGCAACTTGTGCAAAAACTCAA
This sequence comes from Drosophila funebris, assembly GCA_018901825.1. NCBI lineage: Eukaryota > Metazoa > Arthropoda > Insecta > Diptera > Drosophilidae > Drosophila > Drosophila funebris. The sequence goes on from JAEIFK010000033.1 coordinate 37,924, forward strand.
ACTCAAATGCGTGTGTGCATGTGTGTGTGTGTGAGTGTGTGTGTGTGTGTGTGTCTATGTATGCGTGTATGCACACACATATGTGTGCTATTTGTGTGTGGCGCACTTCAATTTTCTGTCATGAGCATAAAAAGTGCTCCTCGCCCACGTTGCCGATGACGACGACGTGAACGCCGCCAGCATTGGCCTAGTCACGTTTTGCTTGCTGCCGTCGCCGTCGCCGTCGCCGTCGCTGTTGCCGTCGCCGTCGCCGCCGCTGCCACTGCGGACGGACCAACACAAACTGCGCTTTTGTTCATTTGCCTGTCAAGCCCACCAAGCGCTCAACTGACCCCATAACCGCCGCACAGTGGCACTGCAGCTTTAAATGCATTGCAAAAAAAAAAAAACAACAACAACAAAAATTCAAGACGAGTTAATGAGAAACACTGCCAGATATCCTCTAATTTGATCTTTGAGGTGAATATTTCTGAGGCAGGTATAACCTGCTTCATCACTTATGATTCGTATGTCTAATGACATATGTACATCAGTCAGCAGGCTCCACTGTGCGAGTGACCAGTATCCATCATCTGTGCCTTGTTTGCATTCATACCCTGCACTCAAGAGCTTAAAAAGGATGCATTATGGAGCCACACACATTCAACTGAACATGAGTGCAGTGCGTGGAGTAACTTTAGGTAAAATAATATGAAGAAGATCAACTTTAGATTAATTTTAAATATTCGAAGCTTTTAAGCACTTTTATGCACTGAAACATAGGGCATTTTGAAGTCGTATGCATTTACATTTGTATTGTCTGATGCATTCTTTTTTGCTCTTTGTTTTCAATTAGAACGGGACAAATGAGAAACTGTACCAACGTCGCCTTACAGTGTTTAATTATAGCCATTGACCAGGCCTGGTTGGTCCCCCTTTCCCTTCACCATCTACCAACCTACCAACATACATATATAGGCTATGTGGTCAACTGTGTGCCCTCATGTAGTATGTGAGCCCATAAATCAACTGCAACCCATCTGCAACATCGCTCACTCTGACATTCAGTGAACACAATTGCGAGCAAACAATGAATAAGAGAAGAAAAAAAAAGAAACTAGAAATCATAACTTACATAGCACCTCCGACAACGAAGCCCTTCCAACATTTCCTTACTCCTTGACTTGGGCTCTACATTTGCATACATTGTCAAGGATTGTTTGCACTGAATTGCGAAAGGTAAATTTATACTCGTACATATCTATTGTAGAATGTTCGAATATGGGGCTGTCTCTATCTTAAAGTTTATTTTCAATATATTGTGAAGGAATTTGTCCAAATTTCAGTTAGAAAATCTTTTGAATATGAATAGTTTTCATTGATCCGTTCATTTCCAAAGATCAATACAAAATAGCTCGATAGAGATCGATTTATTGAAATGGAAAATCATGATCTTCCTATCTAGCTGTCCGTCTGTTTCTATAGATACAGGTTTATTCAGCTTTTAAATATGAAATATAAACAAGCGATTCATTGAGCATATATACTTACAGGTAACAAATGCTGTAATCGAAGCTCCGACTATGAGATACCCGTCAACTCAATCAATTTTGAAATCGAATTACATAAAAAAGACAGCTTGCATTTAGGCGCTTGAGTGGCTTGTCAACTTGAAACCGACAGAACTAACTCATCTCAAGTTACTAAAAGCGATTATTCACAATTGATCGACTCGAATTTAAATGCTGATCAAGAATACATATATATTTTATTATTATTATTTATGTACATAAATGAAATTCACTATTCACTCACAAGGAAAAATAAAAGAGTGTGTTGATATTAGGAGAAGATATTTTCTATAGCTACAGATCGAATTAGTTAGATTATAAGCTTTATATAGCTTTCCGATGCACTCGCCGATGACAGTAACGATTGCGATAACGATTGCGACAACGTTCGGTTCCAGCGGCATTGAAAGGCAGCCGGCAATGGGCGGCTGGCGACTGGCAAACTGGCAACTGAAAATGGATCTGGGCAGCTTAGAGATGCCATTGAGAGCGGAGCAGAGAATTAGAAAATATGTAGACGCTGCTGCAGTGCGGCAAAAGCAAATACAATACAAGAGGGTTCGACTGAGAGATATTCTATGAATATAAAACACATGCAAGCGAGCTTTGAGAAATTTCCCAGTGTGTAAGCACTGTGTTGAGCAGACCCGTCTCATGGCTCTAGGGTATAGAAGACAGCAACAGCTGAGATAATGAAATGAGCGAAGCAATGGCAATTTCAAAAAGCAACAACAATCGCAAAGATAATGATGCGAGTATTCGCACTTTACCAACAACAACATGAAGCGAGCGTGCAAGTTTCATAGAGAAACGAAAAGGAACAAAAACAACAGCAACAATAGGCAATGAAGCAACGTGTCGTTTTACAACACTGGGCAGCTCACAACGCACACAAGTATCACAAGCCTTCTCTTTATTTCGCTCGCTCGTTCCCTCTTCCGCTGTAGGCACAAATTAAGGCAAATGAGAAATGCGAATGAGCAAAAATTAAATAAATAACACAACAACAAGAGCAACAAGAACAACAGCAACAACAAAGCAAAAGCAAGCAAAAACAAAACGCAAACGGGCTACAATTTTTAGCGGTAAATCATATCGCCGTTTACGTTGTCGTTGGCGTTGACGTTGACGTTGACGTCGACGTCGACAGCGAAGCTCACGTCACTCTCAGCATCGGCTTCAAAGTTTGTCTGGCACTCGACTGGAAATCTGAGAAAAGCTTTTGATGTCTTTGTATTGGCACTGTTGATGTTGTTGTTGGTATTTTTATAATTTTGCTGCATTTGCAATGCCTGTTAGAGATGAGCGCTAACCTGTAGACTTAAAATACTTACGCTAGGGTGTGACATTAATACGCTCTTTCCACTTCTATAAATTTGTTGCTATTATTAAAAACGTATATTTGTTGCAAATTAAAAGAATAATAATAAAGAAAAATACGTAAAGATTGGAGTGAGAATAACATATAAACTGTGCAATACTATTTGAAAGGTGTAAGGGGTTTATAGTATTTATGGAAAAGTTCATATCAAAAATTAATATGTACATATATATGTATGCTTATAATACATGTGTTAGAAGTACTAGATGTTGTTTGGTAAAATGTGAATCAGAGTTGATGTACATAGCTCTTATAGACGAACAGACGATCGGACGGACAGGGCTAGATCAACTCCACTTTACAGAGTCTTCCACGTCTTCTTCACCCTGTTAAGACAGCCATGTTCCCATTGAGTAACATGTTTCAGTGTATGCTCTTACTTACATATGTATATCTGTCTTTGCCAATCCTGTCTTCATTTCAGTTATCAGTACAAAGCTGAAGTCTTGCTCATTAATTTAGACGTTACACTAAACTTAAAATCCTTCAAATACTATTGCACAGGACTGTTTCCATAAGTTCCATTAGTTTTCAACGGACTTCGTTTATATTTGTATCCCATTTGATGTGAACATCTTGTCAACATCCAACTAATCTATCTGATGTAAACTAAATTAAACTAAACATAACTTCATATACTTCTCAGATAATTTATAAGATTGCAATTCATCTCACAAATACTTTAATGGAATATAAAAGACATTCGTGCATTCTATCAGCTTAGCACTGAGTTTTTAGTGACTATTTACGTTTTGCTAATGCAATTTTTATTTAAAGTACAGGCAACTTTCAGCTAAGTTGTGGTGGCTCCTCACCTGCTGTTCTGCTGTTCTGCTGCCCTGCCCTGCCCTGCCTCGGCCTCTTTATGAACTGGTACGCATTGGAAAACGTATTTTCAATTGCATTGCTATGCTTGTTGTTGTTGTTGCTGTTGTTGTTGTTGTATCGGCAGCTGCATCTACGGACATCCGTTTTGTTGCTGCCGCCATTTGCACCTCCAGCTTGTGGCACTTCCTGGAAAATTTTCTCTTAAGTCACTTTTCCGGTTGCTGCTTGCATCTATTTTCTTATTATTTGCCCAGTCTGCTGCTGCTGCCACTTCATCCACATTCACGAAAAGAGGCAACTAAGTTTCGCAAATGAAGCGTTAAATTGAGTGAATGCAGCTAGAAAAGGAAGTAAAGTGAAATGATGGGTAGGTAGTACCATAATGAAAGGAAAGTGGGGAAACTCTTTGCTGGCAACAGCTGCAACTCAATTACCGAACTGGTCGAATGCCTGTCTGACAGATTGGTAATGTGCCATTGAAATTGCTGGGAACAGCACTGAACCAACATTGCACTGAAAGATATGAAAATAGTTTCAGTTTCCTCGAAACAGAAATGCGCTTAAGTGCATTGAGAAAAACCAACAGCAGGAACAACAGAAACAACAGATAACTATGGCATTTTAGATCTACATTTCTTCTAAATTCTTCTTGTTCAAAGAATTAGCTGAACTCTAAAGAAAGCTAGGAGAAAAGTAGCTGTTGTTGGATTCCAAAAGGATTTCATACGATTGTGAAACAGGTGAAACGATGGCTAAACTTGCAACAAATCATTTGTAGAGACAATTGATGTCAGAATTTACTTATAATATACATACAATATACATAGCATATAGCAATATGCAGGACATACATCAATTGTGCGAGAGAGACAGCGAACGACTACGATACATGCATATGTAAATGAAGTGGCATAGCACTCAGCTCTTGATCGAGTATATATACATATGCAAAAGCTTGGTGCTATGAGCACGCACAGAATTCATATGCTAAATAAGAGTTTCAAAAGAGTATTCTTCAATCATCTGTTATGTACTTGCTTCTTTAATATTATCAAAGTACTTCTTATCAAAATACTCTTATTATAGAAACCTGTACAGGGTAGTATACTGTCGATTGCGGTCGACTGTAGCCTTTTGTCATATTCCATATAAATTGAAATACTTTATCAAACACTATTGATTTATTCTTAAACTTATTCTACAGATGATGAATCTTTTCATGTTTTGCTTTTTTTGTATAGCAACTAACAAACTAACTCTAAGCGTAAGTGTATTTCTGGCTCTAATAGTAATTATTATTTTTGGATTTTATTTTCTGTTGCAAATTTTCAAAGTTTCTCAACTTTTCAATAATTTTTTTGTAGATTTCACTTTGTGCTCGTGGCGTTGCTCTCAGCTTTTACGACTCTCCGTTTGGCAACAAATTTTGTTTAGATAAAAAGCGAAGCAGGCGAATGTGGGGGGAAGGGGAGGATGGCGAATCAAGGGGAGAAGCATTTTTATTATTGTTGCTTTGTTTACACTCGCGTTTATTAGGCAGGCGCAAGAAATATGTATGATCGAAACACACATACACACACACACAGGCACACACACCCACGCACAGAAAGAACAACCAATAAGGCCGATAGGTGACAAATGCAAAGACCCTAATCGTTCCACTTGCCGCATACCCGCATCCCCTGCCCTTCGCAGCTATTACCCTCAGCCACAACGAGGTGCCAAGGTATCCAGGTGCCAAACACGGGCAGCACCAAAGCCAGATCCAAACGGCAGCTCGTATTTGTATTTACCTTGCGATTGCCTTTTAATTGCTGTGTAGCAAATAAACATAAACAAAATGTATTTAGCCGGCAAAAGAGCTGAGTAAATTCCTTTTGCATTTGTTTTTGTTAACTGTTAGAGCCGTTTCACATTGCTCTTGTTGCTGTTGTTGCTGTTGCTGCTGTTGTTATGTCTGTCAGAATAAGAGCAACATCATTACCTATGAATCTCCGCTGAGGGTCTTTGATGAATTCCACGGCAACAGCCCAGCCATCATGAGCATTTGGGCCAAAGCGCAATGGGCCAAATGTTAAGAGCCATTTTAATTGGCCAACTAAATACTTACTCATGCATTGTGCTGTTATAAATACTTATAAATATTTGTAGAAATACCTCATCCATGCAGAGTCACCGTCATCTGTTCACATCTGTCCAACATGGTTGACTTATAACTTACCAAATTCACACTTACCAACTTTATCAATGTCGATTCTTCGAAGTCCCCTGTACTACTCATTAGTGCAGCCAATTTGTCAATGCTCGACTTAGATATACTCTGTAACTAGTTCTGAAGTTACTAAGCACCAAACTTCAGAAAGCAGTGAACTCGATTAGCTTATACCCGGCCTTTGGCAATATCTTGTCTAATATATATTAATAAGTGGTAGCGCTGCTCAACTACAATATACTCTGTAGCTAGGCCTTTCTACTTTATACTGCAATTTATAAGTCCCGACTGTACCCTGTAATTTTTATTATCTCATTATTATAGCGGAAAAAAGTGAATGAATACAATATTCTGCAGCCATCTTATCTAATTTATACTGATTTGTATCAAACCCGACTGCCACATACCCTGTAATTTTTATTATCTCATTATTATATGTTTGTATATATATCTTACAGACTACAGAATACTCTGTAACTAGCTTATATAATTTACAGTGCAATTTATCAAATCGGACCTCGACATACCCTGTTATTTTCATTATATCTTTTTATTATAACAGAAGAAGCTGAATGACTATAATATACTCCGTAGCGAGTTTTGAATGAATTCATGCTCGACTACCATATACCCTGCATATGCATGATAACGAGCTACTCGTTGCTAGCTGAGAAGTGAGCACTCACCTTGACTAGTTGACACACTGAAGTTCTTCATCTCCACAATATCAAGGCATTGTCAATAGACACAGGGAATGAAAACAAAGAACTCTGTGGACTGTTGGTACTCATATTTCATGGAGCTTATCTAAGCCCCTGTAAGCATTTGCAAGAAAGTTAATCATATAACTACGTGTTTTAGAAATGTTTTGTAAAGTTGATCGAAATAGATTTTAATTAATTTAATTGAAATTAAGTTCGTCTTGATACGTTGACTATGAGTATTGTATTGAGGACTTTGGGAAACGGGTCTTCGTATGACACGGTACGAGGGAGGGGAAGTGAGGGTATCTGCGGAGAGGGGGGGGCTCGTCAATTCAATTGATGGCCAAAATTCAATGGTGTCACAAATGCGTCTAATGTGGGCGAGTTGAGTCACATGAATCTAACAGATTTTAACCTTAATTAAGGTAAAAGCAGTTGCCAAAATTGTGGGACAAGTCACGAAGCGTTGGAGGGGGGGGTTCAAGAAAGATTGAGAGAGAAATGAATAGTGGGTCAACGATTAGCACCCAGAACCTGGCAAATGGTAAATGGTAAACGGCAACTGGCAAATGGTTGCCCAGGCCGACGGGACGGCATAACAAAGTTCAAAGTGAGCCGTGCTTAAAATGGAAACGCTCAACAATTTTATTGAAATGAATTTGCAATTGCACAACAATTGAGAAAGTCAGTCGTCAAGTTGTTAAGAAAATGAAATGAAAATGAAATCGTTTAACCAGTGACTTGACAATGCATTTTTTCGCCTGCCCCACAAACCTCCCACAGTAACTTGTGAAGGGTTTCCTTCAGACTTATGCAAGTTGCATGCCTTAAGCCTTGGGCACACTCACACACCAGCACACCCACACCCACACACCAGCACACACACACACACACACACACACATTCATATGAATATGTAGGGACTCTCTAATGCTTGCACCCTCCTTGACGGAAAAAAGTGTGTCAAAAGTTTACTACACAGTTTCCCCACCCGACCCCGCCTTGCCCCAGGGACAGTGCACACTGGCACAAATCAAATTAATATTTAATAATCCTTAGAGCGACTCATTACATACTCCTACGTTTAACAGACATTTTTCCAACATTATTTTCAAATGAGTCAGACCTAAACACGTCCTGGCAAATTTGCGTCCTTCTAGATAATTACATGCTAAATAGAATGGGAATCTCTCAGAACTTGAATTTAATTCGTATTCCCCTTTTCAAATTAATTCCACTATAATGCATAAAGTAGTGCAAATGCAAATGTCCATAAAAAAGTCAACTGCTTTTATATGAATGTGAAAATATTGCAAATTTATTGATTTTCAGAAATATAAACATTTCCACGAGGAAGCCTTAATAATGTGATTGCTTTATTATATATTTATTATCGTTGTATTATAAATAATCCATGTCAGTAGGATGCTTCCCCAATGTATTCTAGTTCATAAACAATAAAATGTAGATAAGCAATTTTTAAAGAATCCCAATAAGTTAATTAAAGTGGAATTGTATGCGTTTAAATAGGAAAATGAATAGAATTTATATCAGTGTTAAAATCGAACGAATTTAAATAAAATATCATAAATATTTCATTTTAATAGTGTCTACAAATCTTGTTAAAAACGTTTTTTTATTACGCTTTCTATCAAATCTTGTCTATGTAAATTGCTTGCAATGAAAGGAGATGCTTCCGCTGTTATGCTAACAATCAACTGTTATCTTAACATTTCTGTTATGTTACTTAACAGTTTGCGGCTTTAATTATGCTTTGACATTAAGAACTCTAAAATCTGTATGCTAGTGTGGATTAATGCCTGGAAAAGTGCTCATTTATGCCATAGTGCGTTGGCCAGGCACATAGTGGCTAAGATGGATGGGAGTGAATGGGAAATATGTTGTGTTCTCCCCGTAGTCAAAAACTTCTGCAACCCAATCGAATGCGTTGCACAATTACGTACCAAGAGTTGTGGCACTGTTGTGCCTGCACATACATTCGTGCAACACTGTTTGAGATGCGACAACAAGTGGTACAAACAGGAAAAGTTTTACAGGATGCGAAATTATGTAAAACACAAGTGGCTGCTAAAAATAAGTGAATATTCCACTTGATTCGACAGCGAACTGTGAATTATTTACAGTGACAATTAGATGGAAATTACGAAAATGTCACAACTTTGGGTAACGCCCAACAAAATGGCAGGAAAAGCGCAAATGGAAACACAACAAATTAGTACGCATGGTGGTAGCCAGGGGGGGGAAGATATTAATATTAAAATAAAACAATAATATTATTATTTATTAAACCCAATCGATCATCTCCATTCTGCTCTTTGCATCTGATTGTCAGATAAATATAGAAATTCTAAGAATTGCTATAAAAGTATTTATATTGTCTACTTTGAGTTGCTATATTTAAATCGTAAATGAAAGCCTTGCAGTCAGTTCATGGCATGTGACAGCATTTCTTTTCTTCCTCATACTTCTCGGATAGATTGAGCTTACTTCAGCTGGCCCCCTCACCAGCTAATACCTGGCCACGTCCATGTTTGTGTGCACAACAAGTAGCTGCAACTAAACACGTGACTGTGAACTGTGCAACTGAATGTGGCATGCGACACACAGGGGGAATTGAGCAGATCGCTTGATGGCAAATGTTGTTGTGGGGCAAAAGGTTTCAGTGTTAATTACATTTGAATCATCTCGGGCAGCACTTCCGAAGTACTGAAACATTTGGGATGAATGCAAATGCAAATCAAAGTGAGTTATGAAAGTTACTACACTCATATTATTTGATTGGGTAAAGCTTTGTACAACTATTACGATACAACTGTTATTTGTGTCACAAAGTTTAAGTTAATTCAGTGAGTATACTCATTGAACAAGGTCAGTGCTCTTGTGAATAATTATTACTCGAATCACTGAATTTGCTTGTTCCACGTAAAAAGCAGTAGATGAAGTTATATTCATGAATCTTTGTACAATTCATAGCGAATAATTGAGTGTATAGTGGATTCATTCATCACTAAAATATTTATAAATAACTCACTGAGGTATTTATCTTCAATTACACAACTATCGTTCAGTCAAGGAAACATTAATCACTCAATGAATAAATGTAAAACTGAATCAATAAATGAATAAATGATAAACTGAAAAACTGAATAGTTATTCGCATCAATACGAATGATTGATTGAATATCTTTAACATTTGTAGTAAAACATTATTGAGTTGTTACGTAGCGTAATCAGCACCAACATCGTATCACTTTCTATGCTTACGTCAAACTCCACTTTTTACGCAACGCCTTGCCAAGTGTTTAGGCCAGGTTAACTAGCCCGTTCAACGAACCCTTCGAATATAGTAAATTGATTGTGTTTAAATAGGCAAATCATTTTATTTAAGTGTGATTACACAATTTATTATAAATGAATGAAATTATAAATGCATACTAAATATTATATTTATATTTATATTATGTTTTATAAGTACATTATTTCATTTAAATAAATTATCTTGCAAATCAGAGTAGTTGTACCCTCTACAGAACAGGCAGAAGCAGGCGCGGCAGTCCCTATAGAGTATATTTCAGTATCAACTGCCGAATCGAATCAACTTGAACCAGGTTCCTGTATACCATACGCAGATTAGTTTTATTTAATATTATGTATTCCTCCCCATGCTTTGCAAGCTTATTATAGCCAGTATTTCTGAACGTGCACACTTCTTACTTAACAGGCATTTGAAGAATACTCTTTTAAAACACATGTGAAAGTTTCATTAAGATCTGTCTAGAAATAATAAAGATATTCAGCGAAGAAAGAAGAAAGAATACAATATTTAGCTTTGAATCGCTTTGCTGTGCGCGAGCGAGACATGAGTATGTGTGTATGCATACATACATACTTGTGTGCATTGCACATGTATACTAAAGGTGGATAACTATCGATAGAACTATCGACACTATCGATGGTTGAGCACGATCGAGTTACCATCGACAACAGCCAGAGCCTTTCGATAGTGCCCGAAACCTATCGATGGTGAGATCGATAGTTGGCGTTTCACATTGCTAAGAATTGAAATTTGAGCGTGTTCTGTGCCTTGTGTAAAATCTTCAGCAAATTAAGAAAAAAACATAACAGGTGTTTAAAGAATTCCCTTTTGAAACTCTCATTTTGCATATGAATTCTTTGCTTGCTTATAGCAGCTAACTTTCACATATTTATACATATTTAATCAAAAGCTGAGTGTTACGACACTTAATTTACTTATGCCTGTGCCGCAGTAGTTCCCTATCTCGCTCGCACAAATATGCACACATGGTAAGCAGACGCATGTGTCACAGTCGTTCGCTGTCTCGCTCGCACACATGTGCTGCCTGCTGCTCTACGATTCCGTGGAAAAATAACTTTTATTGCTGATTATCTGTCTTATTTACAAACCGATCTTGATGAAACTTTCAGCGTTCCTTCTACATATCATTCTTAACGCACCTGTTAGAAGTGTCTACGTTGAAAAATGTGGCTATTATTCGTTTTTTTCGATTTGCGGGGGAAGAGGGGGGAGGTATCCAAAATTTAAAATAAACTTGATCTGCGTATGGTATACAGGAACTTTGATGCCAAATTTGGTGTCTCTAGCTCTTATAGTTGCTGAGATCGACGCGTTCATACAGACGGACAGACGGACAGTCGGACGGACGGACAGACGGACAGACGGACAGACAGACAGACGGACATGGCTCAATCGACTCGGCTGTTGATGCTGATCAAGAATATATATACTTTATAGGGTCGGAGATGTCTCCTTCTGCCTGTTACAAAAATTTTTTTCACAAAGTTAATATATCCCTGTACAGGGTATAACAAAAAAGGTATATTTAATGTATTATGTAATGTATTTAATTTAAGGTAAAAAATGGATTTCAACACAGTTCAAATGCTATACAAGCATCAAGATTTTTTGAAAACGAACTGCCAAATTTCACCATCAAAGAGTCCTCAGTCCTGATCTGCCCGTCGCACCGGATACAAGTTCCCAGGATTATTTGATTTTTTGGGTGAATCAAGTCGGAAACGTACGAGTAGATGCAATTCTTACTATAAGGCAATATCTGGAGAGGGCAATTGACACTCAAGATATGGACCCTCTGTTATGGATATGTCTAGGTATGTATTGGTATGCCTAACGAGTAATCAATTCTATATAATTATATATATTACTTTTTATTCCAGGTAAATCAAACTGATTTTCCCCCAATTAAAACCCTGTTTTGCAAATACTTCTGCATTCCCGCTACGTCCGTAGAATCGGAATGAGCTTTTAGCAAGGCGGGCCAAATTGTTACCGAGAGGCGAACCCGGGTCAAGGACGTAAATTTTAATATTCTTTTATTTTTAAATGGTTAAAATAAACCTTAATTTTCTTGAATACATTAAAAAAATTATTTTTATTTCGGACGATACTATCGGCGGCTTTCGATGGCACTATCGACACTATCGATGGTTCAAAATTAACTATCGTCGAATATCGATGGCACTCACTATCGATAGTTCTCCACCTCTAATGTATACACATTCATACTTATAGCATATATCATCATAGCAGCAAGCTTTTTGCGGATGTACACATACTCGATCGAAAACTGAGTGTTACTTCACTTCATTTTTGGAATTTTCCAACACTGTCATATATCACACTTGCCCAATATTGTTCAAAACTTGAATTTGTAGCTTATGATCTCTGAGTATTATAATGTTTATTTATTATTTAATTATTTTTAAATAATGGCGCGCAAAAAAGCTTCTTGAGAAGCTGAGAAGAGATAAGAGGAGATGTATTGCATATACATGTGTGTACAAATATGTATATGCAGTTCAGCAATAATAATTATCAAAATATTTGTATTATAGAGAGGTGTATATATAATTGAATACCCTGTGAATAATATATATCATAATATTAATTTACATAATTTATATATATGAATATGAATTTGGCAAAAGTTATGAATGTGTAAAGATTGGCTAGAGAATGCTGTCACTTTTGCCATTATAAAAGCTCTTTAGTCGAGCTTTCGTTGGCTTGGCTAAAAGCTCGAACTGTGCGCTTTATGCGCAGTGGCTGTCAAACTGTGTTCACTCCAATACCGTTAACAGGCTGCGACCGTGGAACTGTGGTGAGTTTCGTGGCCTTAACATTTGAGTGTTAAGCGAATTTGCGTTTGTCTTTGATGTTGATAACCTTTTTTGATAATGGCCCCAACTTCATTCACATAATTCACAAGGCTTTGTATTATTATACATACATACATCGATTATATATAATTGTATATGAGTGTGCGTGTGTGTGTGTGTGTGTGAAGAAGCGATAAGCGTATGCCACCTCTGACTCTACGGAAGACAGGCAGGCAGGCATTCAGCGGAATTCCAAGTACATAGACTCTATGCGGCTGATGCGTGCTCTTGAGGAGACTGACCCAAATAGTGAGCGCCCTATTGATATGACAGGTCGCTATTGATAGCCACTCAGCATTCGCATCTGCGGGCAGTAATTAAAAGCTCACAATATTTCGATTTTTATTTTTAGACCCGCGACTATCAAGAACGGAAGCCACAAATTCAAATTCAAATCTTTGGCTGAGCCTTTGGCACAACATTTAGTTCGGTTGGCTTCTAAGTAGAAATCGCAACGCAGCCATTGGTCGGTTGCCATCAACTGGTGGGGTGGGACGGGGCGTTAATGTTATAACGGGCCGACTGATTGACGCATGCGCTAAGCCGCCTCGTTACCGTAAGGCGCCAATGGGAAGCCCGCCTGCTGTGGGTGGCAATTGGGCGGCTGGTCGGGGCCAGTAAGTCGTTGGGCACTTTGTTTTTGGGGGACATTGTGGTTCGGGCGCCACACGATGTTGCAGGCGCTGCTGTTAATTTAAAAGCAAATGTGTCAACTGTTTCGATCTCAACTCAACATCTGGCCAATGAGTCACACACACAGACAGCATTCGTACCCCAGAACATGTAACATATGTACAATGTTTATTATGAAATTTTGAACTCAATGTTTTTTAATATTTACACACATAGTATTACTAGGGAATCTTAGCTTTTATATATATATTTATTATGATAAGCTTGGAAATATTTGACGAATGAAATGGAATTCAGAAACTATTATATATAAATGTAAATTATATAGTATAATTCGAAGTATCTAACGAATGCTAAGATATTACTATCAGTAACCCAAAAATACCTAAAAACTATTATATAGAAATGGAAATTATATAGTATCTTTGCAATTAAGATATACCTAAATTATAATGACCAGACTTTCTTTCACACGAAAGAAATGAATACATGTCCACATGTGTCTCTGGAACTATCCTCGAATATGAAGCTCGATTAGAATGATCCAAAACTCTCGCATTTTACAATTTTTCACTTGCAGACGTTTGTGCATAGCTCTTTGTATTTCTGCCAGCCGTCTATACCCTGTATGCTTAGCTGTTGCATCGGGTGTATGGCTTTAAAGTAACCAAATTATATAATATTACTTAAGTTAGAAAATTTAGAATATAAATTGATTTCTATAATAAAGTATTAATTATATATAGTTAATACGATCTGTTGAATCTATTGACAGATTAAAATTCTTAAAAATATACTTAAATAACTTCACATTAATTATTACCAATACATTATGAGGTATTATAATCGATTCCTTTATATTCGAACATTTGTCTTCTTGGTGTGAAATGTAAACGCTTTAAAGTTACCCAAGTAATGGAAAGCGTTAAAAGAGTTGAACTAATGGCAAATGCAAACACATATGAATGCGCCATCTACCGCCTGTAACAAATAAATGTAAACAGACACAGAAGTATACACACATACATATATATATATATATATATGTATGCATGAACATTTTGATGTATGTGCATTATCAGTGGGAGCTGCATTTGGGTTGCCGTTTTAGTTGGTGTTGGCTTCTTCACGCCATTTTATCAGTTGACCTACAGAGCGGCAGTAGCGTTGACGTTGACGTCGACGGCAGCGTCAGCGTCAGCGTTAACTTTAGCGTCAACATCGGCGCTGCAGTTTGTAGCTATTGTTCCAGTTTAATGTGTACTCGCTGCCTGAAGCTGACAAAGATAAAGAATCTGGGGTTGGGCCCTGTCCCGAGAGCACACACTTTTTCCATTTCGCCATGGGACTAAATTAGTGCAGAGCACCAAGTTTGCATCCTGTTGCCGATAAATATGAAAAGAGTCAGACAGTCGCACAAGCGCAGAGCGATAAACTTTTGTTGCAGCAGCATTGACGGCAGAGCACAGACGACACGACAAAACACAGCCACCCACGCCACGAACCTAGTCCAGAGAGCAGGCACTTTGAGAAAGAGAATGTGAGAGAGGAAAAGAGAGAGCGCAGCGACGCAACAGGCTTGGCAAATGCAGTTAACGTCAACGTCAATGGCGACTGCGCTGCCTACTGTCTGCTGCACTCGAGCGCAGTTCACGTTGTCGCTAGAGTCACAAGTCAGGAACTAAAAATACCAAGAACAACATGCAAAACTTCGCCGCCAACGTTAACGTTAACGTTGCACAGTGGTTCAAGTGTTCATTGGGAAGAAATTATTCGATAAAATTTCGTCCGGTTATTGGTCGATCAATCATTTTCGATCGATTGTTTTATCATACCATAACCAAATGTATTATAATTTAATGAAAAGGGTCAGACCGGTTCCGTTGTATGTCCTGCTTGACACATTGGTGCCAAGTTTACAAAGGGTAGATATAAAACTGAAACTAGTTTGCAAAGACGCTGACGGACATGGTTTTTTAGTAGTTCTGCCCAGTCTGTCTTACTGCGTCACACATTTGATCACAAAGTTAATAAAGGTTGTTCTATATTTTTTTAATTTAACTTTTTGATAAAGTTTTGGTCCGCTCCAAAAACTTAAAATATGATGAAGTTTGCACTACATATGAGCACTTATAATTTTAGCAGACTTCATTCATGTTGCGCCACGGTAAAATTTGCGGCAACTTTGCACGTTGAGTTCGTCGCAGCATTAGTGCATTTGGCTATGTGTGAGTGCCAGTGTGCTTGCGTATGTGTGCACGCTAGCGCTTGCGTCTTCGGGACTTGTTCGTTTCGCGGGTCGCTCGTGTGCTGTCTTCAACGGTGTCAGCGGCGTCGCTGTCAAAGTTCTTCCAGTTGGACATTCGGTTGCGTGCCGTTGTACGAGACGGTCGCACAATTTTCGGTGCGTTGTTTTAGGCCTGCGACTGTGACGCCTGGCCGCCTGGCTGTCTCTCAATTATTGTTGGTGTTGCTTCTTGTGGTTCTTCAAGTGCAATTTTGATTTTTTTAAAGTGCTCACTCAAAGTGCTAATTGTTTTTTTTTGTTGTTGTTGGTGTTTGGTGCCTCGAAGGATACATCGCCTGCGATACGCGCGCTGCAGGATCGCAAAACATTTCATGTCTCTGGCCACTTTCCTGGTCTTTCTTTCTGTATTCATTCTTTTTGCTAAAGTAGAAAGTAATAGAAGAATCGAGGAGAGGAGAATAACCATTAAAGTGCCAAAGGCTATGAATCTTAAATAAGCAAAAAAAAAAAAAAACATTGATAAGAACGAACCAAGACAATTGTAATAGAAGATACGAGAACCAAACCTTATCAAAAAGTGGCCGGCAAAATTGTCCAAAAATTTTGAAAATTTAAAAGTCGCGCGCGAAAGTTAAAACGAAATCAAACCACGATCTCTGCTAAGGAAAATTGCTAAGCTAGGAAGCACCAACAAAAAATGAGGAAAAGAGACAGATAATAGAAAAGAAGCACTGTAGGATCCAGGCAACAGCTGCCCAAAATGTTCTCCTATTCATCCGCTTTGTTTGCGTCTTCTTAATCTTTTTTTCTCAGCAAGCGTTTTCTGGTGAATTCGCGTTTTGACATTATTTTTTCTCGTTTTTTTCCCTTTTGGGTTTGCGGTTGCGGCTTTTGGTTTCATACATATAACTTTTATTTCACTTGTTATTATTTTTGCTGATCTTGAATAATTTTGTGTAGCTCATGCGCTTGTTATATTGCGTATTCCTGAGCGGCTCTACACATAGTTGACAAAATCAGTGGCAATTTCTGAATTTCGTTTTTCCCCCAACTCATTGCAGTGCCATAAACATCGTAACCTTTTCTTTTTTGAACACGTTCCTAACGCATCGAAATCAACACCTCGAATACGAACCTAAAAACTGCCCTATACAATTTAAAAATAATTAAATAACCAAATAGCTGCCAAAACACAAACTACAAGAAAGCCACACAATCATGGGATCAACGGGATCCCAGACGGCTGTGACGTTGCAACAGCGGCAGCGACACGCGATGTCGCTCCTCTGGCGCCTGTTCGCCGTTATCCTCGTTCTGAGTACCTGCCATGTGTCGCTGATCAATGCCAAGGTGAGTAACATTAACAGTTTTTAAGGAATAACAGAATATGCTTAAGGTTAACAGAGCAGATTCAGCCTGCAACAAGCATTTAACAGAACTTTTATTTAACAGGATTTCTTAACAGGATAGCATAGCATATGTTATAATGATCATAACAGAAGTTTAACATAAATATTAGAATCTTAGGGCTTTGAAGGAAACTCTCCTACAAGTAGATTCGTTATCATTAACATTTGACAATAAGAATTATAAATCTTGTATATATGAAACTAGACATAAGTAATGCTTTAATTCTGTTTGAATGATCTCATAGATGCAAAGAACTGATCAGACTGATCACTGTTATCAGAACCATAGCGTCAAGTGATTACCAGTGTTGCCAATGGAAAACACTCAAATATTTAATTAGAAACCACTTTGATTTCGATACTATCACATTTTTGGCAATCATTCGCTATGGTGACACCACCGTGTGAGCTAACAAATTTTGGTTTCTCGAATATCGTACATATGTATGTAACTACTAGAAGAATCAAGAATCTTTCAAACATTTCTCAAGCAGTCCCCTGAGACATTTAGAGCATCCGCACACACAGGGAGAATGATGATGCTCGAATGATCTAGTTTTCCTATGGCGGATGACACAACACCCAACAACAGCTAAACAGCCAACGAACTTGAACTATTTTACATCGCAGACACATAATATATGTGTATTATCATAGCAACAACAACAAGAAACTAAACAAAATTTATAGACGGCCCCAGCCACATAGGTTGTTGTTTGAGCACAGTTTTTTCACCTTTTGCTGTTGACCTTTGCTCATTTGTAACAAATTAATAAAAAACTAATGAAAATGAACCACACACAGTCATAAAATATTATTTTAGAGTAGGCAGAAGGAGAAGTCGAACTGGAAAACACTTGTGTACGCATTACTTATCAGTATATTAGCCATAGACAGAGTCAGAGTCAGAGTTGGCTCTACTCAAAATAGACCGGGTGTTAGCATACCCACTATATATATATATATATATATATATATCTGTATGTACACACATATATATGCATATGATCACATTATTAGCTGAGACCGGATTTGATTGCGACAATTTTTGAAATTTTTTTTTGTTTTTAATTAAATGGAAACAATTATTTTGTCTGACAGTCCCCCGTTGACCTCAATGGGGTCAATCGGCGGGGTTATCACAATCCAAAAAAAAAGAAATAAAATAAAATAAATAATACAAAAAAATTAAAGAAATAATAATATTCATGAAATACTTGAATACTTATTGGGTTGCCAATTTAAAATATTTGAAACACCAAATTCATATACATACATAAGAATACATATTTTGGGATTTGCCAATTATGAGAGGCGCCTTTTGTTGCCCAACAAATTTCTCTAGCTATCTGCATGGGTGTGTGTGAATGTGTGTGTGTGTGTGTGTGTGTGTGTGTGTGTGTGTTATGCGTGTGTGCCCCCATCATAATGAGCTGCGAGCTGATAGCACTCTTATCAGCCTGTTAATGACATGTAGTCGAAGTCATCGCTGTCGTCGTCTTGCAATGAAATAATTTCTTAAATTAACATTTCACAAAAACATCAAAAAAAAAAAGAAAGAAAGAAAAATAGAAAATATAATTAAAATACAACAATAAATGTAGAAATTGTTTTCAGTTCTACTTCCATTTTTCATTATTTTTTGGGTGGACAATTGATGGGAGCTGAGTTCATCAATTGCTGTTCTTGGTGTTTTATCGCATCGGAAATTGCGTAAATGGGGCCAATCCGCATCGGACTCGGCCAGAGACCCGGTTGCAATGTACGCCTTATCACAGCAAAGAAATAAATCTTGTGCATTACATTTAAATCTGCGAAAATAACAGTAATTAACAATATTAAGAATAGGCCCGACATACATGTACACATACATGTTGTAATGGGGTCAGTGACAATGCGTTGTCTATGCGGCGTATGCGTAACATTCAGGCGACTCAATATTGCGCATACGCAGAGGTGGTCATAACTATATGGATCATGATCCTTGCCTGAACCAAGTGAGAGCGTATTCAACTGGCTACTATGTGCAAATACCTGACCTCATCTGACCCAATTAGCTGATCAAGTTACTAGTTAAAGGTGGCGCCAGCAGCATTTAGCTGCTTTATGCTAATTACAGCCATAAGATATGTATATATTTATATATATATTGAGATACAGATGTACACTGCAGATACAGGCATTCTGTGTATCTGTGTGATCTTTTGTGCAGAATTTGTATCTATAGACTGACATATGTGGCCTGCATGTCATCAGGTTTCTTGTGTCTCAGTCTCAGTCTCAGTCGCAGTCTCAGTCTCAGTCAGCCTGTCAAAATATTTGCAACGACAGCAAACAGTTGCCACAAAACAACAATTAACACAGCGCTTTGTGCCACAGTTTGCCGGCATGGCAAATCAATTCTTGAGATGAATTTTCATTTCGCTGCTTTCGCTTCGTGCTCGCCCAGATCGTGTATTGCCCATATGAT
Organism: Drosophila funebris; assembly: GCA_018901825.1. Taxonomy (NCBI): domain Eukaryota; kingdom Metazoa; phylum Arthropoda; class Insecta; order Diptera; family Drosophilidae; genus Drosophila; species Drosophila funebris. Next base: position 57,599 of record JAEIFK010000033.1, read on the forward strand.
TTTATTTTTTTTTGACTTTTTCAATTGTTTGTTTGTACAACATATGGACACAAGATGTTGCCAGAGCGAGCGCATGTGTTGCTGGCACCCCTGACCCCCTGTCGAGAGATCAAGAGATCGAGGGATCGTATATGTAGATGTACATATAGATATATCTGAAATTATGTACAAGTATAACTGGCGATCTCATGCAAGTTGCACTGGAATCATCAAGGCAACAGCAGACATTGTCAATTGCAATCGCTCGACACGAGCAACAATTGCTCGTGCTGTTGTTGTTATTGCTGTCATTTGCCCAACTGTTTGACACTTGAGCTTCAAGTTCAGGATAGTCAGTACTCACAACAACAACGACAACAACAACGACAACAACAACAACAAGAACCAGAACAACAACCTGCACACTTCTAGTGAATGCATTACTTTTAAACAAATAAGTATTATTAGATGCAAGTGCGTTTCCCGCTTAGCCCCCCATTTCATTATTGTAGCCTCTCCTTCTCCATATGCTCACTATGCGCCCACTTGGTGATAGTGCAAAGTGTTGGCTTTAACAATTGGCAGCAACCCGGCGCTTCCGCCTTGTGCATTACATTATGCGAGGGGAGCATCAACAATTAGTCATCCAGTTTTCTGTCTCTCTTTCGTTTTCATTTGCATTTGCTTCGTTTAGTTTTTCGTTTTCAACCAAAACTGGCCTAAAATACAACAACAGGAGCAGCAGCAACGGCAACAGCGGCAACAGCTGGCCAACGTCCAACAACAGCAACAACAACTGACAACAACAGCAACAACAACAAGCAGCAGAAGAATAAGAAACTGATGTATGCATTTTGTAATAGCCAAATGTCTGAGGCAAACATCTAAAAATAGTTAGCGAACACACCGCGACAGATACAAGATACAATATCTACATGATACAACAAACGCATTGAATATTTTGTATTTTGTATTTTGTATTTTGTGTATGAATTCGTAAATGGATAAGCCATAGACAGCAATTGCATCAAGTGTTTGAACAATACATTGAATGTGAACGAAATGAATCTGTTTAGTTTAGTTTAGTTAAGTTTCCTGCAAGGGAACTGAACAGCTCAGGGCTGCTTGCTATGAAATGGGCTTGATGACGAGGCTTACAGCTTACAGCTTACAGCTTACAGCTTACAGAAAGCTGCCTGCTGCGCCATTCTGTCTCAGCTCAAGTCTGGCCGAGTGTCAGCAGCTTTTCAAATAACGCCTCCAATATCTAAACATAGACAGGAATGCGTTGGGTTGCACATGTTTCCCCCGTAGTCTTCAGCGTGTTTCGCGGACTTCCTAAGGGATCCCATGCTATAATCCGATTCTACTACATCTGTATAGAAGTATATACAGTACATACAGTCTGTCTGTATTTCTATGCAATACTATTGAGCATAGACTAAACACAGCTAAATAACAAACTTCGTTTGTGTCGGGCGCCGGCGTTGATTGCAAAGTGGTCAAAGTGAAGTATAAACCAATTTTTAGTATTGTTGTTGTTGTTGCTGTTGTTGTTGTTCTCTCTTCATCATTTGTTTTTCTTCAGTTGGTGCTTAGTTGTTATTTTTGTAATCCAATATATGCCTGGCACGTCTGTGCCTCAATGTGCGAGTGTGTGTGTGTGCCACACTCGCACACACTCTCACACTCGTTCAGACATTATGAATAATAATTGTTTGACTTTAGCATTGCGTAAATGTTGAAAATAGAAAAAGACAACAAAACGAGAATGTAAAGAGTCGTGTCGAGGGAGCCCCCCATCCTCATCCCCCCCGCAACAGACTTTCCTCCCGCTGACAGAGCAAAACTGTCGCAATTTGCCTTTTAGTTATTACAAAATGCAAAACTGAATGAGGAGACTGACTGACTGGGCTGACTGGGCTGACTGGGTTGAGTGGGTGTCTATATCCATTTATTCATTTATCTATCTACGAGTAAGTATTGTGTCATCCCAGCGTCAGCTGTCTATGTAATTAACTATCTGAATAACTAAAAAATAAAACAATAAAAGACAAATAAATGAGGAAAAGAAAAACATTAAAATGAACAAAATGCCATTTCGAAATGCATTTATATGAGAAAATTATTTACAAATAGAAACAAATGTTGCAAAATTGCATTCAATTGTTGAATTTCAAGAGAATTCTACATTAACCCAAACCCAATAATTTTTATGACCATGATGATGTTCTTGTTGCCCACAATAATGTGTGATGTGCTGTGATGTGCTGTGATGTGATGTGCTGTGATGTGATGTGCTGTGAGGATATTAATACTTGTATAATGCAACATTGTCTTTGAATATCGAATTGCTTAGGCGATTCTGTTTTTGATCGCCTGTGATTCGAATACAGATTAAATAGAACTGGTTCTATTTGGGTTCCAGTTTTTTTCGACGAATCACTGATAGCAATCTTGACTTTACTTTATTAATGCTTTCCCATTCGCATGCGCGTGATATAACCTCCATTTATCTATTTCAAATTTAATCAAATTTTCCACTTGAATTCAGTTATAAAGCATCCAAAGTGTCGCCAAAAACGTGTATTGCTCTTATTAACTAGATCTCTGAGTTAAGATTGAAGCACACAAAAAGTAAATGGAATAAAACGATGTACATCTTAATGTCTCATTTAGATGCTATCGAAAATCATAAATCAACTTGAGCCTCTTACATTATGTAGATCTATGAAATGTCTGTTAAGCTTCGGATATGTTAATGTTAAGCCGCTGTTATCGTTACAGTATCAGCTTAGTGGGAAGCGAGAACAGACATATGTTAATTGGATAATTGTTGCATAATATGTTAATTTATAATATTAGAATATAATAATAATATCCGCATATGGAATGAAATGAATATTATTATTATTACTATTTATTATTATTAATTATTAGAATCATTTATTTATATGTTAGTCTCAACCATTCTGAATCGACTTGATATATCTAGCTAAATTAAACACATCTTATGCTTCTGATAGATGAGCTCAGTTCTTTCATAATATTTGATTAGATGCATCAGTTTAATGACAAATTCTTGCAATTGCTTTATTGCTTCTAGAGTAACTGAGCATTAAGATACAAAGGCTCTATGGCTGCCTATCTATAAATCACAATCAGCACAGCTGTTTTAAAATTCATTTATTTTAGCTAGAGATCAGATCAGAGTTTGGGTTTGTCTTGAGCTTGGGATATATGTATATATGTATATATATAAAAAGAGGAAAGGGTGTGGACTTGTCCCCCAGATGCGGATGGGGTGACATCAACAGCTGCAACTCTTCAATATATGCGCCAATTTATAATCATTTCATAAATCTTCTGTTTCTCATTGTGTTGTTGTCTCTCTGTTTTGTTTTTGGGAAATTAAAAAATGCCTGTCTTCAGTCAATAATGTCTGATGCCTGATGCCTGATGGTTGAGCTGATGGCTGATGCTTGATTATATGCTGGGGCCATGTCTGGAGGGAGTTGCATCATCTCCAGACTCGCTGCTGGAGCATGACGTTGTCAGCATTGCCGTTACGAATTGTATCAAAAATTAAAAAAACATATAAATATATATGTTTATATTAAAGGGGCGGCTACTCGAAAATTTGTTGAATTGAGTCGAGTTCATTCAAAATTGCTCATCAATTTGAATTAATTGAAGCCGAGCGCGCGTTAATTGCCAAATCGTTTTACATCGGTTTCTCAACACATGGCAACATTTTCCAAGACTCACAAAATATATAAAAACAATAAATGATAAAGAAAAAGAAAAAATAAAAATAAAAATACTTAAGCAATTTGTTGCTTTTAGTTTTTGCTAGTCAATTAATTAGTAAACAAAGCATAAAAGCCAAAAAATCAAACGAGGCAGCAATAAATGCATAATTATGCTAATTAATTAATTTCCTATTGCATATGTTTATGTACACAAATCAGCTAACTGTGTGTGCCAAGGCGAACTTCAAATACCCTACACTATGTCTGCATTTTCTTATTACAACTTCATTGATCCTGATCTTGATTGAATAACTTCTATATCTACCAAGATCTATAGACCTAATTTAGATGCCACCTTGAGGGTGTCACAAACGCTGTGAGCAAACAAATATTCTTAATCGATGATAGTTAATCATTTCGTTTTTCGATTGCTTTAATAGTTTTTAATGGGCTTTTGTTTGGTTTGCCGAAATATTTAGCTAATTATGAGCTCTGCCGTCATATTACTATGTTAGCCATGTTACTTGGCTGCTTAGTCAGCGAATTGGTAAGTCCGTTGATGTTGGTGTTCTTATTGTTGTTGTAATTGTTGCCATTGTTGCTGTATTGTCAAATCAATTAAGTAAAAATGTAAAGCGTTCGATAGACTTCAGTTGAAGGAAAGGAAAGCGCATAGTTGAGCATTTCCAGTTCCAATTGCTGATAAGATATAACTAACTAATAGAGCACACACACACACACACACACACACACACATACACACACACACATGTATATGGCTGGCATAGTTTGCTGCTTCTTTCCACTTGTTGCTATTGTTGTTGCTTTCATGCTCATGTCATTGTTGCCAAGTTGATAAGCGAAGCAACATGACGCGTTCTAACGGCATCTGATAGCCGCTGATAGTGTGTGACAGTGCTTGCCAAACTGTACACTCATAAAAATTTATAGTCTATCAAATGTCAGATATTGTATCATAAAGTTTCACACAAGAGTACTCAAATGCAGCAAGCTTTATCTAAGTATGCTCAACTTACAGCTTTCAGGTGCTTTTGAAAGTTGCATTAAAGCTTTTGCACCCACAATGTCAAAGTAGTCACAATTATTAATGGATTAATATGAAGCAACTAAACTTTGAAATGATCTTTAAGTTGCAACTAGCTTGAAGCTCGGAGGAGCTTTTGTAATCACGGCATGTAGAGCTTGGCTGTTTTAGTGATATCAATTGCAGTTGGATTAATATTAAGCTCTATTTTGGATACTTAGCTAAAATGAAAGATACAATATCTGTCTTAAAGTTGTCTTAGGATTTAACGCTGCATTTTCAATGATGTTTGTGGACTTTTACTAGATTTGGATTAATCTAAAGCTTGTTTCGTTCGCTGTGTCTCTATTTGCTGGGCAATTGTGGGACTGGGTATTGGACTTGGACTTGGAGAGCTGATGAATCTTAATTTAATGCATATTTGTGACATTTGCATGCATTAAGTCGCACACTCGCCCCTTTGTCGCTTCGTCTTCCTCAAATTTGTTGTTGTTGTTATTCTTATTTTATTTGAATTTTTGTTTGGATCTTGGATTCTGGCAACCGGTTTAGCTTATTAAGCGTTTAACGACGCAGATGCCGCCGTTGCCGCTGTTAACGCTACGGTTGCCACAATTTATGATTACGCATTTGTCTTTGAAACTAGTTGCCTTATCAGTTGGCCATTTAATAGCCAGATTTTCGTTTGTTACCCCAAAACGATTCAGTTGCGTGAACCCAACAACAACTTTGTCTGAACTGAACTCAATTGTAGTCAACTCGTGTGCGCTGACTAAGCGTCCAAATATGCGCCCTCTAAACGATCCGATACTCAGCTATTCATAAACCCAATAAGGGAAAGGTGTCATATAGTACGAGTAGTACGAGTACGCGTTCAATTTGCTGTACTCAGCGTTAATGCACTTGCGATATTTCCAAGTTCAATAACATTTGCGTTCGCAGATTGCCGCCAGATCAAGTGACAGTGGCGTGACTTGAATGGCATAGAAATAGAAGAGAGTTTTTCCAGAACGCTGGGATACGATGACAGAAAGAATCGACTAATGTCTAGGATTACCTATTTGCCATCCCGAAAAACCATAGCGAACACCAACCAGAAGCTGAACAAAACTCAACTCAATCGGAAGATTCTTCAAAAAGAAGAAAACAGCTGCTGATTGTAACAGATTGTTAATCGGTCGAGAGTTAAGAGTTAAGAGGGGCTTGATTGATGGTTTTTTAATTGTGTTTCGTATTCATATATCTTCCATAGAGAGAGAGAGAGAGAGAGGGGAGAGAGAGAGAGAGAGATGAACAATACGATAAACTGAAGACTTAGGAGCTACAAATCTTTTCATTGTCATATCGTTTCTGTTTCAGTATCTGAATCTGTATCTGTATCTGTATCTGTTTTGCAAAAGCTTTTTAATTTTTGGGCAAAAACAAAACAAGTTTTAGGCTTTGTGATCATCAGCTCGATGATCATCATCTCATTTCTCATTGATTTATGCATTAATAATTCAATTAGCAGCAACTTTTGCCTCAATTCTCACTATTTCGTCTTTTGTCTATTTTCAGGTATGTCTCGAGTCAATATGCATTAAACATACAAACATATATATATATATATATCCACAGATTGGTAAGTGTGTCTTGGTATGTGTGTGTGTGTGTGTGTGTGTGTTTGAACTGTTTTAGACTTTTTAAGCAAGTTAAACAGACAGCTTGACGCTTGAATTGTCTTTGACTTGGACTGCGGCTACCTCACTGAAGTAACTGCCACGCCCCAGCTCTAGGTATAGGTCAGCCCCCCTTTCTCCCTTTCTGCTGTGCTCTCCTCATCACTCTTTGCACACCCGCACCGCACCTCAATGTTGCTTCGGACATGGACCACACCATTGAGCCAATTGCCGGTCACTAAATGTGGCCATTAGCTGCCAAAAGGCAAATATTTGTCGCTGTCGCTGTCGCTGTTGCTGTCGCTAGACCCGGCGACAGCAACAACAACGTTGCCAAGAACAACAACAAAAACAACAACTACTCGACACTGAGCCAAAAGCCAAACTTGATTTATTTCCTGTGTGTGCGTGTCGCAGTCTCAGCTGATGTTGTTGTTGCTGTTCTGGTTGTAGTTGCTGTTGCTGTTGCTGTTGCTGTTGTTGCTATTGCTGCTGTTGCTGGCAACAATAAAACGTGCCGCCAAACAAACTCTAAGCAGCAACACATCGACATATATACACATTAGTATATATTATTTTTGGTCAGCTACCACAACAACAACAACAACAACAACAACAGAAGCAACTTGACCTTGACGCGTGTTGGGGTCCACTCCATTAGGCAACCTCTTGCTGCTGCTGTGGCAGTGAGTCAGTGTGGTAAAGTAGTAAAAGTCTTGACCGAATCTTTAATACACTCTAAATATGCAAACATATTTGCAGACTTAAGCAAACAACAGACTGAAGTCATTCCAATCGATAGTATCAACAGAAACTATCGATTTTTTTTAAGGTCCATTGAATCTAAATCAAAAAGTTAAATTCTCTTTTGTATAGTTTGAGAGAAGGTTGCAATCAAATCAATTTGGAAATTGATTACTTCAGCACAAAGCATAAAGTCATTGATATTTGAATCTATGATCATTATATCGCTCCTATAAATATAAATATACATAAGGCTAGATACTTCATGGGAATAGATAATGCTTTTTATACCCTGTGTCCATTATAAATGGGCAAAAAGAGTATGATAGATCTGTGCAAGTGTAAGTAACAGGCAGAAGGAGGCGTGGCAGGACCCTTAAAGTATATATATTCTTGATCGATTGAGCCATGTCTGTCTGTCCAAACCGTCTGTCTGTATGAACGCGTCGATCTCAGCAACCATAAGAACTAGAGACACCAATATCTTAGCTCAGACACATCTCACTTAACAGATGCTTAAGGAATATCATATAAAAACAGTCCTGAAAGTTTCTTTAAGATCGGTCTATAAATAAGAGAGATTATCAGAAAAGAATGTTGCATTGAACGACTGCGATACATGCATTTGTAAATGAAGTGACATATCACTCAGCTTTTTACCGAGTATATGTACATATGCAACTGCTGGCTGATATGAGGATTGTTAAAACACCTATTAGATACATACTTCTTTATTATCCAAATACTTAATTTAGGAGACTGCTTGACATTAAGAGTATTTGTAATTAAGAAACTAAATCGTTTTATATGCTATAATCCAGCAGAACTTTGATATTCATTCATTGATTCGGCAATAAGAAGATATGGAGAGAAAGGCATTTTGAAAGATCTGTGAGGAGACTGATGCTCGTAAAGAATAAGAGCAAAATACAATTCGATTTAATGTGATTCATATTTAATTATTGAATTCATGTTGCTTCATTATTCAGTCGACTTACAATTGGAGATCTTCAAGCTTCTCTCCGCCCACAAAGCCGAGAGTTTTCAAGTTTATAATTATTGAAGTCCATGACAAGCGTCAAATGATTTCTTGAGCTATCTGCATGATTTATGGCCAAGAGTAATATTGTCATAAGCGTATAACAAAATTGAAGTTAGAGGCAATTGGAAGATGTAGAATAGGCCTTCAGCTGGTGTCGCTGTATAGTTAAAATATTAACATATATATTATATACATAATAAAATAAAACGAGAAGTCAAACAAAAAGCATAAAATATGAACAGCTAATGAACAAATGTGCATATATGCACTAGCACCAAGAATAGTAGGTGTGTATTTTATGGGCTAAACAAATGTTAAATTGTTTTGCAACTTTGGACTTGCAGCAGTTAACAGTTTGGCAGGCAACTCAGTCAACTCAGGCATCGCATTCATCAGCTGAGACCTAGTTAAAGAGGCGACTCGGGGGGCAGGAGTGACGGGAGGCCATTTGAGGTGGCTGCCACTCATCATCATCATCATCATCGCAGTTGCAGTCACAATCGCAGTTGCAGTCGCAGTCGCAGTCGCAGTCACAGTCACAGCTTACGCTAATGCAGTTCAAGTGTTAGAAACATAGAAGAAATAACTCATTTTTGTAGCTACAAGTTTCTGGGTAAATGTTCAGCAATGCGCTGAAGAAATCAACAAGCCGCTCAAGAGGCCGTCGCCACGCCTCTTGCCCCTTGCCCCTTCCCACCAACATTCCCTCCCCTTCCCATCCCTTGCCTTGCTCACTCCACTCGTGTCACTGAGACGTTCTGTGACAATGACAAGGAGGCCTACAAAGATTTGAGACGCTGACAACTGAGACTGAGGTTTTACGCGCACGGGCACGGGGAAGGTAATGAGGAGGGGGGATTGAGAGAGAGGTGCAGGCTGAACGAGATGCTCCTCAGTAATTACGTTTACTTGTTGTCTGTTGCCGTTGTTGTTGTTGTTGCTGCTGTTGTTGCTGTTGTTGTCTGTGTGCCGTGTAGGTGTAATACCTTTAATAAGCAGGATGACGTTGCACTTGACGTGGTAGACTGCAGTTAAACAGCGCGCGCAGTGCGTGGCTCAGGGGCGGAGTGCGGGTGGCGGGCTGGCGGGAGTCGCCCATTGTTCGGCGCAGGCTGCTGCACTCGAGTTGCTGCCCCCTTTTGGCCTCGGGCACCTGCAGCCTATAAGTTGCTTTTTAACTTGCCAACGCCACCGCCATCGCCTCCACCAGCATCTTCCCCTCTCCGCAACGCTTCGAGCATCATAATGAACCTTATTCTGTGCAGCCGCATTTTGAGGTTAGTTTTGTGTGCAAACAACAACAACAACAACAACAACAATAAGAGAGGCACATTGTGCTTTGCCCTGTAGGAAATGTTGTCATATGTTAAAAAATTATTGCTAAATTTATTTAGGAAAATTCACATTGAGCGCAAATTTGCAGCAAGAGCAAAGTTATAGGATCAATAGAAGATTGATTGATTGCAACCTCTAGACAAGTCTATTTGCTGATTGCTAAGTAACTTCTATAACTTCTGAAGTAAATAGCTGATAAAATCTGTGTAATTATCATGCTGAAAATTTGCATTAAAGTTGTCTTGGCTCGGCATGGCCGGTCTGAGTCTGTCTTGGCCTGGCCTGATGGTGGCTAGCTGGTTAGCTGGCTAGCTGGCTAGCTGGCTGACTTGGAGCAATGACAACGTGCTTTGCATGTTTGGCCTGTGCCGGGGCGAGACTGAAAGCCAAATGCCGCGCCCACTTGGTGCGCCAAACACGTCGCCAAAAACAATCAGAAAACGCGTCTTCACCCGTTGTTCGTGTCCAAATCTGAGTTCGAGTCGCAAGCCGCGAGTCTGGCTTGAAGTGTGGCTTCTTTATTGCCAACGTAATGGCCATTAATTATGCAGCTTCTATGCCCAGTTAGACAGTCAGTCAGTCATTCAGCCAGTCAGCCAGTCAGTCATTCGGTCTGTCCGTCAGTCTGCCTATTAGTCAGTTGGCTTGTCAGTCTGGCAATTGCTATTCCCATTTCTGATTCTGGACGCCTTTTGCATACGCTTTTCGTTTGCCGATTAACCAATTTGGTAGGCCGCCAATGTCTTGGCCAATTTGATTGATTTAACATCTAAGTTTTATGAGTATTTATTTTGTATTCCAATTTAATTGGATTCGGTTGTTATCCTTCGCATGCGATTAGTTGTGATGAGGTAATATCTGGGCAGCGCGATAAGCTCAATCCGCGTGAAAATCGTTCTACCTTAACTCGCTCGACTGCATGAACCGCGAGTCCGAGGCCAAGAGTACGGGGTCTGCAACTGTGAATGGGGGGCTATTCGTTTGGGGTCGGGATCCCAGTGGCAGGGAGGGTTTACGGTGTCTGAGACGGCGACGGCGACGACGACGATGTCAGTGTTGGGGAGCGTGCGATGCGACGTCGGTATTCCTAGATAAGTTAATCGCACAACTGCGTTAGCTACGTCAATATTTAATTTATTGATATTGCTATTGCTGGGCTGACTCGACGAGTCGACAAGTCGACGACTCGTTTACACTGTCATACAGATGAGCAACGCATTGACCTCAAAACCCTGGCCGGACATCTGGACAAGAAGACAGACAGTCTGTCAGAGAGTCAATCTGTGTGACTTGACAAGGAAAAACTGTCAGCATCCACAACAATAAGTATGATCGATTGCGGTTCTGTTTTGTTCTGTTTAGCTTTCGGTTATTCATAAGTGTAAATCATATACAAGTAATTTCAGCACTCAAAACAGCATTGTGAGTGTAAGGCCGAATCTATTGTAATTTTATCTTTGATTTTTTCTTAAGCAAACAAATATCTATAGTTATTTTCTTGTAGTCTTCTTGTAACTTCATTCATCGATTTCAGGCACTTTCCATGCTCTCATCTCAAAAGCTATGTAAAGCTACTTGAGTGTGTCTGTTAAGTTACTTTAATGTGTCTGTTATGTTAAAATTAACATGAACTTTGCATAAATTTGTCTGTTTGCAATATAATTACATGAGCAAGTTCCCTTTCGATTGTTTTCTCTGGCTGACAGAATGGAAATGATTCGATTGGAATTCTTGAAATGCTATTGAGCTAAACTGCTATAGGGGAGTACGTTGACATTTTAGAAAAGAGAAGGTTCAGTCAACTTGTTGGTCTCTCATTGCTCTGACAAAGTAAGATCGTATTTCGAAGTATTCTCTCGTATTGCTAAAAGCTTTGCAATGAGTGTAGAATTCATATTCATACCCATACTCGAATGGTCGAGACTTCCTCCCCTTCGGCTGAGACATTTCGCTGGCTTGTTGTGCAGTGTTGTTGACGTTTCGTCTTGGCCAATGCCCATAAGGAAGTTGACCACACAAAATAAAATGAAAATGAAAATAAATATAAGAAAAAAAAAAACAGAAACAAAAACAAAAACAAAACACTGCAGAGGCTATTAAACAATAACTCAACTATGCGTAGTTGTTACTAACCATGTATATGTATATCCATATATGAATGTTTGTGTGTGTACTCAGTCACTTATACTCATGCACACACACTCACATATTCACATATTCACTCACTCAGTAAGTCAGTCAGGTAATTAAGTTTAAAGTTGAGACACAGGCAGAAAGAGCATAAAAAGCGAGCGAGAATTGTGACGCCTTCAGCGTTGACATCCAGTCACTAGTCGCAGTCGCAGTCGCAGTCGCAGACACAGTGATCAGTCACCAGTCACAGCTTGCAGTTGCAGTCACAGTTACCGTCATCAGTCAGCAGACTGACCTACAACGAAACCGCTGACTCGCCGGCGTCTCTGCTGCCGTCGACGTCGACGTCGTCGTCGTCTGTGCGTGCCTAATGAGTTGCTGTAATGCTAAACCCATCTAAAATTGCATATGTATAAATAAATAAATATACACACATATGTATACACATACGTATATGTATCTGTCTATGCACACACACACACACACACACACACATGTAAGCAGTCTGGCTTTTTGTGAGTGACTGTAACATATTACAAACCCGTTGCCCCTCTCCGCCCCCACAGACAGCTACAGCCGCAGACATTTGGACTTTTGTTTGTCAGATACCCGATTGCATGTGGTACAGTGATCACTGCCTATACCAACAGCCACAGCATCACCACAGCTCGACTAGCAGATAAGGTTACCTAATGCCATTAATACCCTATGTATGTGCCCTATGAATATAACACAACTTAAACTAAGATCGGGGCTATAAATTGTGTATAACACTTGGGTACATTGTGGGAACGTATAACAGTTGCACAACTTAATGATAACAACCTGTTATACACACCTTTTAATGCGTACAGGGTATAAAATTATCGAAGTGTTTATAGCCAGATTGCACTGTATGTGTGTGTGTGTGTGTGTGTGTGTGTGTGTGTGTGTGTGTGGTAGCTTTACACGGGCTTAAAACAAATTGCACGCAATTAAACACGCTTCATGCGGCGACTTCGTCGACGACTCCGAACTGGCAACGGCATCGACGAGCGACGAGAGGCGAGCGACGAGTGAAGAGAGACGAGAGACGAGAGACAAGAGACGAACGGTTGCCATTAACGATTTGCATCGGGCCACTGGCAAGTGGCAACAGCAGCTGACTAACTGTAAGCGTGCAACAACAGCAATGGCAACAACAACAGCAGCAACAAGAGCAACAACATCTGCAGCAGGAGATACAACGCCACCAACGAACTAACACCGCCGGCGCTAGCCTCGAATTTTGGCTGCAAAAGTTGGCCTTTTCATGGCTATATAATTTAGCTGTTAACATCTTGATGGCCGATTTGCGGCTGTGTTTGATTAATGGAGGCTTGACGGGACCGAAAGAAACAAAGCAACAACAACCACAAATGTAGTCACAGTGCAGACGATCGTAATGATGATGATCATCATCAATGGCCGATCAGCGATTGGCGATTGGCGATTGTCGATTGTCGATCTGTGGTTGTTTTTGCTGTCGGGCAATTTGAAGTCATAGTCATAGTCGATATGGATTCATAGCCGAAGCTAATTGCATATAAACATAGCGCCAGTGGCGTCGTGATTTATGCATACTACAAATTGCAAATGCAGCAACAACAACAGCAACAACTACAACAACGGAGTTCTGTAAGCAATGATATCATATCATCGCCTAGGCCCATGACATCATCGATTGTCGTTACTCCTCTGGCAACTGTTGAATCAAGCGAATGACACAGATCTCAATTGAACGTATAATAGAGATAGTCACGCGATACGTGACACGCGACACGCGACACGTGACACGAGCAACACGACGAAGTTACATGCAAATAGCTGGAATGATCATGCTCCAACAAGTTGCAACACGCGTGCACCTCTGGTGACTGTACAATCGTACAGCCTTCATTCGAGGAAGTCCCCTAAATAATATCTGGCCTTGCTAGAGATGAGGCATAACTCAAGAGTCAATAGTTAGTAATAAACCGTCAGTAGTCACAATATTTAGTCACACAAGTCAAACACTTGATAACAGTTTTAGCTAGAACAAAGTAATATCTATGACGTTTGCCATTGACATATTTGCCTGACTGAAATCTCTGACATGGCTTACATACGATACCCCGATATATTTATGATTCTTCAGTTTGAATAATGATTAAAGTGAAATACGCGGCATTCATATAAAATACTGACGTGAGAATTTAAGTTAACTTATGTTTTCCTTTTTTACTTGTACTTTGCTGATGGTTCAGCAAGTGCAATTTGTAAGTTGGCTACTGTCTATATTTGACATTCCTCAACACTGACATATGCATACACAGATTACAGTGTTGCTCAATCTTATAGTATAACTAGAAGAGCTTAACCAAATAGATAATTAATCACCTGATTTGCCAGTTGGGTGTTTGTTATCGTTTGGCTTTAATCACAGCGCCTAACAACACTGCAATACTAGTTGTTATGTCAGCGATCTGGCAACAATGCACAATTCGATTTATAGCCATTACCCAACTATAAGCTTCAAGTTAATCAAATGGCCTAAAAGTACCTGCAAACTTTAATTGATATATGATTAAGTCATTTTATGGTTATATCATGTACGATCTGTTAGGCATGCAATCTGGCAACACCTGTAAATTGCATTATTAAGTTGGCTGCGCTAATTGGCGACAATAGGCACTCTAGTGCCTCAAGTTGATCCATTATTATGATCGATAAAAGAAATCACATTGCTTGTCGGCGATCTGGCCACGCCATGGAGTTGCCTTGTTAAGTTGGCTGCACCTGTCAATTAAACGATCTGAAGTCACTGAAGTCAACTCTAAATTGAAGGTGGCATGCCACACAGTATCGTGCCTTGGACTTTGTCTTGTTTGTGTTTGATATAATCACAGTTATTTAACATAATTCATTGACATTTAAATGTCACAAATCACGACTTGTTGTTTGACACGATCGATGCTGTACCCCCTAAGCACCTGCTACAAGTATGACCCGTGTCCGTGCCCGTGCCCGTGTCCGTACCCCTTCAACTGTTCCCTTCAACTGTTCCCTTCTCCTGCTGCCCTGACAGTATTCGCCCGCTCTCAGGCATTCGCTGTTACTGTGGTTACAAGGTCGCTGTCTGGCTATATGGGCGGCCGCAGAAAGGGTTAAAAGGTCAGATTGCTAATTGTGACGTACACAAACGTACCCAAACACACACACACACACACACACACACACACTTATATATATATACGAAGCTGCGACATGGTTGCTGAAAACTGTTTGAGCCAAGCTAAGGGAAGTTTGACGATGGGAACGAGGACGAAGACGACGGCGAGAACGTGGGGGGAGATGAGAGGTGGGAGGTGAGAGGTTGAAGGTTTGAGGCAACTTAGTAGGCAAAGTTTAGGCAAATTAAAACTGAAACACTCGTGGCCACAAAAATACACTCGGTAGACTTCCACCAACAGCGTTGTCTACTCTCTCTTAGTTCCGAGTTGTTGTTGTGATTGTTGTTGCTGTTGTGGTTGTTGCTGTTGCTGTTGCTGTTGCTGTGGCTGATGCTGTTACTGTTACTGTTGCTGTTGATTGTTGTTGGTCAAATTAAATTTGGGCAACTTGTGAAGCGCGCGCCAACAGGAAGCCAAAATGTCGACGTTACCCCAAACTCTGACACTGACTCCGATTCTGTTTCTAGACTCGGATCTGGCTCTGGTTATTTTTGTTTGGCATAGTGCTGAACTTACGACTAATTGAGCTCAGATTTCAGGGCAGCCTTAGTCACAGTGCTCTCCAAAGGTCTCAGCGTTCGGAAGGGCTAGGCCCAGGAAGACTCCTGACTCCTGACTCGAGTCTTGCCACTTGCCATTAGCCACTTGCCACTTGCCACTTGCCATCTGCAAGCAGTCATTGTCATTAATTAATATTCCCGAAATTAAATGCGATCAATAATCAAAAGCAAAATAACAACAAAAATTGAATGGAACTCATAAATGGACGAAAGTATCTAAAGAGGGAAATCCAACAGCAGAAGGGGGAAGCAGTTGGAACAGGGGAGTGCAGAAATTGAAACAAACATATCGAAAAGCACGCGGTCTTGGGTGTTGCTTATCAGCCGGCTGGTTGGCTATAAATAACAACAACAATAACAACAGCAGCAGCAGCAGCACCACCACCAACAATATGTAATAAAAACGCACAGCAGCAACAACAGCAACAACAACAACAACAGCAACAACAGCAACAACAACAACAGCAATAGAAATAGCAACAAGTGCTGTTGGAGCTGAAATTGCGTAAATGCTTTTTATAGAAGTTCAAGTCATTGAATTTAGTTCCTCAAGACCAAAATGCGGCCAACGAGCAACAAACATACACATACACACACATACACACACACACACACACACATACGCCCATCATATTGGCCTTTCATAATCATTTATAAAACTCAATAAAAAGCGAGAAAAAAAACATTTGAAGGGGCAACGAAATTTGAAGTTGCGTTGATGAATTTGCCAGGCCTCAAATAACAATTGGTTTTCATTTAAGCAAATAATGATCAATATAAAATAAAAAGAATGAGGAAAAGAGAATTGTAATAACAACAACAAACAACATCAACAACAACAACAAACAACAACGACAAATTGCGCCAAATTTGGAAGCTAAAAATCTGAAGTTGAATCCCAATAAATAAATAAAAACAATAAATGAAATTACATGAAATGATTTGAGCTGAATTTATTACCCAATAATGCTGATGATGATGATGTTGATAAAGATGATGATGATGATAATGATGATGATGAAGATCTTATAGGTACTTTCAGATACACTCTCGACAATTGTCTTTACACTCGCTCTATGCATCGTTAACACAGCCTTTAAAAGTAATTGCACTTATTATGCTAGTTGTGACTTTAACGATTGACAATAAGTAATGAATAAATTACATATATCTGAATTTAGTATCTGTTTAAATATATATATATATATATATATATAATAAAATACATTGTACGTTATGAATGTTAAACAAACCATTAACTTGCAATGTTGTTGTAATATAATATAGTAAAGCTAAGCATGCATTGTACTATACTGTAATAGTGCACTAGAGTGAAGAAAGAAATATATTCTAGATAATAATAGGGTGTGCAAGTATGGTATAGGTATAGACTTGCATTCATCTATATAGACAATGGTAAAAAAATTAAACTGATTGTTAATTACCATGGCAATTACTCTGAAATGGACTCACAGTTTTCATTTTTATTTGGGAAATATATAAACAATATTTTAGTTTTGTTATCTATTTGTTATAGATGATCATTGTTAGGTTATTGAAGGGAACTAGTTAAATACAGCTATTTATTTAAGTTAGTTTACTTAATGGAATACCTAATTGTCAGACAACTTAAAATCAATTTATAGCCATACTTGATACTTTATGAAATTGGAAACTGATCAAATATAAATATATACAAATACTAATAAAGTTGAGTATTTGTAAATGAAAATAAAATTGTAATTTGCTGGGCAATAGAATGGAGCAAACTGAATGAACGAACAGTTAGTATCTCTATGGAGAGTGTGGGCATCAACAACTGTTGCATACTTTCAGCTGCTGTGCTATGCTTCTTCTTCCTGTTGAGCGCTGCCAACTCGGCGCAAAGTGCAGTTCATTCGACGCTGAGAATGTCTGAAGTCATTTCTATAAATATGATTTTGGACTCAACTCGAACATAGGAATGCAAAATTAATAGCAATCACATATACACACGCACACACATACACATACACACACTTGCACACACACGCACACACACACATACACACACATACACACGCACACTGAGAGTGCTACACGTGGTGAATATGCTGAGCAGCTGCCATAAAAACACCGAAACGGAGGGACATAAAAAGTCAAAACAAAACGATGAAACGACTCTCAGCACCGACGATACGATTACGAGTATTACAAAATACTTACTTATGAGTCCAGAGTGCGAGAAAAAAAAAATACGCCACATTAAAAGCGCACATAAAACTTTGCAACAATAAAGTGCGCAAAATACCGCGAAAACCCAACTAAAAACAAAAAAGAGAAGAGAAGAGAGGCATAAAGTATCATAATAATAATTAAACAGCAAAACGTGTAAAGAGTTCGTCAGAGATTCGAGAAATTCGAGATTCGTGAATTGCGTGTAGAGCAACAGTTTAATAGACTCTGATATTAAGTTGAAATCAAGTTGAAAGTTTACACAAGTCACACAATTAGCCGGAACTTTAGAGTCAAGCAGAGAAAGAGGGAAAGGGGGGAGAGGAGGAGAGGAGGAGAGGAGGAGGAGTGTTTTCAACTCATGACATTTGCTTCAAGTGCCACTCAGTTCAGTTATTACAATGCTAAATACTTGCCACGCAGTTGTTTCTCTCTTCTTTTTCATTTTTTTGCTATCGAAAATTTGTGGCAAATTGTAAGCTAATTGGCAACATTAATTACGCACAATGGCCAACAGCCACAGGGGGCAGTGGGAGGGGCGGGGAAGAGGCTGCTAGCCAGGTCAAGTATCTAATGCTCAATTACAAATTGGTTGTATTGCCAGCCCCTGCCCCTGCCCCTTCTGCATCCCTTGCGCGGTGTGGTGGGTTGGCGGGGTGGCGGGGGGGGGGGTGTAGTAAACTGCTTAATGCAGACAAATGACAACGCAAACATTGCTGCCACCTGGCGCATCGGTGGCAGTGGCAGCATCATCAACATCATGGCAGACTGTGAGGCACGTAGCGTCTAAGTGCCACAAATTACGCACGCAAATTGGCTTTGTTGTTGCTGCCTGCTGCCTGCAGTCGTCTCTGTCTGTCTTCATTCTTCCGCTTTTGCAGTCTTCAGTCTTCTTCTGCCTCTGCCGCTTTCATATGCATATCAGTCAATAGTTTGTTGCAAGTGTCTCAGCTAGTATGTGTGTGTCTGTGTGTGTGTGTGTGTGTGCAACGCAACTGGTCAGCAGCAGGCGGCAAGCGGTAGGCAACAAATTTGGCCATTAAACGTGGCTTAGTTGATCAAAAGTGTTCCGTAGACAAAAGCGACTAGCTCAAGTTGTGTGTGTGTGTGTGTGTGTGTGTGGCGCCACAAAACTGACAACTTAATATGAGGCACGAACCAAGTGACACCCAGGCAGTGTGGCATGGGGGAGGCCTGTGGCACGAGCACGCGTCCAGCCAACGAAAGAGCAGGGGGTATGGAGTATGGAGTATGGAGTAGCAGTTAGGAGGGAGTTGGGGGAAAGGGGGTTGCACGTCAAAAGTCAGCCGACAACTTAAAGGCGTTAATGGTCGTTTGTTTTATGAGAAATTGCCAAAACGTGAGCGGCATGAGCAAGTTGCCGCAAGTGGCACGACCACACGACCACACGACCACACGGACGCACGGCCAACGTCAATGTCTCTCCAAAAGTTGTAAAAATCTGCTCTGGCGACGACGACTTTGTATAACATCAAAGCGCCAGGATCAACAGACGACGGGCGTGCTGGCATTTTTTCTACGCTCTTCTTGATTTCCTGCTTGCTTTTTTTTTGAGGAGCCAAAGCCAAAATCTGTGGCAGCCCAAAAGGCGACGACGTGCTCCAAGGCTTCAGCTTGAACAGATGCGAGGAGGAGGATGAGGAGCAGGAGGAGGAGGAGGAGTGACAACATTTAAATGAGTTGCATATTGTATGACTATATCAAGTACACACAACAACAGCTTCAGCACAGATTTATCAAGTGCTAAAAACAATGACACTCCACAACAATGACATCCTCAGCTTCAGCTGAACTTCAACCCCATCAACAGCCCCAATCCCAGCCAATCCAGACCACAACATCAACCTCAATCAAACAGTGCTGTCACTTTTGTGGTTTTTCCGTCAAATCTGGCAGGAATTTTTGGCTGCTTAGACATTCATGGTCAGTTAAGTATCTATCGATAACAGCCAGTTATCGATAGTGCACGAATTGTAGCTGCAGAAATTCTAGAGCGGAAGTCCAACATGAGATAATAATCCCAATAATATTTTTAGCTCTATCAAACGAATTTCATTCCATTTGCTGATATGGATTTAGTGGAGAATAAAGAAATGTTAGTACTAATGAGCGATAGAGATACTAAGTTTAAACAAATTAAATAATAATAATAAATACGCTTTTAACTTAACTCATCAAATGAACTATTATTTCTCAGATGTTTGCAAACACACAAAAGTTGTCAGCACTAAGGCTTCAGCTTCTTTGTTCTGTGTGCTTTGAACTTTGACTTTGTGGTATTTCCCATTGCCACACACACACACACACAGACACGCAGACAACACACACACACATGCACAACAAACACAAAACAGTTCCAGAAAACCATTCACAATCTCTGGTAAATTCGCATGCAGGTGTCACTAGCTAGTGTGTGTGTGTGTGTGTGTGTGTGTGTGTGTGTGTGTGTGCGTGTGTGTGCGAGTGTAGCTATTATACGAGTATCTACATAATATTCTATATCATATAGACAACCTTATGCTCATTTGTTCAGCGTCTCTGTGGTTTGTTTTTACTTATTTTAACATGGAATTTAATTTCCTGCCATTGTGAATGAATGCCAGAGCGAGAATGAACAGGGGAATGTCGTGCGGGTCACACAAGGTCCAGTGACTAGATCAGGAGGTCAAGCGAGCACCACTTGAAAGCTGAACAAAGATAAATAGAGATAGAACAAAACATTGAGAGAGAGAGAGAGAGAGAGAGAGAGAGAGAAAACTTAATTATTACTTAATAAAATGATTTGTTTTTAGCTTAATTGCTTGGAATAAGCAGACGTTGAACCATTAATCAATATAGGAAAACTGTGATAGCGAAATCTGTTCTCAATTGCAGAATCGCTTGGAAATCGCTAGAAATCAATCAGTTTAAATCGTTATCATTTCAACTGTAAATTGAGCTGATTAAACTAATTAAAGTGTATCTCTATTCGGAGTAAGAATTGGAATTACTCAATATTGAATTGAAATCGCAACTATTTCGCCACAATTTCACCTATGTAGTGAATGCAGTGGGTAACATCAAATCAACTCTAAGTGAGTTCTTTATGGCGAAATTACTTTATGTAATATTAATAATATTAAAGCTGAAGTTTCAACTTTTGAGCTTCAAATAGATCAAGTAGATCAAGAGAGGGAAATCAAATGGAGTTGTAATTGTAATTTAGATAAATGAAACTGATCTTAGTAATGATTTCGCTATAATTAAACTTTTGTATTGGACTTTCTGTCATCATCATCATCAAATCAATCAATTGAAATCTCTCTGGCGGCATTCATTTGATATGCGATATGCGAGATGCGAGTAAGTAGAACTATGTCATATATACCTCATCTGATATGAGTAATATGCAATCTGAAGCTTCACTTTGATGCCCATTCCAGTAATCGTTTAAGCTGTAAATAGAGCGGAATAAAGAACGCTCGAAAAAAACGAAAAGATAGAAACTAATTAAATCAAAGCAATTGCAAAAATTTACAGTTTAATTAAGCCAAACAAATTGCAATATACACAAACACAGATACACACACACACACACACACACACAGACACTTATGCATATCTATGCTGGGGAAATTGACTTGAAGAATTTTGTTGTCTATTTTCTGCTCTAAATATTTCCTGCTGTGCTGACCTGGCAACAACGTGTGCATTGAGATTGAGATTCACATGAAAATGTCTCAACGTCCAATGCAATGCAATGCAATGCAATTGCCGTGTCCCAGGTCCAGGTCCATCTCCACGTTAACGTCCAAGTCCAGGTCTGGACCCAGCTCAGTTGCATTCAGTTGCATTTAGCATCATAGAATCTCAAGAACTAACAGCTTAGCTCGGAATGTCGGCGATGGCTTTATGAAGATTGACGCACTGCACTTAAATCGCGCGTAATCTTTTTTCGGAGGCGTCAATTGCTTTGCACTTGCCCCAAAGACCCAAATACTTTGGCTGTACTTGATGCTGGTGGCTCGTTCTGAGCATGCATATATTGTCATATTAAACACGCCCCCACACACACACACACACACACACACACACACACATATATATATATATACATAAAATATAACAAGCGCGACATACGCGGCGTATGCGCAACGTGCAAGGAACAGGAGCAACGTCAGAGGCAGCCACATAAGGCAATTGCCTTCCCATTTGCCAGTTGCCAGTTGCCAATTACCTTGACGTTAGTTTTTAATCAAATTTTCACATGTTTTTCCAGTTGCCGTTACTTATAATTGTGGCCAACAGCAACAACAATCACAACCACAACAACAACAACAACAACAGCAACTAAAGCTCTATTCTCTTTCCATATTTATTTTGTTGGGGCCCGCCACATGTGTCTGTATGTGTGCGAGTGTGTGACGCGCCTGGCGGCCACAAATTTAGTCAGTCAGTTAGTCAGTCAGTCTGAATAAGTTTTTCCTTTTTGTGCACTATCGATTGCTCGCAATTGTCTACGCGAAAAGCGATTTTCAGATTTTCACATTGACTCTACATGCGAGTAGATGAAAATAAATTGCCAGCACACATGTGCCGCAAAATTTATGAGCATGGGGCAAGCAAGCAAGCGTTTGGCGTTTGGCATTTGTGGCAAGTCGCCCTCTGTAATTTTTGTATACCATATACCCTGTACAAATGCCCAACCCGATGGGAGCATCGTCAATGCTTCAATCGAAAGTGTTGAGTTGATCTTGCCTGACAAAATGTATTCCTTACCCAACTCTAAAACCAACCAAATATCTTCAACTATCCATCTGTGAATCCATCTTAAAGTCTATACATTTCTGGGTATATGAATCATAGATTTCCATACTAGACTCAGAGAGATTCTCAGACAGTTGGATTATAATGACAACGTCTTGATATATTTGTACTCAGCTTATTCTTAGTATTAGAAATTCAATCAATTTCAAATATCAAATGGAAATTGTTTTCGATCAGAGATGTGAAACGCGGCCAGCTGGGTAATGTCTAGTCGAGTGGACTCCACACGTATTGCTCATTTTTTTTATTTCTTTCACTATTTTGAAAATTTTTTAGTACATATTTGCAGGAAATGAGGGAAAATCATTGTCTATGTCTGTGGGACGGCCTAATTTGCCAGCAAAGTCTCTCATTGCATTTTTTGGTGTTGGTTTGGTTTGATTTTGTTTGCTTTGCCTTTTGCCACTGTCTATTTTCGATTTTGGGTTCAATGAACGCGCCTTAGAGCCGCCAGACTGAGCCAACTGAAAGGGACAGCGAAAAGGAAAGGAGACATGGAGTGAGAGAGAGAGAGGGAGACATCTCTGCCTGCTAGCTGTGGCAAGTTTGATGACAACACCTGCAGTGACCTTGACGACTGTTTTTACGTGTGTGGCACAGTTATTTGTGCCAGCCAGCAGGCAACAAGTGCAGAGCCCTCCCCCTTCCCCTTCCCCCACCCCCTCCACTATCCACCCTCTCCCTCTCCCTATCACTATCTATTGCAATCTCTCTTGCGTTTTCATAAATCTTGCAATTGGTTCAAGGACATTTTCATTGCCGTTGTCTAATTGCACGCACAATGCAAATATTTAGCACATTTTTCACTTTTCATTTTTGTTTTTGTTTTCGTTTTCATTTTACATTTTGCGTTGTTTGTTTTACGCTGCGTATGCGTAATAATAAATCATTTCGCTGCGTGGGTGTGCTGGCACAGTTTGACAGCCACTGGCTTATATGGCTCAACAACACAACGAGCACCACATGCATTAATAATAATATGACTAACAACAATAAACGTTGATGCAAATCTGTGCCAATTGTTATCCACATGCAAAACATCATCCATTCAATTATTCATTAGACAAATATGTCTAAACTGAACATGGAGAACACGCATGCAATCAGTTTGTAAATGTTAGCGATAAGAATGTTATAGAAGGGAACTCTTCGAGTTCCTTTTGCGGAACTTTAGTGAATGCATTGATCGCTGTGGGGATTAGCCATTATTTGAGTGCCCACTGTACAGTATAAATCTTTTGGGATTGAAACTTTTGTCTCTCATGGGAGAAGGACAACACCGCTTTGTTAGATAGAAACTAAGGCTGCTGGTCATAGTGCGTCGCAGATAGAACTAGAGATTCAAAGTTGAGCTGGTCTCCCAACTGAACACATTTGACTGGGAATTCCTCTCGGAAACTACAAATTGCTTTGAGAAAGAAGAAGATTTCGCAACGATTATTCTGACAGCATTTGCGGTCTCTGGCGGGAAGAGGTGCAGGATTCAGATCTGATCTTTAAGGACACAGTTAAAGTCATTGGGGCAACAACCATAGACAAATAATGACAGCAATATCAACAATAAAAAGACAAAAAGTTGCCGAAAACAAAAGTTTAAAGATGCGACACGTGACTATGCAGCGTCTTGAGCCAGCCACCCGCCCTACCTACCACGCTACCACCCTCCCTCCGTCCCTTTCCTTCTTGGCGACCTCCTCGCAGATGTCCTCGCAGCCCGGGCTTGCTTATAGCAAACTGAGACATCGATACCGCAGTTCTCTCTGTCTCTCTCTCTCGGTCTGTCCCTTTTCCACACGCTGTCTGCTTTTATCCACCCAGTTTTGGGTCCAGACAATGTCGCAGACGCAACGTAGACAACGTTAAAGTCAACCACAAAGCAGACAAACAAAATGACAGCAACAACAACAACAAGAGCCACAACAACAATCACAACAATCACAAGAAGAACAACAACCACAACAACAACATGACACAATGAAAGGCATGAGAAAAATTGCCGCACGCAAAAGTTTGTTCAACTTATGTTGTTGCTCTTGTTCTTCTTGTTGTTGTTGTTCTTGGTTTTACAGTTGTTTTTTTGTTGTTGTTGTTTTTCTATTTAGTATTTTTGTTTTGTTTTGTTTTATTCCTTTTTTTTCTTTTTGATAAATTTCAGCAGAATTTCAAGTGGTTCAGTTTCAGTTTCCGCTTTTGGTTTTCCTTTCATTTTCTCTGAGAATTTCCACAAAGATCGAATTGACGAATTGACGAATGCAACCAAAAGAACAAATGCAATAACATACAAACACCGCTCCGCCCCCACTCCCCTCTCTTCACGCTCAAGCAGCTATCGCCACCTGTTCAACATGGGCAGCTTTATCGAGAAACCTTATCGTCGTTTATCAATGAGCGGCAGGTGGTGCAGGGCGTGTGCAGGGCGTGTGCAGGGCTGGTGCAGTACAATGCACATTTGGCCCACATTTCATAAATTCTCAGGCAGACAGAGAGAGGAAGAGAGTGAGAACGAAATATGTGAAATACTAAAAACTGGTGAAATTATTGAATTTGAATTACAGGCAAAGTCCACTATGATGCACCCAATATACATACATACATATGTATGTACATCCCTGCATGTAAATATCAAATAGAGATTCATAAAGATTTGTTATTTGTAATTTGTCCTCAGTTAAAATATTTACTAAGTCATAAAGCGATCTGGCAACGCCACAGAACTGTATTGATGCATTAAGTTGGCTGCGACTAACTGAAGCTAAAGCTAAGGCGAGTTAGAGTAAACTCAGATTCTTCTCTATTCAAATTCACTTTCACTTTGATTGTTAAATACAAAAAAGAAACTCAAAAACGTAACGTAATTTAGTTAAGACATACAAACAGAGAGACAGACAGTCAGATAAGATGAGAGCTTTGGGCTCGTTCGATATGTTGATGGTGCACATGTTGCATGTACGAGACCAAGAACGAGTACAACATACATATGTTGGTTGGACATTAGCACTTATCGTACAACAACAACAACAACAACAATAACAACGATTGAAATATGAAATATGACGTAGCACACTTGAGTTGGGGCGAGGCTTGGGGATGGAACAGGGAGTGGGGAACTGAAGATGGGAGAAGCCAAGGCAGAAATGGAAAATCTGAAATCTAAAATCTAAAATCAATGCGTTAAATAAATGGTCATAAAAAAAATTGACACTTGAAATCAATTCTCAATTAAAAATAGCTGCAAGTTGTTGTTGCCTGCTCCATAGCAGACGGCAATAAATTGATCAACAGCAAACAAACGAACTTTTCGATATTCTATTCACATTGAAATGTAAAACATTCTATATCTATAGAATGCGTTAGAATTTGAGCTGAAATATTAAATCACAGAAGAAACATTCGAAATCACAAGTCAATTTTCTTACAGTTTGACACGCACTGACGCCTTTTATACCAACTCATAGAAAAACCGCACACAGTCAAAGCAATAGCAAAAGCATCAGCCTAAGAACTGCAATATTCAGCTATTTCTATTTCATTTTTGTTTAATCCGGCCTAAATCGCATTATTGATATGTTTTCACTGATAAGTGATAAGACTGGAGAACAACAGATATAAAACGCGAGGTGAAAAAGCAAACTCAATGTGCTGTGAATGATAACAGCTGCCATAGCAGCGAGCTTTTGCCCACTGTTAATGTTACCAGCACATATCGCTGTGCTGTCAAGCTAAATGATGTGCACAGTGCTTGCCTAACTGTGCTGTAACTGTGCTTAGCACGGAACTGAACCCAAGTGAAGCTTTTAGCTTTGACTTTTACTTGGGGGTTACATTTCAAAACGGGTTGAAAAATATAAAAGAAACAAATATAAGAAACCTGTTACGCAATCTAAATATCAATTGACCATATTCTGGCAGGCCTGTTGAATACATGCTATGTAAATATACCCTTGAACTGCAAGAGTAACGGGTATATTAATCAAAGCTGTATGTAAGACTTGACAGATTCTCAAAGGGATATAGAGAGAGAAAGAGGAGGTAGAGAGAGAGAGAAAAAAAGAGAGAGAGTGTGAGAAAGAGAATGAGAAAAGGGTATAGTAGGAGTAGGAGAGAAAAATAGAGAGAGAGAAAGAGAGAGACAGGGAAACAGAGAGACAGACAGAGTGTCATAGTTGTATTTAATACTCATTTACACAAACGTGCAATCCTTGTATGCTATGAAAGCTAGGTGGCGCCAGCGCCGCTTTCAATTTGACAACCGTGCTTTGAGAGTCTCGCGAAGAAGAAGATAGAGGCGCTTGAATATCATTAAGTTGGCTGCGATATTATCCAGTGTTAACCAATACATGAAAGTCGGGGTTGTTACAAGCGTTGGTGTTGAACTGTAGGTGAAAAGGTTGCCATACCATGCTAACATTATAGATTTTGTTTATATAGTTCGTTTATTTATGTAGTAGATAATAAACTAGATTTCAAATTGAACTTTTATTTGTAGCAAATCTCAAGTCTGGATGAAAGTGACAAATTATTCTTTGCCCCGGAGGATGAGTCACCCTTGACAGTGTCCAATATCTTGCAATCCAAAGTGCCCCTGATCGAAGACATTCCCGATGAGACAGCCCCCCGACAGTTTTTGGAAGGCTGGAGTGCAACGTGTGCGTCGAGAACTGTCTCGTTTCTTTGGTAGCAATGATGCGCACCTCCACAGGCAGAAGCGAGCCAAGAAACCTGCCACAAAGAAGAGGTTGGCAAAGCGACAGCATCGCGCATTGACCCAGAAACGTGCCTCTGATGATTTTGATAACGAAGATGGTTCTGGAAACGTTGAGGTGGACTCCACTTTATGTGAGTATTGCGAAATAGATTAACTGCAGTGCATATTTTCATTCGAAACTGCCATTGCAATTGGCATGCCATAGATCGTACACGATTCACTGTCAATGAGCCATACGAGAATGAGTTTGAGGACAAACGGAGCAAACAATTCGTGAATCTAAGCATGGAGATCGATTTGGGATTGCGCGAACTCTTCCGTCATAGCTACGATGACGATGACGATGATGTTGATCTGCACAGCTCACTGCTGCAGGTCGGGTAAGTCGATTAAAGAAATGAGATTCTCCCTATTCCCTGATGCATCTGCTAATCCGTTGCTCACTCTGTCCCCCGCAATGTTAGGCCAACGCACGATAAGTTCCAGAGCTATGTGATTGTCAACCTGGAAATACCGACAAATGTTCAAGACTTTGAGGATAAGCTGAGAGATCAGTTGCAGAATTATAACCTAATTGGCAACCAAAGCGCCTCCCTTGACGATGATTTCTATTTCCGTGCTATACTGGGTAAGTCTCTCGAACCAATCAAATTTCCACACATCCATCTCCAAAGTCATAAGGTGCTGACTGCTTTGGTGTTGGACAACACAAGCGATGTTCTCTAAGCTTTCAACTGTAAATTATTAAAGCTTTCAAGGCTCCCAACAGCTCATATACTAGAGGCTGTAAGCTATTCAATAAAATAGAGCCCATGTAGTGCCTAATACTGTAATCTATGTACTAGCCGAAGTATTTACACACTTTAGCACATGTTATTACACAAACACACACACTCACACACACACACACACTCGCATACGCATAGACAAGCACACACAAGCTTCTTTATCCTTTACCTCACACACGCATACAGATGTCCCGTGCAGCAATCCAATCGATTTCGATGTCGACGACTTTTTGTGCGCAACCGGACAGATCGAAAGTGTGC
Source organism: Drosophila funebris (assembly GCA_018901825.1). Taxonomy (NCBI): domain Eukaryota; kingdom Metazoa; phylum Arthropoda; class Insecta; order Diptera; family Drosophilidae; genus Drosophila; species Drosophila funebris. The sequence goes on from JAEIFK010000033.1 coordinate 85,872, forward strand.
CCTGTTCCAGCACGTGTAATCAGATACGCGATTGCGACGATGGCTCCGACGAGGATGCCGACATGTGCAGTCATCGCCTAAATCAGTATCCTAATCCGTATGCAACAACACCCGCCCAATCCACTAGCGATGTTGACGTTGAATTCGATGATCCTGAGGATGATGATGTTAATGTCGATGCTGATGGTGATGCTGATGCTGATACTGATCTCGATGGGGATCAATGCAGATCGCCCGATGATCACTTCCAATGCATCAGCGGCGCCCCATACAGCATACTCTGCGAGGACGTTTGCAATGGGGAAAACAACTGCGAAGATGCTTCCGATGAGAATCCCGAAATGTGCGATAAACGCGCTCAAGAAAACTCATATTGTGAAACAGACTTTGATGACTTCCAATGTGAAGGCGGTGAAAAGCTGAGCACACCGTGCTATACAATTTGCAATGGAGTTGACGACTGTGACGATGGCTCCGATGAGAATCCAGACATCTGCCAACATCGCAGCTCGACAAACCCCCCAACTTTGAAACCTGAATTAATCCCAACCGAAACGCAGCCCAAGGCTGATCAGTGCTTGACCGACGATGAAGACTTCCAGTGTGAAAGCGGTTACCCCCCAAAAATTTCATGCTACGACGTTTGCAATCAGAGAGACGACTGCGAGGATGGATCCGATGAGGCTGCTAAACTGTGCATGCCTAATCACGAACCCAAGATTGTTCAATGTGTTTCGGGGGAAACAAATTTCAAATGCGAAAGCGGTGATATTAAAAGTGTCCCCTGCTACGAAATATGTAATAGGAAACACGATTGTTCCGATGGTTCCGATGAGAGTGCGGAGATGTGTGCTCTTCGTGAACAGAATGTGACACCCTCCATCGATGCTGCCAGTGTGGATCAGAATGGTCTGTTTGGTATGTACTGTACAGGAGAGGGTGAATCACAGGTCTGCCAACGAGGGCTGTCGAAGACGGGTTTGTTTCCGATTGTTTCGGGGAACCCAACTTATTGTAGGGGAAAATGTGTTTAGTTCTAAGAGAATGCAATGTGAATGGATTTTGGGTTCGGTTTTGCACACACACCTACACCACATACACGTAACACATCCACACACACACACACACACACACACACACACACTCACACTCACACTCACACTCATATGTGCCTTACCATTATGATTAACTGTCAATGTTATTCAGCAGGATGATTAGTAACCCCTCTCCATTTCTCTGTCTTACTTCATCGATATCACGCTCTCTCTCTCTCTCTCCGCCATTTTCCGTCTCTTTCGCTCATCTACTCACAAAGTCTATTCGCAAAGTTGTTTGTGTCTCATTGTAATGCGCTGTACGCTCTCTTTCGTAGACTGCGCTGTTTCCTCATTCGTTCCGTCTTTTCTCTTTGTTTCTTGTGCTCGTGATCACCCTGTGATGATATTTTCTCTCATTTCACATACATATACACATCAACGTACACATAAACATACATAAATACACTCAAACATTGTCTTTGTGTCTCCCTTACCATCGCTTCCTCTTCACTTTGTTCTCTTTGTTCTCATTTATGATAAACATTTCTCTTTTGCTCTGTTCAGCTTTGTTAATTGTTATTTGTTATCTTATTGTTATTTCCGTTATTATTTAAAAGAATTCTAATTTTTTGGTGCCTTCCACACACACACACGCGCACACACACACAAACACAAACACACAACTCAACACAACTTAGATCCTAACGCCCCTGAGCCGACAGAGACTGGTGAGGAAGATGGCTCCGGAGATCCAGAACCGGAATGTCGCGGAGATTCCACGTACGTTTGCTACCTGAGCAACACACGAGTCTGTGATGAGATGAAGTGCGATGGCAAACGTGACTGTCCCCATGGTGAAGATGAGGAGGATTGCTCAACAGCATTGGGTAATGATCATAATCAATGCAGAAATCGACCGTCACACAATGCATAAGCCCCCCCCCCCCTCTCTCTCAAAAGAAAAACTATCTATCAAAATTATGTATCAGTCAGCTTAGTCTAAGCTGAGATCAATACTTGCTTATTGAGATCAGTTCGGATAAGAGTGATATCTATGCCAACTCTCGCCAAATGTCCATCGTCCATCGTCCATCGACCATTGTCCATCTCTCATCATTTTGCAACTTTGTTTCATCAGCTATTTTATAAACTATGTTTAGTTATTTATTTGATTTTTGTTTCTTTGTATTCTTTGTATTTTGCGTTGCACTTTTTGCCTTAATTAGTTTGCAATGATGATCAATTCAAATGCGACGATCGCTGCCTGCCACTGTATCTGCGTTGCGATGGCGTACTTCAGTGTAATGATCAGACTGATGAGGCCGGTTGCCTCGATTCGAATGATGGGGATCTTCATGGCGAACCAGAATCAGAACCACAGCCTAAGCCAGAACAAGAACCAGAACCAGAACCTGAACCAGAACCTGAACCTAAACCCGAATCCGAAACCGAACGCCCGCTGACTCAGCCACAGGGTGAGTTAACATATCTTATTCTTTCTCATTTCATTCATTTTGATAGAAACTTTTGCTTTTTTTTTTTATTTTGTTCTTCCTAAGTAGTTGTCTTTCCTTTCATTTCACTTAATTATTATTATTTTCCTTTACGCTATTTGTATTTAAATTTAATTTTGGGTCTTGAATTTGATTTCGATTTTGCGTATCGTATGATGTCAGCGGCGATCGCTGATCTCATTTGGCTTGGGTCAAGTCCCGTCCTATAGAAAAATTGCTATTAAAATATTTCGAATCAGATTATTGTAATGGCAGACTATATATTCTACGTTAAGATATTTCAAATATTCCCAATTCAGAGAATTAACAAACTTCGAATCATTTCTGAATTTACGGGCATCGATCAGTTGCACAATTGCAATGCAATTTGCAACATTTACTTTTCAGTACGTGCCGCTCCACTTGAAATTATGCGAAATCGAATATAAATTATTTAATTTTATTGAATTCGTTGAAATTGCTCTAATAAATGTTGGCTTCGGGCATTTACAGCAACGGAATGTTGGAATGAAAATGTGTGTTTTTCCTTCATAGAAAATGTACCTTAAGGAATGTTTGAATGAAACCTTGTAAATGCCAGAACTATATCAATTTATAATCGTTCTCTACATTCCACATTCTATTCTGTGCGATGTTTTCCACTGTTCCAGTGCTATGCCCCATTTTCGAAGCATACTCGAGTTAGAATACTCACAGAACTGTTTCGGATGCTGGAACGAAACAATGTTAGAACCGACACCGTATGAATAATTTATAATTTCCCATACATACACGTATGCCTTCCTCTCTTGGTGGCATTGCTTCAATTTCATTGATCTGCTTTGAAATTTAAGCAATTACTACGTCTTTTATGTATATCGAAAAAGGTGAAGGAAATGTTTCGTCAAGCTTTGAAATATATCCAGATAATGGAATTGCTTACATTAGTGCGAAGTCTGGTTTACCAGATTTCAATTCCATAGTTCCAAGCTCGCAATTGCCATTGTTCTCTGTTACATTCGCATTTTCACCATTCCCAACTCAGGCAAAAGAGATCAAATTGCTTATGAAAATCTCCGAGTCCCCAATGTTGCCCAATGACCCTGACCCTCCTCCAAGTGTTCGCCGAGTAAATTACACAACAAAAACGCGAACAAGAGAGTCTGTGTGAGAGCGAGCGAGAGGGAGACAGCTTAGAAACGAACAAAATCCTATTCTAAAAAGTGAAATTACAATCGTTCCCCAAACGACAACGGAACCGCCCACTCAGAATGCTGCGCTGTATGCTTTCGCCTAATGAAACGACCCATGGAGTTGCAATGCCGAAACCAAATTCAAATCACAACCGCAGTGATCCCCTCCCCCTGCCCCCCTTACGTTGCTCTCAGGCACATGTGGATTACAATATCTATGAAGTATGCCACAAATGTGAACACCGCTTATGCCACAAAACAAAGCAAGCAGAGCAGCACTGAGGCAATGCAAAAAGATGTTTTATAGATGGTAATTTTGGTCGAAGTGGCGGAGGGGTGAGGGCTACTTTTTGTTGTTCTTGTTGTTGTTGCTTTGGTACTGACGTCGCAGCAACAAAAACAATTTGCAACAGATTAAAATTACCCCTAAGCGTATTATAAACTTAAATAATCCGCTTGCAGTCGACGCTCCTTCCACCCTCTCAGAGCATAGCAATACCTCCTCCAACAAGAGTCTCTGGTTGAAGTGAGCTTTCATTTTTGCCGGGCGTTGCCGCTTTTACTACTCGGGGGCGTGTTAAGTGCTGTCAACGAGATTAAATGCAATGTCAGAGGTCACAAAAAGCTCGCACACCCTCCAACACGCTCACACACACATACACACACACACAAGCACGCACACGCAAACACACACGCACAAAGAGAGCGCTGCCCAAAGTTGTGTCCTTGTAAATTTAATGAATTTTCGACACTTGACTTGCTGTGCGAATGGTTGCCCGGAGAGGGGGGGGGGGTTTGTATTTGTACAGACAAGTTAAACCTACTAAAAAGTGGAACTGCATTCTATGCATTCAATAGAAAATAATACAACCGTCTTGCAGCTGACTCAACTAACTGATATTAATTATTATATTCTCTTATATTCTATGAAACTTTTCGAATATTCTTTATGCAATTTTTGAGATTTCCTCAGTCTGGAAATTCTGTAAAATACTTTGTCGCTCTAAGTTAATATTGTGCCTTTCACTGTTAAATCATTAAAATTATTATATATGTATTCCTATCTAAATAAGTTCTTATGTTGTTTGTATTCTTATCCCACTCCAAAATTAATTTAAACAAAATAAAATATTATTACAACTTATTGTCACTGTATTACAACAAATATTTCAAGTATTACAATTAGATGAAAAACTAAAAAAAATTAAGAATTGTCTGACTTATTGAGAAATGCTTGAAGTAATGTGTCAATATTTTGGTTAAATGAAACGAATTTAATTTATTGAGGTAATTAACATATAAGTCAAATTGCAATTGAGACTCTGAGTGCTAAGTGCACATACAGACACACTCCGATTTATGAGTGTTATATGTTATATGTTATATGTGGCTAAGTACCCGTACAATTTCGAAAGATCTTCCAAATTTTTAAGGTCGGGGAATTTTTGGGGGGGTTCCATGACAAGTTCTGAAGTTGCAAACAATTTATTATGGCGCGTTTATTGTTGTGAAATTTGAAACTGTTTGCGGCCGTTATTGTTGTTCTGGCTATTTCGAAAGTGCGTCATTTGGATGCTGCTGCTGATGTTGTTGCTGTTGTTGCTGTTGTTGCTATTGTTGCAAATGCTGTACTTGAGCGGCGCTAAATTTTAATTATTATGGAAACACACACATAGACAGACATATATACACATACATACATGTGTAATTTGGTATTCAAAAAGTTGCTCTTTTTTATAGAAGTCTGAAAAGTGGGGCTGTGGGGCTGTGGTGCTACTCAGTTTTCAGCATTTTTGTGCTCAGTTCGTTTGTTGATTTGTTTGTTTGAGGTTGCTGTGGTTGCATTTTACTTGGCTGTTGATTAAATATTTTGTGTATGAAATTATTTAGCATCGATTCTTGTTGCGTTTGCCACTTGCACTTTTGGCCCACAAACTGCTCAAACTCTCCCACTCTCTAACCCCTTAACCACTCAATGACTCTTCAGCCACAGCAGCATCAACAGCAGCAACAGTCAATTAGCAGCTTCGCTACGTTAAATGGCCACATACACACACCCCCACACACACACACACACACACACACACACACACACATGCACTTATAGACACACTCGCTGGGGACCACATATGCAAATTGAATTTGCCAGCCAGCGCTTTTCTTTTCACACTTCAAGCCAAAAAAAAGGGCGCAAAAATTAAGGCAACGAGTGCAAGACAACAACAACAACAACACACACAGCAGCGGCAACAGAAACAGCAACAATCAGAGACAACGACTGTTGTTAAAAATCATAAAAATCATAACAGCAAACAATGTAAGCACTGCACCGCAACCCCCTGCTTCCTCCTGCTCCACCTCCCTTTGCCCCTTCCTGCCCTCCGTAAGCAGCACCAACAAGGGAGTTATGCATGTCTGATGAGTTTTGCGAATAGAAAAATGTGAAAAGCGCGCAACTTCCGTTGCTGTTCTAATACTGTGTGAGTTTCTCTGTGTGTGTGTTGTGTGTGCTGTGTGTGCTGCAAATATAATTAAGCGTTAACAATTAGCTACTTATGCCATTTGCTTGATCTCAAAATGGAATTCAAACGACTGGCGCAGGCGCAACATACACCTAATGTATGCAACATGTTGCTGTGTGACGTCAGCAACATGTTGCTGTGTGAGCCCTTTGGCAGCATTGTTTCAGAGCAATGCAAAATGCGACCTGGTTGGCTGTGTTCGCTGAAGCATTGCAGCTACCTACCAACCCACAAACACAACCGCACATCCACACACCCACATACCCACAGTCCCCTTCGTGTTTGCCAGCCGAACGAGCAGCGCCAACAGCCGCAGCTTGCAATTGTTGCCGAGACCGAAGCGATGTTGATGTCGTGCGCCTTCGTTAAGTTCGTCAACGCTTCGGTCGCATCGGTCGTTTCGTGTCGCCATCGTCGTCGTCGTTTAGCGCCTCCTCAACGTTGGGCGCGCGCTTAGGCCGCTTTGCCGTTCGCCGTTTGCCGTTTGCCGTTTGGCGCTTGGGGCGCTGGGCGAGTCGATGCCGGCGCTGGTTGCTTTACTGGCGCGTCAGTTCAACTTGAAGCGTTTGCGTGTGCGTTACGTTCTGCAGCCACAACGACTGCCACTGCAACTGCCACTGTGACTGTAATTCTAACTGTAACTGTGACTGTGACTGTGACTGTGCCTGTGACTGTGACAGTGCCTGAAACTTTAACTGTGGCGCGTGTGCGACCCCCTTAATAAACAAGCACTCGGCCTAACTTTGCAATTACAATTTCAATATTTTCGAAAATCGTAAAAACAAAACTCTTTTTTTCTTGTTTTTTAAGTAAGAATTGTGTGCCAAAAAAAAAAAAAAAAAACCAAAAACAAAAAATTCAAAGAAAAGCAAATTGCAAAACAGTGTTTTTTATTTTTTTTATTACTTTTTTTGTTATTGTGCCAAACAAACTAATTTGGAAAATATTAAAAATAATTTAAAAAACAATATTACAGCAGCGTAGCTCTTGGAGTGTTGTCCCAAAACTTTGATATTTTCAGTTCCTGTATCCCAGTTGCGTCGCGTCTTCAAACTGATCAGTTCTTTAATGTCCTTTGGTGCAGTTTTTCTAAGAGATTTTCCTGTATTTATTCCCTTTCGGAAAAGTTGGTAAAAGTTGTTTTCTATTTAAAGCAAAATTAAAATTCGATGTGTGTCGTGATATATTTAATTTATCAAACATTTCCAACTAAAAGAGCACTACTTTTGAGCCTAAGATAAATCTTTGATTGTATTCACTTTGCATTGCTCCACTTTTAGCTTTGTTTGTTACCAAGTACCAAGTTATCTAGCCCTTAGCTCTTATCACACCATCTTCTAGCGCACTTTTAAGGCAGTGAAATTTGCGCGTATCTGTAAAGATTCCTGTGTCTGTATGAGAATTATGTATTTTTATAGAATTGTCCAATTTTCAAGTGCAACTTCACTATTCTTCGATTAATTCAGCTATTTGGTTATCCTTTTCAATGTTTTCCTTGTATGTTTTGGATATATATTTGCCTGATCCCAAACGACAGAAGTTCCGCCTGGCTCTCGGCTTCCATAACAATTGCAAAAATTCTATTAATTATATATTTTTATATGTCGAACAACTAGACAAATTTGTGCTGTGAAATGATTGATGTATACAAATGTTTTTAGTCTCTGAAGAAAATATTTTGTTTTAGAAATTTCAAATATTTTGAAGTTGCAAATCTTAACAATTGAAAGTGCAGTTTTTAAAAAAGATAATATGAATATCAATAATGAAATACAAAAAAAGAAGATTCTCATATTGAAAGAGTGTGAAAGGCTTTGCCTATAATATGAAATATAGTTATGATAGATATTCAGGATCAGGACTGAATTTATATATCTAACAAATATATATATATTTCACTCCCTGCGATAAATCACATCATAATCTTGTCAGTGCTAAGTAGATGCAAGATTCACAATAAGAAAACTGTTGTTCTTTCTCTTAAGCTGTTGACTTGAACTCTTGAAGTCCTTAGGGAATTACTTATGGAAACGCTTATGGAATCTTGGCTATAATTTCGTTCAAGTGCCACAACAACAAATTCACTTATTGAGAATATTTCTGGGAATTGGATGATGATGATCGCGCTCTTTGATGTTAATGTTGTTAGAGTGTTATTATGTAAATATTTGCTATTAGTTATAAATAATGCCAAATGGGACGCATTGTGTTGTGCTCTACTGAATGCTTAATGGCTGCTATTGCTGTTGCTGTTGTTGTTGTTGTCGTTGTTGTTATTGTTGTCGGTAGTAAATCTTAATCAAAGAGTCAGCCAAGAGCCAAAAAGCCGCTGAGCTAGCAAATAAATCGAATAAATCTGTTGGCAAAAGGAAAACGTTAAACGTTTCTGTCACTGATCGCAGCTCGCAGCTCGCAGCTTGTAGCTCGCAGCTTGTAGCTTGCAGCTCGTGTATCTGCAAGATACAGATAGAAATAGCAACAGCAACAACTATCAATGTTGTCACATTTTTGTTTGTGCTGCAGCCTGACAAATTGAAAGACAATTTTCTCCGCGCTTTGCTTTCATTCCGTCTCTTATTTTGGGGGTGACAAGAATTATAAATAACAAGCCCAAATATGGACGAGCCGAAAGCTATTTTCGTTGCCTTCGTCGCTATTCCCATCGAAGATTTCAATTCAAAAACCAATTTCCACATTCTTCAAACCAACAGCAGAAGCAGCAGCTGAGCAGCTGAGCAACTGAGCAACTGAACAGCTGAGCAGCTGTCTCTAAAATTTGACTTATTATTTTTTGCAGCGTTTGCATTTAATGCACCCTGAAGTTGAATCTAAATTTGAATTGGAAGTTGAATTTAAATTTGGATTGTGACTTTCGGTTTGAGTTTGAGGATCAATTTGCAAGTGTCAACGCTGCACTTTTCATATGTATGTATTTTTGTTCCTTTTGGATTTCCCATGCATTGTGCCATGGAATGCACAACGTTTATTGGGCATTAGAGCGCAAGAAGGGGAGTGGGTTGAGCGGAGAGTGAAGTGGGGCAAGTTGTGGTTGCTTTGAGACTGCAAAAAGAAAACGACTCAAATATTATGCATCATTAATTTTAATGACTTTTCTAAAAGCACAAAATGAGAAGTGAGCTTAAATAATGCTTAGATGAGTTTTAATGAAGAGATGTTAATATACATAACGCACATAGCCAGCGTGCAGCATGCAGCATGCAGCAAGCAGCGAGCAGCGAACAGCAAGCGGCGCATCATTAACAACTTGCCACAAACCAGGCGCGAAAACGGCCTGAAAGAGTTCGCATTTTGAATAGCAACAACAAAATATCAGCTTCAACTCATTAGTGGCCAAAATAAAAAGAGGCGAAAAAAAGAATTAAATTCCGTGTGTGTAGCTCCTGTTGCCGCTGCCGCTGCCGCTGTGGCAGGCTCCATTGTGTTGCAATTCGCCAATTATTATGCGTAACATGTTGGGTAACCCAAAACTTGACTGTGGCTGCCGCTGCCGCTGCGGCTGCTGCTGCTGCTGCTGCTGCTGTTCGGCGGCCACTTACAGCCAAACAAACTAAAAGCATTCCTTTAATGTTAACTTAATTGAAACATAGGCAACAACAATAGCAACAGCAATAGCCACAACGGCAGCAGCAGCAGCAGCAGCAGCAGCAGCAACTACTTTTTGTTGTATCTCATTTAATAATTTTAAAAATGCAGGCATTTTGCCAAACGCCGCATAAACTACAAAGCTTTTACGCGTATCTCACAGATACGGATACCGCAGTCAGGCCAACACCAACAGCAGCAACAACAGCAGCAACAACAGCAACAGCAACAGGAACAACAACGAAAACCTTTCACGTCACAAAGCATTCATTCAAAGCATTCAAACACATTCAAGCAATCGAATCGACGTTTTTAGCATTTCGCACTCTCGATTTCGCGCAGATGGTCAAACCCCACACATGGCCCCTATGGTGGGGCCTACGAGGGGCATGACGGTATGATGAGTTCGATGATTGAACAGTCGATCTGTGAAGGGGCGAGCTCAATTTCAATTTCAAGTTCAAGTTCATTACAGCGCCACATGAAATCGGAATTTGTCTGTCATATAAAACTCGCACAATTTGTTGTAATTTATGCGCGAAATTTGTGCAAAATTTGCACAAATTGTCGACGCTACAATGCCAGAAAGAGATGGATTTTCATATAAATAGTGAGAGAGAGAGGTAGAGAGACAGAGAGAGAGATAGTGCGCAAGTGAGACAGCTTGTGTAACACACATAGCTTGCACATTTGTAGAGACTCTACAAGAAGTTAACCACATCTGTTCTAAATATTCCAAGAAATATCCAAAAATCTGAACTTGATACAAGTTTGTATAGGGAAAGTAATTGAATAAAAAGATGCATAAGAATTTGATGTGTTCTCACATAGCACATATGACGTCATTCTGAAAGATCATCAAATTTTTATTATAGTTGCATTTCCTGAGGTTTATTGTAGAATTCCTTACAACTTTACAGACTTTTCCGAATACCTGAAGGTTTAGTTGCTTGTTAAGTTGATTGCTTAGTAGTTATTGTCATATCAATAGATACAAAAAAGAATCCATTCTTTCTAATTATTATTTCTATAAGTTTTTCCATTGTTGTCCATCCTTGCATCCTTCTCTGCCTCTTGTTATAGATACTTTTGCACTAGTTTCCTTTCAATCAAGTCAACTATATCTGAAATTTTTCAAGATTTGTCTACTGCCCAGAATCTACCATCAGAGGTGTTCGACACTGCTCAGCTCAGATCAAGTCCTTGATGACCTTAGCCACTTTCGAGGGCGACCCCGATTCCCGCCCCTTCACAAATTGATCACCACAATGATAAATGCGATGCTGAGAATGAAAATGAAGAAATTTGATGAGAATTTCGTCAACAATTGAACAATTGAATCCTGATGAGGCCTAAGGGGGGCTAAGGGGACTAAGAAGTAGGCGTGAATCTGTTTGCCTTTTTCTTTTTTTTGTGGCAAAATATAAATATTGCGTTATTTAAAATTAAGCAACATTTAATGCCCTTCTCTGTCGCTGTCTCTTTCTGTCGTTATGTTGCCTGCCGCTTTGTCGCTTTGTCGCTTGTTTTGTTGCTCTTTTTTGCCGCCTTTTTCACTTTTCACCCGCATAGACAAAGGCGGAAGTGTCCAATGCGGGGCCGTAGAGGGCGGCGGCGCTGTGCGAGTGGGAAGGGGGAGGGGGGAGCTCTTCATTGCTTTCATTTGTAACGGAAATGCTTGTGAAAGTATCCTTTTTGTGTGAATGTGTTGTGTTGTCCTGTTTGGCTGCTGCTGCTGGGTGTTAATGCGTTGACTTTGCCCCGGAAGCGTCTTCACTGTCCGGTCAGTCGCACGACTCTGACTCCGACTCCGTCTCCGGCTCCAACTCCAACTCCCTCTTTAAGTTATCCTGCTGTGAGGTTTATGCTGCACTGCCCCACAAACACCACGGGTGGGTTGTGTGGTTACAAGTTTTGGGACACCATTTGTTTAGCATTTGTATTGGCACTCCAAGAGCTGCCGCTGCTGCCACAGCTGCCACAGCTGCCACAGCTGCCACAACTGCCACAGCTGCCACAGCTGGCACAGTCGCGTCCAAGCTCTAAATAGGCTGCAATCTCTTCCAGTTGCGATTGCCACAAGAAAGCGTCGCTGCCGCTGTGTAACCACAGTAACTACTGTACCTACAGTAACTACTGTTACTGCCACTAGCACTGCCACTGCCACGGCCATTGCCACAGTCGCAACGTATCCAGAGAGTATCCCGAGTAACCAACCAGAGTAATCAACTGCAGCCGGTATGGCAAGGCTACTGCAGCCCCTGGCAGCCACGTGGCTGCTTTGGGTGCTGCTCAGCATCGGCTGCGTAGAGTGGCGAGGCGCAGAGGGGCGTGGCTGGAATAGCTATACGGGTAAGTTGGCTAACGATCTATTTGCATCTAAGTAAATCGAACGCACTCGATCGATCTAATCAATGAGAACAGCAAAAGCAACAGCAACAGCAGCAGCAGCAGCAGCAGCAGCAACTCAGTGGTTTGAGTGGCTGTGTTGCTGTGTGGCTGGGTGGTGCTGTGGTTGTGAGTGCACACACATTGTCAATTCATTTCAATCAGTGAGTGGCATCCACATTTAATTGCCACGCTCAATTGCATGCGATGTGACAACAATTGCCCTGCCAATGCTCGCTTGCAGCTGCACAGCTGACAATGATGCACAGATTGCCACAATCCACAATCCACATGCCACATGCCGCATGCCGCATGCCACATGGCACCAGGCAGCAGGCAGCAGGCAACAGGCAACAGGCACATGGCGCCAGGGACAGGGATAGCGATATGGAGCAGGGACTATCTATGTACATATCGCTGTCTTTGCATCTTATCGCATCGCTTCATTGTCTCTGCTGCGGCGTCGCGTCGCGTCGCGTCGCGTCGTGAGCAAATCTAGGCTAATTGTTTGTCGCTTTTGTAATAATGATGCCAGCGACCAATTAATTTGCACAAACATCTTAATTTAGAAATAAGAGAAGCGAACGCGTCACTCGCACACACACTGCCACACACACTCGCACACACACACACACACACACACTCGCACATTTTGTGAGGCTCTGCTCTCAGCTCGTTCTCTTGCTCTCTCTTAGCCGACTTGGACTTGACTTTGTAGACTACGAATTTTCCGCAAATATCCAGAAGAAAACTCATTCATTGAAACTGAAAAATAACAATGTGAAGTTATAGAAAAGCCAGCTTATTTGTAGATGATTCTACTTTAATGAACTTACTAATTACGCTTATCAAAGTTTATTTGAATAGTTTACAGAACACAGAAAAGTTAATTCAACTATTCAGAGCAAATCAAAATGATTTCTCGAGAAAAGAAGCGAATTCTATTACAATATATAGGCATATAGTATTTCTAGAGATTGGCAGAGAGTCTCAGTCATGTTATTGGAGATAGTAGAGTGATTCATCAGTTCGTATAAATATAAGATTTATATTTTAGAATAAGGGGAAATAAATGTTCTATATACTTTCAATGTCAGCTATGATAAGAGCATTACGCATTCAGCTGACCTACCTATCTACCTATGTATGTATCTACCTATCCAGTATCTATCTGAATGGTGCAATCTGATGTTCTTCTGATAAGAACTGCACTTGCATTTATTTTTATCAGACACGACAGATGAAATTGGATGTTTACTCATGGACATGTTGATATTTCCTGATTCTTAATCTTTTTTTTTTTTTTGTTGTTGTTTAATTTATTTATTTCAAGGCGATTTTGTTAGTTGCGAGTTATCTTTGTGCATTGACAGTTTGTCCATGAATTTGATTTTGTGTGTGTGAAGTTCTCACTTTCTAGGCCTTTGGTCACGGTCAGCGCAAGTTTTAGAGAAAGAGAGATAGCGAGATAGCGAGAGAGAGAGAGAGAGAGAGAGAGAGAGAGAGAGAGAGGAAGAGGGAGAGTGAAAAAGAGCAAGCATATTGTTCATTTGATACACAGGAAAGAGACAATGCAAAGACAAAGGTATATAGAAATTAAAAACTGTAAACTGTAGTTTGTGTGTGTGTGCGGGTGTGTGTGTGTGTGTGTGTGTGTGTGTGTGTGAGTGTATAGATAATTGTGTTTACAACAATGTCATCCTTGACTTCATTAAATGGCGTCAGTGTATGTGCATATCTGTATATCTGTATCTTTTGCTTGGTATCTGCATCTGTATCTGCATCTATGTAACCTTATCTGAGGCAACTGCAGCATCAGCAACAGCAGCTTTAACAACAAACAAGCTAAACAAACAAGCAGACCAATGCTTAAGATAACTACATTTATATAATTGCATATGCACGCTTGTATACCCTGTAAACAAATCACTGGAGCTATGCCCAACTCGGACACTGGCATTTGTGCATTCCTTCCACTGTGCACTTACAGTTGAACTGTTTACAGGGCATTTGCTAGTCACGCATTTGCCTTTTGCTCACTGATTTATATGGGGCACTGTGCAATGGAACATTTCGAGTTCGACTTGGACTTGGACGATTCTCTGATTCTCTGGTTTCTAATCTGCGCATCTCGAATGACTTCATAATTTGTTTTTATTATTTTCATTACATATTGTGGCTGCTCTTTGCCGTTGTTGTAGTTGTTGTAGTTGTTGTCGTTGTTGTCGTTGTTGGTGTTGTTGGTGTTGCTGTTACTGTTGCTGTTGCTGCTGTTGTTTGTTGTGCCTTCGAAATGTTTATTTTTAATACAATGCAACTGCCCAATGCACTGCCCACAGTCCACAGCCCACACACACACACACACACACACACACACACACACACACACAGAGAGAGAGAGCCATACAAACAGCGTGAAATTCTAAAGCTGAACACAAAAGCAAAACTTGAGTTTTCTGCTTGCCTGCGTCGAGCACTTCCTGAAGAATCCGCAGAAGCTAAAGAATAGATGAGGAAGAAGTGGAATAAGTGCAACAACAAGAAGAAGAAGAAGAAGAAGAGCATTGAAATGAAATGAAATCAGAACCGAAATGAGATCTACTGTATAAATAAATGATGCGAGTGCTCACTGTGTATGAGCTGAATGCTCATGCGCTGATGTAAGCCCTCTTCAAGTGTGTGTGCTCTGTGTCAATGTGTGTGGGGGGTGTGTGGGGTGTGTGGGGTGTGTGGGGTGTGTGGTGTATAGTGTGTTCATGTATGTGACAGAGTACAATTAAAAGTGTGCAACTGTAAAGTGCATTTCTATTTACAGATTACAGGCTGCTTTGACGCTTTGTTGTCATTGTTGTTCTTAACATTCGCATTCGCATTCACATTCGCCTGTGACTGTGACTGTGACTGTAACTGTGACCGCATGTAACTGTGACTCCAACAGTTCACCATGGTCAATCGCAGGCATTATAACAATGCTTGCATTATATCATTTCCACAGTATTAATTGAAATTGAAATATGAATACAACTCAACTCAAAGCGTTCTGCATACAAATTCCTTGAACACTTTTCCTTCTCTCATTGTGCAAACAAGTGGGGTTGACCCTCTACTTCGAGTGCTTAGTGCTTCCACGAATGCCCCAAACCTTTGCCAAGTTCAAGTAACAGAATATGCTTTTATTTATATGTAATTCCTTAAACCGAATTCTTTTTTAGCTTGAACTTGCAAGTTGGTAGCTGATGATTATGTTGTAGCATAACTGATATGTAATGTATTTGTGATGCAGAAAGTGTCAATTGTGTCCACAGTGGCCGTGCAACACAGTAAGTTGCAACTGGGCGTCTGCCAAAAACCGTTAACAGAGTCTTTGTCATTGTTTGTTGTTTGCGCTTTTGTTGTATTTTGTTTGCCGTTTGCCGTTTGTTGTACGTGGTGTGTGTATGTGTATGGGTGTGTGTGTGTGTGATATTTGTTGTGTGACAACAAACTCCACATTTCAGGGCCAGGCCAGGCGAGTCGAGTCGAGTTGAGTCGAGGCAAGGCAGCTTCTTTTGTGGCACCAAATTAAAGTGCAACATGTGGAGAGGCAACCCTTTAGCAAGCCCGCGGCAAGTTGAGTAACAATATCTGCAGCTATAGTAGTATTTGTATCTGTATCTGTATCTGTATCTGAAACTCAATGCAACTGTGTGAGAGACAGTGATGAGAGAGTTGTGCGTGTGTGTGTGATTGTGTGTAATTTGATGCTTGGCCCATTAACAAAAATGTCAAAATGCCATTGGGCATGGACCACGCCCACATGCCCATAATATGGGCGGAGGTCCAATGTCGAGGCACGTAATTTGCTTGCTGCGAAACGCGTGCGAAATGTAAATGGTTGCAAGAGGCGTAAGGGGCAAGGGACACGGGGCAAGGGGCTAGGGGCAAGGGGGATGGCTGATTATGGGAAGTTTCTATATATATATATGTATAAATTTCTTTTCTTTTCTTTTCTTCTTCTCTTCTTCTTTTTTGTTATTTTGTTATTTTATTCGCAATGAGATTTGATTTTGTGCAAAATGTAGAAGAATCAACCCGAACTCCTCCCTTCCTCCATCGCTACCTACCTCTCTCCCACCCTAGTTCCGAGTCCCGAGTGTTGAGTGTCGAGTGTCGAGTATGGGCCAACTTTATGCTTTGGCTGCTTGTTGTGCCATTTTCCCGCTTTGCGTTTTGCGTTTTCCATTTTCCATTTTCGATTTGGCATTCTAGAATTCTGCCATTCTGCCATTCTGCCATTCTGCCATTTTGCCATTTTGCAGACAGGCTCATATAATGTTTAGCTGATTAAATACGTGACTTCATTGTACGGTTGACAAGTTCATTTTGTTGCAGTCATCGGGCTTAAAGTTGCAGTCCATAAATAAGTCAACAGCAGCTACAAGCTGCAATCTATGAGATATACAGCTGCTGAGCTGCAAACTTACAACTTACAAACCGCAATCTACAAGATACAACACACAACTCACAGCACACAAGATACAAGATACTTTACTTTATCTGTCATATTTCACATGCAAATTTATGCAGCCATTTGAACGAGTGAGCGAGCAATGGGGATATGTCTATGGAAACGGGAAAGGGTGTGCTATGTGGGAGGGGGAGGAGACAGAGACAGAGACAGAGACAGAGACAACTGGGCGCTGGCCAATTGATGCATAGATTCGATAAATCGAATACGTATCGAATAGCGATCGAGCGATTGGCACGATTTCACCTTGAGCCACACCATTGTACAGATCATTCCGAAGATGCAATGGCAATGGCAATGGCAAAGGCAATGCCAACTGCAACTGCAACTGCAACTGCAACTGCAACGGCAACGGCAACTGCAGCTGATACTCAATTGCACTTAAGCTTCTTGGCCATATTTTTGACAGCAAACAACGCAGAGCAAACAGACAACAACAACAACGGCAACGACAACGACAACGACAACGACAACAACTTGTTAAGACGTGTAATTAATTGCTTAGCCATAAGCAGTAATAACATATTGTGACAAATGTTTGGCACGTGTATCTGCAACACTTGATTTGCAAGCCATTGAGTGTACTCAGCATACCCTGCAATGGGCAGCGGCAAGGGTATAACAGCATCAACGAGTTGCTGTAAGAACAAAGCAGCTATGATTTCATGAGAGATGGAGCGACAGTGAGAGGGCGAAAGTGAGAGAGAGGGAGAATGAGTGTTGCTTATGCTATTTGTGAATTTGCGAATCAATGACAAAATGATTCATTTATATTCATACTCCGTCACGACTGTTCCGTTCCAACTGATGTACATGAGTGCTTGAACACAGATTCCAGAGCATCTCATAGTCGTGTATTGGGCGTTATGAAGTATTTCAAGCTGTCTTGGCCTTATGCAAATTGAGGCCCAGCAGCGACAGCGACAACGACAACGACAACAATGTTGACTTGACTGACGTATAGACTAACTGACTGACTGACTAACTGACTGACTGACTGACTGACTTACTGACTGACTGAGTGACTGAGTGACTTACTGACTTGCATGACAAACGACAAGCACAGCGAGAATGAAATGAATTTACGAGCGCAATGCAGATACCGCATAAAGTATCTCATAGATACGCCGCATGCCGTGCTTAAGTCAACGCAACGCAAGCCTCAGTTCAGCCTCAGCTTGTTGCATGCAACAAAATGTAAAATGTAACGCGGCGCGTTTTGACTTTGATTTTCGAGACGCGCAAAACGCAAAACGCAAAACGCAATCGAAATGTTGTTGTTATTCCCATAAAGAGTCCAAACGATTCACGAACTACTCGACAACACTCAATGCGAAAGTTGAGTGCCGAATGCTTCCCCCACCCTCCCTACCACATGCCTAAGTAATAGTCGATGTAATACAAGGAAATGACAAATGTTCTGCATATCAAATGCTGCAAAGGGATTACGAATAACGGTTACTGTTGAGTTCCTTAATAAATTTCGCAAACGTATCTATGAGATACATTTGTATCTTTTAATTATATGGCAAATGCTGGCAATGCCACGCCTTGGCTAACAGCCACACCTGGCCATCATTAAGTAATTGCATAAATTACAGGGTATTTACCCACCCAGACACCGACAATCACACGCTGCGCCTCTTTGCTCGCAGCAGCCGTATCGAGTTTACTGGGTTACTGAGCGTTCTTATCTTATGAGCCGATGATGCTGCCATCGCCATCGCCATCGCCATCGCTAACGCCTTCACCTAGAGCAGTCGCCCTGCACTCTCCTTCCCCACCGTTGAATGCGCCCCGCGGGAGTCCCGCGCAATTGCTAAATTACGCCAAGAATTTTAATCGAGCGTCAACGATAAATGACAGCGACGTCGTCTTTACAGCTGCGCAGAGATCTCGCGATCGACGCTTAAGTGCTTAGGAATGGGAAGAGGAGCAGAATGAGGAGGAGGAGGATGCAAAAGCGGGTGGCTGGGCAACAGTCAGATGACATATGTGCAGTTGCCCGTCCGCAATTTGTAACTGCAATTTCAATTCAGTTTCAGCTTCAGCTGCAGCTTTAGCTTTGCCGCTTTGAGTTGACATCATCGCCAGGCAGCTGCTGTTGCTGTTGCTGTTGCTGTTGCTGTTACTGTTGCAGATGCTAATGCCAATGCTTGATGCATTTGGCAGCAGCATTAGCATCATAAGTTACGCGTGCCAATGCAAATGCCAAACCCATTCCAATCCACTTCCCATTCCCATTCCCATTCCCATTCCCAATCCCAATCCCAATCCCAATCGCATCTCTCAGTTGAATCATAGCCACAAAAGTGCCGCCATCGCCTATCAACGTTGTCGTGTTTGTGCTTGTGTTTGAATGTTGCGGGTGGTTCGTTCAGTGGTTTGGCGGTGCTGCATTCTAGGGCCTAGGCGGGAGGCTCTATAAAAGCTGAATGAATTTCATACAAAAATGTTGTGGGCATTAATATGCAGTCAGGAATCGCTGGCTGCTGGACAAATGAATGAGATGACCAGTGCTCGATGCAGTTGAGTCGATGAGTTTGGCTTGTGATTCAAATACCCTGACATCATAGAATAGATGGAAAGGGTATGCTGACGATTCAAGTGCAGCTTGTAATTGTTGTTACATAATGAGTAACTCTCAGTCGAGCAGTGTCTGCTGTCTCTGCTATCTACAGCTGCAGCAATGCAAATGGCCATTGCATTCGCATTTGGTCTAATTACGAATACAAATGGTATTCACACGCGTAAATGGTGGCAATTATGAATGTTTAATCATAGCATAAGTTGGTTCACTTTGCATTCACTCCGTTAATGGTACTATTCATGAATCAAACGAATCAGGTGTCTATCAAAGCTGTAAATAGAGACAGCTGTATGATGAGAGGAAATGGATGATGAATGCATTTGAATATACAGATAGGAATAGACGAATAACTTGACTATGCATAATGCGATCATGGAGTACAAGCGATTGAGACATAACTATAACTATAACTATAAATATAAATAGAAGTAGAAATAGAAATAAATATACATGAATACAATGAGTGCAATGATTACAACGCATAGAATCAGCAAGTTTTTCACTTGAATTGAGCTGATTAAATGGCACTTGTAATTATTTGAATTTATTGTAAATTAATTTGAATACATGCAGTCATTGAATGTCTTTGAATGCTACTCAAACTCATATGTAGTCATGACGACATTCAAAGTGTTTGTTTCTTGTTGAGATCACGAATGATTGAAGCTCAGCTGATTGCAGCTGATTTCTGTGCGGAGCTAAGTACGCGTATTCATGAATATTGCATCATAGCTGAGTGTTTTAGTTATGAATCACTTGCAGTGGTAGCTGCAGTGCTGCACATTCAAATGCAAGGGGGGTGTCACTGGGGTAGGGTAGGGGACTTGCACTACTACACATACACATATGAATGATATGTGAGTCGAGGGGAGAGGCAGGCGGCAGTTGGCAATAGAAATTTGCGGTCAGGGCAACAAATATTTGGCCACAAATTGTTATTATGATTGTTGTTGTTGTCGATGATGTTGCTGTTGTTGTTGTTGTTGCTGTTGCTGTTGTTGTTGTAGCTGTTACAGTTGCCGTTGCTGTTGCTGTTGCCGTTGCGTGCAGCGCGCGTCATTCGCGATGATTAATGACAATTTTTCGGACGAGCCATGTCCGTGTCCGACTGATTCTATCACTCTCTCTCTCTCACACTGTCTCTCTCTCTCTTTCTCTCGCTCTGTCTCCGTCTGCCTGTGCTGCTATCTCTTTCTGTGTCTGCGCGCGTTTTTGACGTCTCTGCTACCGATAACATTTAATTGCTCAGCGATATATCAAAAGATAGCGCAACAGCGCAACAACAAGGGGCAACATGGGACAACCGGGAGCAGCGGGGGCAACTGGTGGCAAAGCGAGGGGAGGGGAGGGGATGCGTCTACTGTGCTTAAGACTCCGAATTAAATAATATACAATGAGCAGAACAACAATAACAACATATATTTGCATTAATTCGTTGCATTCGCAGTCAAAAGTCAACTCATAAACCAAAAGCAGACATCAGAAATCACGCATACGCCGTGTTGTGCACACAGACAGTACGACAAGCAGACAGAGAGACAGAGAGACAGAACTGTCCATGTGTTAGTGTGTTTATATTTAGCCAATTTCAAACCACGCAGCATTAATTGTTGTTGGTGGATTGTTGTGGCTGTTGTGGCTGTTGTGGCTGTTGTGGCTGTTGTTGTGGCTTGGGCTGCCGCTTGTTGCCGACAGTTGTTGTTGGTCTACGAGTATTGGCAACCGCAAAAGTATTTAAGAAAGTTGGCAAAAACTTGCGCTTGCCTGGGTTACGTTGTTTCTTTTTTTTGTTTTTGGTTAGGCTTTGCCTCGTGCCTGGCACACGCTGACACTTTTACTTTGTCAAAGGTGAAGCAGGGGGAGGCCGACAACGACAACGACAACGACAACCACAACAGCAGCAACAGCAACCACAAGAGCAACAGCAACAGCAACAGCAACAGCAACCACAACAGCAACAGTAACAAGGGGCAGCAACTTCTTCAATTTTATTCGCTTTTTTTCAATCGAGCAGCGAAATTACAATTGTTTTGTAGCTGGAACTGGACGGGGGGGCAGCTGTTGGGGTTTGCGGCGAGTAGGGAAGGGGTTAACGGGTGGATGTAGGAGAAGGAGAGAGGGGAAGGTGCCACTGTGGATTGCAACCGCAAACCTGGCCACAATGATAAATTTATTTAATTTGCCATAAATTGCTCAAGTAACTAAGACGACGCACGCAATGTCGTGGCAGCAACACCAATATGCCTCTTACCCCGGGTCCTCCTGCTTCCTTCTCCCCTCCCTCTCTTCTCCCCTCTTCCCTCTGTCCTTTACTATCTCAATGCGCAGGCAAAAGTTTTTTGTTGTATGCAAAACAAGGCACAAAAATTAACGTTTGTCACATTGCGCAGGGAATGCGACAAATCAGTGGCAAGTTGGCGAGCTTAAGGGGAAGGAACAGAGAGGTAGACAGACAGACAGACAGACAGACGGACAGAACCACACACATGTGAGTGCTCAGCAATTTCATCGATTTTGCTGAGCCCCAAAAATGTATGCTTGGGAGTTTGGCCAACAAGTTGCCAGTTGGCAGTTGCCACTTGCCACACTTGCCACACTTGCCACTGATAGTCTCTATAGCTGGGCTTACAAGTATTTATGCAATGTTTACATTGTGTGTTAATGCCTATGTCCTGTGTGTGTCCTGCTGCAACCACACTTGCCCCATCTCTGTGTCTGCCTCTGCCTCTGCCTCCTGCTAAGCAAACAGTGGCACATGCAAAAGCGCACTTAAAACTGCAGACGCCACATAATTGTTGTCGCCCCTGCAGCTTGCAACACTGACAACTGTCGCTCGGAATTTGACACGGTTTTGTGTTGGCAGTGGCAAGTAGTGGCAAGCAAAGTAGCAAAGTAGCAAGTAGAAAGGAGCTGACTGCAAGTTGCAAGCAGCAGGAGTAGTTGCAACCAGGCCACCTTTTGGCCGAAAAAACCGCCAGCTAATGACTCATTAAATAACGCGCTTGGGGCGCTTGCAGCAACTGCCTTGTTTGGGGCAGGGTCTTCTTCATTTGCCTATCCCCTCCCCCTCCCCTCCCCCTCCCCATCCCCACTGCTAACCCTCAGTCATTCGCTCTCAGTGAGTGTGTGCATATTCATGAGCTTGCGACGTGAGCAGCTTCGTGTTAAGCGGCCATTTTGACGTTGCCTCTGATTGTTTACGTAGCCAGCGAAAGAGAGAGAGCGTGAAAGAGTGTGTGATAGAGGGAGAGAGAGCGAGATAAATAGAAAGAGCAAGACTGCACTTGAATGACAATGAGTGTATTTGACTATGACTATGACTATGATTATGAATATGAATATGACAATCAATCAAGCCAGCGTCAGTCGAACTTAGCTCGAGTTCGTATGCTTAAGCTACGACGACAACAACGACGACGACGACGACGACGACGACGATACGACAGATACTTGACATGCATTTGTGGCAAGTGGCAAGTTGTTGGCGACGGCGGGCGGGCGGTGTGTAACAGCATAACATTAACTGATTCACTTAATGTAATGGCTTAAATTTGTGTTATACACTCATACTCATACTCATACTCAGAGCTTAAGCCAAATTATTCATTTCATATCGAATCATAAATGTCACCTGAATGATTGTTGAATCATTTGTGAATGAGTCTGAATGGCAGCTGCAGCAATTAGAAAACATGCAAAGCATATGTGAATAACAAATGTTCTTGCAAGCGAGTAGAAGAGAGAGGGTAGAGACAGAGAGAGAGAGAGAGAGAGAGAGAGAGAGAGAAGGATAGTGAGTTGGAGAGGGGGAGGGATAAAACACTCACTATCTTCCTTCCTGTCTCCGTCTTTTGCTCTTTCTCATTCATCTTTGCCCCCTGATTTACTGCCACTTTGCAGCGAATTCATTAATCGATAACGATTCATATAGAGATCGATATATTTATTGATTCACATTTTATAAAATATTTTATAAAACTTTTATTCGGAATTCAATAATTAGGTAATTCACAGTCTATTCATGTATTTAGTTACAACATTTGAACGAATCCTGAGAACTTAAGACTAATATGAATATACAATCACTTACGTGTAATTATTCATTTATATTCATGTGAATCATGGACTGAGCTGCTCGTAGCTGAGCTGCTCGTGATGGGGATTGTGGTTGTAACTAATGCGCTCGTCTGTGTAATTTCCGATAAGAAATCTATGAAATTCTCCGAAGCATCGACAACAAATTGAACGTATTGTAATTACACACACATGTCATTGGTTCGACATCAAGATCCTCTGCATACATCATCATCACAGGTAGAAAAACAGTTACAGCTACAGTTGGAGTAACTCTCTTCCGTTGGCGTAAAAATGTTGCGTATACGCGACGTGCAACGCACGGAAATCGATTAGACATGATGGCAAATGTTTATCGCTTATAGTTTTTGACTTAATTAATGCTCGATGGGGAAGAGAAGGAGGAGGTAGGGGGAGGAAGGAGGTTGGGTTGGAAGGGATACGTCGACTTTACTAATAACCGTTTTGCATGGCTGAACAAAACTTGTCGCTTGCCCCCAGTTGCCTCAGTCTGTTGCCAAGCGGCCTTTAAGCCCTCAAGATGTGCACTTTAAAGCGTTTACAGGACATTCTTTCAGACTTCTACTTGTCGTCGTCGTCCTGGGGGCGTGTCTGTTGTGCACTTTGCGTCGAATAAGCGAGTTAATGAGTCGATCAGCACACGGAGTGTTTGAGAGGTTGAGAGGTTGAGTGGTTGGGTAGATGGGTGGGTGTGTGGGTTGAGCGAGAGCTGCGCTAACGAGCAATAATCAAATCAAAATACTTGCGATTATTACAAAATGACAACAACAAAACCAAGTTAAGCTGCTAAAAAACGCTTTTAAACGTCTGTCTAGGCGGCAACAACAACAACAACAACAACAACAGCAACGCACGTCAATTTTTTGTGGTAGCTGCTTTGCATTTTCTTTGTTACACCCTGCATACAAAGGAGAGGCTCAGGAGGGTATATCTGACTTATCTGCAATAGAGAAAGCAGCATCAACTGTGGCAATCCAATCAATTATCAACCAGTTAATGACTCACGAT
The DNA here is from genome assembly GCA_018901825.1 of Drosophila funebris. NCBI lineage: Eukaryota > Metazoa > Arthropoda > Insecta > Diptera > Drosophilidae > Drosophila > Drosophila funebris. The sequence continues at coordinate 110,308 of JAEIFK010000033.1, forward strand.
TGCACTCAACAGAATGCAGGGTATCTCACCATCGACTATCGATTATTGATTCAATATTTTGTTTCCTTCGTTTTTCTGAGCAATTTCTGTGTTACACTTGATGCCGCAAAGTGAAAATTTTGCTTGAATTGAGCGCCCTCCCCACTCCCCGCTCAATGCCGCAACTGCCTGTCAGTTGTAGCTAACCCCGTGACCCAACAACCACCCGTCCCAACGCACCACATCCCACTCCACACCACACCACTCCATACACTCTGCACCACTCAACTTTGTTTGTTTGCGGTTTGGCTTGTGCGCTTTTATGTTTTCCATGCGCCGCGTATCAATTATCGTCTCGAATTTAGTACCAGGCCCTAGTTACTCTCTGCATGCATCTGATGTGTGTGTGTGTGTGTGTGTGTGTGTGTGTGTGTGTGTGTGTGTGTGTGTGAGAATCTCTTTTTTGCGTGTTGCATACTTGCAGGCGCGACGCTTTAAGTTCAAGTGCAACTGACTGCTGCGAGGAGTTGCAAAGCGGTGGTCAATCATTCACATTCACATTCACATTCACATACACTCAACTTATTCACTTGTATCCGGTGCCTTTGGCTCTCTGCTCTCTGCTCTCTGCTAGGCGCCCGATGGCAAGCTCTCATTTCAAGGCAGATAGAGCAAGAGAGACAGAGAGAACGAGAGAGAGAGAGAGAGAGAGAGAGAGAGAGAGCGAGTGGGAAGGATGAGGAAATGCAGATCAGAGACAGAAATTCCACACGACCATTTGACACTTCAAGGTGCGACCGCTTTCTGTGTCTGCGTGTGTCTGTGTGTGTGTGTGTGTGTGTATGTGTGTGTGTATGAATCTGTGTGTGTGCGTGTGTGTAGCAACACTCGGCACAAGCAGCAGACAACAGGCAACAGGCGAGCAGCAGCAACAGCCAAAATGTTGCAACTGTGATTTGAATGCGGCAGCTGCCAATTTTGTTAGCCTGTTGCCTTTTGTTGTTGGCCAATTTGTGTTTGCCCTTTAGCTATTCTTTTTTTTTCTTGTTTGCAACCCAGATCAAACTAAAAACTAAAAGAAATTTGTTTTCGGTTTTTGCGGATTATAAATGCTGCACGTAATTTGTTTACCCTCTGTCCAAGAGCATCAAACGAGCCGGCAAATAGCTTAGCTTCCGTCTGACTCAGGCACAAACACCTACACACAATTGGAAATTGTGCTCTCTATACCCTGTAGCAATGTGTAACAAGGGTAGCATAGATCCCAATGAACTCGTTAACTAGAAAATGGAAATCCACAGACACTTCCTATCCAATCATTCAGTAGCTCAATAGTTTCAGTCAGAAAGAGGAACAAGTTGTCTGGAATATGTATATCGATTATTATTAAGTTATTAAATTTCAAACCGTGGAAGAACTCAAGCTGGCTACAGGTCACCAGTCAGTCTAGTACACTCGATTGTCGAGCATTCAAACATACATGAATTTGTTTGTTTTGTTTTGGTGTTCTGTTGCTGGCTGATGAGATTGGCAGCCAAATCCGGCAGCTGCCATATGTTGGCCATTATTGAATCTTTAATGTCAATAAGCAAAACCTTTGTTTCATTTCGCCCTTCTTCTGTTTTTCTGTTGTCTTCCTTTTGCCATTTGCTATTTGGCATTTGCCTTCATACTTCATACTTCCTTCTGCTTCATTGTTTGTTTTGTCTGCAAATTTAGTTGCATACTTTGAGGCGTCGCATTGCGCCGCCAAAACGGTGAGCAAATCGCAAACGAAATTGTCAAACTGCAGGCCTTTGCCTGTTCCAGGGAGGGGAGGTAAGGGCAGATTGGGGGCGTGCCAATTGCGCCACAGACAAACTTCTTATGCCTGCCATTCAGAATAGAATAAAAAAAAAAAAACAAAATTCAGAAAAATAATAATAAGAAAACGCTTTGGCAGCTTCGTGTTGAAAATTGCGAGCGAAGTAAAAAAAAAGAAGAAACTTTGACGATTTGTGAGCGCCCAAAAAGTAGTTAAAGTTGGCGTTGCAGTTAACCACGACGATGACGACAATTGTTCATTTATGGCGGGCAATGGCCCCAATGAACCCAACAAACAGCAGAAACGGAAGCCTAACTCTTCCAATGCAAAGCGTAATCAACCCAACTGAATACAAGTCTTAAATCTTAAGCTAAATCAACTTTATCATCTACAAATCAAACGCCTCACAAAACAGAGCCAGAAACTGTTTGCAGTAGCTTGCAAATGTTTATTTTCAATTAAATAAGATTATAATATATGTGAATTAAGGAGCACAATATATATTTAAAAGTATGCATTGCATATAATATTAGAGAAATTAATTAATGAACATGTCTGTGAGATGAAATCTCTCACATTGCGAGAACAACGACTGTGGTATTCCTAATGTTAAGAATGTATTTGAAATTCACTTGAAATAGAAACAGGAAAGGCCGGTGAATTCTTGATTTTGATACTTAATTATTATGCTTGGCGAATTGCCAGCGATTTAACATTTGAGAATGCGGCAAGTGGCTTGCAAATCTATGAAAATTAAATGCCTGCTAATTGTTGATTTCTACAACAGCTTTTCAACTTAAAACTGCTCTGATTACACTTGAGCTAAGTGCCACGCCCCGTTCGTCTGTATGCTCGTCCGTCCGGCAGCCCTCGACTTGCTTGTGCTGTCTTCTGTCTTTGCTTTTAATTAGCCGTTCTCAGCTCACAGTTCTCAGCTCTCAGCTCTCTGTGCTCTGTTCTCTGTTCTCTTTTCTCTGTTCTATTCTCGCCCCCTTTCAATCTCTCATATAGTGTCAGCTTTGTTTCGTTTCTGTATGTGTGTGTGTGTGTGTGAAGTTGCTTGTTGCTTGTTGCTTGTAATCAAATCCGCGTTGCTTGTCACTTTGTGTTGCATACTTTCGGGCGCGTCGAGGCCAAAGACCAAAGAAAAGTGTGAAAAATATTTGTGAAAATGCTTAACTTAAGACCGTCTGTATGAAATTTTAGGCGTCGTGTCCAACAACACCAACAGCCACAACAACAACAACAGCAACTAACAACTCTGGGTGGAGTGAAAAAAGGGTTCAAAAAGGCAAAAACATGCACAGGAAACTGTGGCTAACGATGCCAAAGAGTTGAAGCTAAAACAGGAAAGCGGAGTGGGTTGGGGAGGGGGGAAATGTCGTTTCAGCTAAAATACGAATTCGAGTAGGTTGTTGTCAGGCTTATCAACTTATCAACACACAACACACAAACAGACACCTAACAAACTTTTGCTTTCAAGTTGAATCTGACAACTCGAGGAAAAGGGGAAGTGCTTGTTAAACTGCATCCGGTTGAGGGCTAATTGCACCATTGCCTATCCAAAAATATTCAGAAATCTGGCTAAAAATATAACTGAATGTGTTTTATTATTGTTATTCTGATTGCAGACTGTCTTACGAATGAGTACAGATGCCGCAGTGGCCAATGCATCGATGTGAGCAAGCGTTGCAACTACATTCGGGATTGTCCCGATGGTGACGATGAGGATGAAGACTGCCGTAAGTACACTACAGATCACATGTCCTTCACCAACAAAATGAAAACAGTGTTAAAACCTCTATACAAGTATAAACACACGAGCACACACACACACGCACACACACACACACACACGCACACACACACGCACACACACACACAATTACATATAAATACGTATTGTAATCTTATTGGTAGAAGATCCCAAAGTATTGGGCGTCTATGCGTAAACTAAGTTTGACTAAGCTTCAACTAGTTTCTAAGCATTACTATATAGATAACCGATAACCGATAACCGATAATTGACACCGACACCCGATAATCGATAACCAATGACGTTCCCGACAACAGTCCGGGTATGCCTCATCGTACACTAAGTTTGCTTTTCTTTCGGTAACTGTAAAAGCAATTAATAATATTGATTAACCAAAAGTATTAACCACTAACCCATTATTTTTACTCTCTCTCCCAATTTTTGCGCTCTCCCTGCGTGTCACTCCGCCATATTATAAATGGGGCAACTAACACTAAAAACCATAACACCGCTATACTGTCACCGTTACTAATAACCATCAGCTGCCGCCTGCAGCGTCATGGAGTATCAATGTCGCGATGGCACCCGCTGCATCAGCGTCAGCCAACAATGCGATGGCCACGCCGATTGCAACGATGCCGACGACGAGGAGCACTGCGACGGAAGTGAGTAGCATTCTCAATCAATCAGTCAATCATTCAATCAGTCAATCAATTGCATTAGAACTCTGCTAATACTGGACTAAAGCGAATCTCAATCTTTCGTTTCTGTGTCAATCGCAAAGTCGCATACTTTAGAAGTTTCCAAGTTGATCAATCAATCGAAGGAGTCACATGTCAAACTATCGTTTCTCTTTGATTCTTATAAGCGATTTAGTGGCTGTGTTGATCAATCAATCTTAAAAAGGGCACATTTCAAACTCTCGTTTCCCTTTCAAATATATATGCGACTTTAGAAGTTTCCTTGTTGATCAATCTATCAATCAAAGTAAGCACATACATCATTGTTTGATTGTTGTCGTTCATGTAATAAGTAATTAATATGAAGTCAGAAGCTATAATATTAATATTCAACATTAGTGGGTTGAAGTCGAATGTAGACATCAAAAAGATCATCAATCAGTCAATCAATCAATCAACAAAATAAATTGCAGACAGATTACACATTCTTTATCTCACTCTGCCTCTTTCTCTATCAAATTTACATAAGATCTAAATACAAAGCATAACGACTATAGAAGAAGTATTTTTGAAATTTGATCAATCAATCAATTTGATCAATCACATCAATAAAGTTTCAATTATCACCATCATTAGAAATGTAACATATACAGTTTTAGTCTTAGTCCAGTGCAACGATTAGCAACAATATCAATCAATCATTGCTCATTGTTTCATTACTTAACGCTCTCTGTTTTAATTCATGCTGCATTGTGTGGTACAGTTGTGCCCAAGCTGCGCTATACGTGCCCCAAGGGCAAATTCACCTGTCGCGATCTCAGCTGCATTTCGATTGTTCATCGTTGTGATGGACGCGCCGATTGTCCGCACGATCGTTCCGACGAGGAGGGTTGCCGTACGTTTGAAACTGAAAGACTGCGCAACTTCTCCCTCTCACAGACTCTATCGATCTCTTTCTCTCGTTCTCTGTTTATCTTTTATCGATTGTTTCTCTTGTTTAATATTGTGTTGAACATGCAGCCTGTCTGTACGACAAATGGCAGTGCGATGACGGCACTTGCATTGCCAAGGAGCTCCTCTGCAATGGCAACATCGATTGCCCCGAGGATATATCCGATGAGCGCTATTGCGATGGTGAGTGTGCGATGTAACTATGTGTCAGAGTGCGAGAGTTCTTTGCTCAGCGTCTGCGAGTAGGCGTGTGTACACACTGGCAGGTAAGTAACGCGGTGCACAACACTATATCGCACTTCCCGTTGGTTTGCTCCGAATTGCATTTGTCGATTCGAGTGGCTGTGTAGCTGTCAGACTCTGGTCTGAGTCCGTCAAGCCACTCAACTCCCCTTCCCCGTCAACTCATCGAGAGCCCATTCACCACACCACATGACTAACCCACCCCGCTCGACCAACAATACTTTCATCCCCGACAATCGATAACACTAACACACACATACACATCGACACATATTTAACGACATGGTTACAATCAAACATCAGGTGGCTACGATGCCGATCAGTGTCTGTTCAATGAGTTCCGTTGTGGGAACGGTGAGTGCATTCCGATGCGTCAGGTGTGCGATAACATCTACGATTGTAACGATTACACAGACGAGCAAAGCTGCGGTAAGTGCTTGTCGCAACGTTATCGATAACTGTCTGTTTTGTAATACTATCTTATATATATATATTATTAAATTTGTGTATTGCTTCCTGCTGGTCTCTGTTCTGGTAATTACAACTTTTGGTGACTGTTCAACTTTACAGCGATTCTCTCTCTCTCTCTCTCTCTCTCTTTCTCTCCTTATCGCTGTCTCGCTTTCTCTGTTTCTGACTTTGCCAACGCTGTGTGTCGCTTCCTTCTTCGATAAATTATCGATTGCTTACGCGTCTTTGTCGTAGCTCTAATGCGTGTCAACTTGAAAAGTTTTGATTTTTTTTTAACAGATTCAAATTTTATTTCTCTTCTTTCCAATTCGACCTGAAAACCCCCGAATTAAAATAAAAAAATCCAAAAACTATGTGAACGTTTGTGGTTGTGGTTATCGAATGTGTCCAACAAACTAATCGATTAATTGCACGCAATTACAACAACAACGACAACTGGAACAACAACATCACTTCAACAATTGGCTCAACTACAAAATTTGCATGCAATACTCAAAAACCAATCCACAATCTCAATCCCAATCCAACAATTCCTACAAATCCCGTAATCGATAAACGTCAACGGCTTGCATGTGGTGATCCCCATCTCCCTAACTCCCGCTCCCGCTCCCGATCTTAACAAACAATCAATGCATGCGGCTAACAGACTTGAACGATATCAACGATCCCGATACCGTCGACCAAGACGGCATTATACGAAACTATGCGGATCACTCTCAACGGCGTCGTCCACCTCCGAAAATAGGCCGCGGTAACGATAACAATAACGACAATAATATCAATATAGATGGATTGCACGAGCAGGATGTCATGGAGTACTATCCCTATCTGCCGCAAGACCATTATGAAAAATCCAGTCCACAGAATCCGTGCGCCTCCAATCAGTTTAAGTGCCGAAACAACGTTTGCATTCCCCTCCATCTGCGTTGCGATAACTCCTTCCATTGCAACGACTTGAGCGACGAGGACGATTGCGATCGCTATCGTCGGCCAGTGACGACACGGCGACCCCAGACCCAACCGCCGTCACCCATAACGTTGCCCGTGACTCGTGCTCCCCAGCCAACACCCTATCCGTGGGCTACCGTGGCGCCCGGTTCGCTGGAGCGTCGAACAACGGAGGGGCCGTCAACAACGCCAACAACGACAACTCGACTCACAACTAACCCAATTCCAATAACAACCAGAGGAGGTGCAGCGAGTATGTTACTTTGTGTACTTTGTGTACTTTGTGAACTTTGTGTTACCTTTTGCCACATGCGGCGCATTGCGATGCGTCAAAATGTGTTGCATACTTTCGGGTGCTGGGTCTATTTCTATGTTTCTATTTGTATTTCTAGCGACAATTCGAATATTTTAACAGAGGGGCATAGAAAGGGGGGAAGGGAAAGAACAAAGTGCATGCCATGTTTGTGACTTTAGCATTGAACATTGAAACTTACTTAAGCTAAGTTCCAGTACACACACACACACACACACACGCACACACATTTATCTAGTTATAAAGTTAAACGTTTAATTTAGCAATTAATGTTACGTTATTTTATTATTATTTTTTTAAATTTTAATTGTTGCCGCACACACACTGACAAACACACATACACACACACACACACTCTCTCACTCTCACTCTCTCTCTCTCTCTCTCTCTCTCTCTCTCTCTATCATACGCTCATTGTCTCTCTTTCTTTTCTTTTTATGTTATACTATGTGTATCTCATTCACGTGCTCGCATCGAATTATTATAAATATGCCTTGTTGTCTGACCATCACCGCCCATCGCCCCCAACATCCTCACACACACACACACACATACAAAAAAAACTCACACAACACCATTTAGCCAGCTCATCATTTTCATCATCATCATCATCATTGCCATCCTTGCCACCTTTTGCCAGCAATTGCCTCGAAAACATTGAATTCGCGTGCCACAATCGCGATTGCATTCCGATTGAGAGCGTCTGCGATGGCATTGCCGACTGTGGCCAGCAAGAGGATGAGGACTATTTGCTGTGCAACTGCAGCGGCGACAAGGTGAGTTCTGCATTCCCACACCTATCACACACACGCACACATACACACACTGCCTAGAAGCTACAACATGTGCATTTTTACATTGTGCCACACACAGTACAAATGTCTGCGAGGCGGCGGTTGCATACCCAAAACTCAGGTCTGCGATGGCAAATCTCAATGCCGCGATGGCAGCGATGAGAGCACATGCCGTAAGTATCCCTTAAACCATTCAATCAACCAACCAATCAATCAATCAATCAGTCAATCAGTCAATCAATCAATGTTTTCATAATCAGACTCACAATTCCCATACCGATCTTCACTTCCCACTTAATAACATCACATACTCATAGTAGTCTGGTCAAATTATCAAGCATTCTGTTTGATATTTTCTATTATCCATTTTCCATATAAAGTTCTATTTATTGCATTTATAATATGGAAAACATAAACTGTTGTATATAATATAAATATAGTCAATGCAATCCAAGATTGTATGGTATTTGTGATATTTCATGTAATCGTAATATCTTAAACAAATTATACTCGGAGCTAAAGTAATACTTGGACCTTTACCTACAGTTGGTTAAGGTTATTTTATTTAACAATAAGAAGATTTTAATAAGTAGTAAAGCCAAACGACATTTCATAAGTATTTTTCAATTACATATTTAACTATTACTACTCACAATTAATTATATTCATATACAATATTTATTGCATACTTAACTATGTACAATTTGCACACTACCAAATTCCCTAATCCTGCCAATCTAAACCAAAAAAAACTGCCAACCTGCCAACCTGCCAACCTGCCGCACAATTGCCAAAGTGTAGTATTATAATTTCATGCTGCTAAATGAAATCTTTCTTCTTTTTCCACGCTCTGTACAACGCGCATCTCTCAACTGTGTTATATCGCCGTCTCTTTGTCTCTCTCGCTCGCTCGCTCGCTCGCTCTCTCTCTCATACTCTCTCTGTGACCTATATGCTGATTATCCTGTTTGTATCCTACTACAACTGCAACACACAACACCACCAACACCAACAACATCAACAACATCAATAAAATCAACAACATCAACAACAACATCAACATACGATCATACAAAACATCAACAAACTGCTCAGACTTCCATGCCAAGTTCAATCTCAGCCGACCGATCGTCGAGTGCATGTCCTTTCAGTATCAGTGCGGGGATGGGAGTTGCATATCCGGCTACAAGCGTTGCAACGGCATCACCGACTGCGCCGACGGCGCCGACGAGTACAACTGTCTGTTCAACTACGACGATCTGAACTATGGTAGCCCACGATTACAACAAATCTACAAACGAAAGCTTAACTTAGATATAGATATACTGCATAATACTCATCTTGGATAGGGATAACACTTATGGAGTTCATTTCAAGTTCAATATCTTACAATGCATTTATTTTATCTTTTCATCTTTGCACAACACACACACACACACACACACACACACACACACGCATACACATCACAACATACACATATATATACATATGAACAACATTTAGACACTGACCCAGACACAGACCCCAACAACGACAACAACAACGACGATCCATTAAATGAGTGCGATCTGTATTATTTTGAGTGTGACTTTGGCCAGTGTATACCGTTAGAGAAGAAATGCGATGGCTATACGGACTGTCAAGATGAAACCGATGAGCTCGACTGTCCTTCCCTCACAGGTAAACACAAATACAACACACACTAGAGAGGCTTAACGGAAATAGCGAGAGTGCTTGTCAACTCATATTCCTAACTCTCACACACACAAATTCACTCACTCATACTCACACACTCACACTCAGACTCACAATCTCACTCACACTCACACTCTTTCACTTACTCAACAAACACCAACATCATCATGATCATTTGCAGAGCATTGCCTTGAGCATGAGTTCGAGTGCGACGACTATTGTATAACGCGCGATCAGCTGTGTAACGGTATTGTCAACTGTAACGATGGCAACGATGAGCGTAACTGTACATTTTGTCGCGACGACGCCTATCTGTAAGACATCGATCAACGGTTTCTATCCCACCGATCGCAGTTAAATTGCATTACTTTTTTTTGTATGTACCCCAAACCCCCAACTACCAACCACCAATCACCAACCACATACAACACAAATACACAACATCAACAACAACAATCGCCACACGATCATCATCACCAACATCATTTTGCTCATCAACGACGATATCGATAAACGATCAACGATCAACGATAAACCAATCGCTCATTGCCAGCTGCAACACGGGCGATTGCATTGCATCCAAGCTGCAGTGCAATGGCATCGTGGACTGCTCCGATGGCAGCGATGAGCGCAACTGTGGTAAGCCCCATTTCCAAATATCATTCCATATCGATTCGTATCCCGGCTGAATCCCAACCCAGCACTACAACAGCACCCGTAGTTGTATCGTAGACGTAGAAACGTAGAACTATCAAGAGAGCTTTGCTTTTTGGGTAGAATCACTTATGCGAAAAATTAAATGAAATTTGTAGTTTGGCTTTTGTACTTTTGTAGTTGTCATAGTTGGACTCAGCTTTTGAGCCAATATTTTATTTTGATCATATGTTATTTTATTCATAATTTCATTGTATATCGTATATTGCATATCGAAGTTATTCCCTGCCCGCCATATCAGATCGCCTGCAATGGCGAATGCGTCGATGGCTCGATACGATGCAATGGCAGAATCGATTGCGACGATGGCAACGACGAGCGCGATTGTCAGGGTAACACAATTTTCAAAATGATCAATAATCTATTCTTATGCACACAGACTTTCGCTAGTTTCCCTAAAAGTCTCTCGATAAATATCGATAAGCAATAACATAGCTTTGTTACGGCTCTCATCGACTTTAGCTCGCTCTCATTTCAAAGTTGCGTAACAAACGCTCTTGAACTCTTTCGTCTCTCTCTCTCTCTCTCTCTCTCTCTCTCTCTCTCTCTCTCTCTCTCTTTCTTTCTGTCTGTCTGTCTCTCTCTCTCCCACTTACTTTTTTCTTACTCACTCTACCTCGCTCTCTTTCTGTTTGCTGTCCGCTTCATTTGCCTTTCTGTCATGCACACACAACTTGCTCTTCATTTTTTTTTGAATGTTCATTCATTTGTTTGTTATTTTTATTTTTTGTTTGGTATTTTATTCTCTTTTGCCTCATTACAAATGCGTCACACACACACAAACAAACCTACACACACACGAATACACAAAACAGATGGCAACAACATACATAGAAATATTATAAGTGACAAAGTCTGTTCATTGGATGAATGGCAATGCGCGAATTCTGAATGCATTTCTGCCAAAAATGTGTGTGATGAGAACATCGATTGTCAGGACAGTTCGGATGAATGGCCCGACAGTTGCAAGGGACAGGGTAACGACACTCGTTTGAATTCATAAAGTTACAGTCCACAATAACCAAACAAACCTAAACTGATCCCACACCAACCCCAACCTAATCCAACTCAAACAGATCCCATCATCAAAACTCCCTGCCCTCTATCTTAATGTAATCTATATATATATACATATATATATATATATATATATATATAAAGGAATTAGTTGTAAGAGCGATGATCCCATATTGTGCATATATAAGGTTTGTAATTAACTTATGTATACGAAGTTGAGTTATTTCTTATGCTTTAAGCGATGCGTAAATGAATCCCCGAAGTAGCATAAGAAGCTGTTGCTCATTTCATTCTCTTGTCTCTCTTTCTTCTTAAATCCCAACAAAATAATACCATCTCTGTCGACATCAACATACTCATCCACACACATACATACATATATATATATATATATACATATATATATGTATAAATATATACATCGCATGCCAATCGTCAATTCGCCGATGCCTTCATCTCATAGCGACCACTCGCCAAACTGCCGAAGATTGCCGCCGGGATGAATTCTTCTGCGATAACTTGTGCTTGAATCGCTCCAAACAATGTGATGGTCACTACGATTGCACCGATCGTAGTGATGAGCGTGACTGTTCTGTACAGCCCACACATCATCCATTGTATCCCCCGCTGCCCTGCCCAGAGCACACTTGCCCCAGTGGCAGGTGCTACACGGAAAATGAACGTTGCGATGGCCAACGTCATTGTGAAGACAACTCCGATGAGGCTAACTGTAAGTTTTCATTAAGTTCTTTTAACTCAATAAACAAAACTCTCGCTCTCATTTGTTATGACGTGGTTCACTAACACCCTCACACACTCATACATGCACACACAAATACAAACAAAAGGTGATCCAGTTGATTAGCCAACTGGAAGAGCTTGTTGATGAAGAAGTTCCCAGAGTAAATATCAATGATAGATGAAGATTATTTCATATATTTGTGTAGGGTCAGCAGTTTCAGCTCTCAAACTACTTACACTCTGATCAATATTAATAGATCCTACACGAACAACAAATTGGGTGATCTAACTGATTCATTTCCGAAGAATGGATCGAATTAACTATATTATAAACAGAACTATCATATCAATCAGATCCAATTAAATTCATGAATTTTAGTAGACAAATCACACTACTTTCGATTTCTGTTAACTGATATGTTTTCCACCCTGACACAGCATTTGGGACAGATCGTTCAGATGCGATCCAATAATATTCTATTTCATATACATATGTAAGGGTCACTGTTTGAGCACAGAGTTAGTCAACTTCTTATTTTCATAGCTTGAATTGAATTGAATTATATACTTTTAATTGATGGAGTAGATCGGGCACAAGCACCTTGAGTTTCTTATTGTGTGATCGTAGAGTTTCATTTGCTTTATTTATTTATGTTATTTTTTTTTTTTTTTTGTTTTTCATTCGCTGCTTTATCTATCTCACACTCTTGCTCACATTCACCGTACTAAGATCAATCTATATCAATGCAATATGCTTATGTCTATCTCTATCTCGTATCTTTGTCCACAACTATTTAGTATCTATCTCACGAATATCTTTTTTTTTTGCTTATTTCTTGTTTCTTATGCAATTCTATTTTGCCAAATTCATTTGCAAATTGCACAAAATTAACAATTATAATAATGTTGATACAGGTACTCAATGCAAGGATAATGAGTTTTTCTGTTACGATCGACAGTTTTGCATAAATGCAACACAGCACTGCGATGGCTTCTACGACTGCAAAGACTTTTCTGATGAACAGAACTGTATTGGTTAATAAACAGAACATTTACTTTAATAACTTTTATTAAATTGATTACCCACTCTATTCCATTTTCACAATTCCTTATCTGTGAAAATGTGACTTAAGTAGTTAGTAGTTTAGTAGCTTAGTTTTAGAACTCGTATTTATACTTTACTTTAGATATTCTTTTTTATGATTATCATAAGTTTAACCTTAAGCCAATTGCATGATATTCTCAAAAAAACAAACATTACAATCCTTTCCAAGTTACACATGTGTATGCACTGTTGAAATACTTTGGTTCTAATAATTATCAAAAGCTTATTCTATATATTTCTTCTTTGAATTCCCCGTACAGTCGTAGCAAACCATTTTTCAGTAGACAGGTTACTAATAACTGACTCTCTAATCCCGTGTATAGGCTGCGCTCATGATCAGTTCCGCTGCCGCAATGGCGACTGCGTGTCCCAGGATGCCGTCTGCAATGGTTATCCCCAGTGTATCGATGGTTCCGATGAGACTGACTGTAATATGATGCAATGCCAGGCGAACCAGTTCCGTTGCCGGAACGGTCAGTGTGTGAACGCTGCAGTACGTTGCAATGGACAAACCGACTGCCAGGATAGCTCAGATGAGCTCAATTGTGGTAAGTTGTCTATCTGACAGGTCATCATGGGGCAATAAGGCAACACAAGCAGCTTTTAGGGAGCTTAAGTGATATCATTACCATCCAATACAATCACAATCACAATCACAATCGCTATTTGCTATTGCCATAAGGTCATCCACATACTGCTAGCGGGAGAACCTCAAGCATGCAACCACCAACAACAACGACAACAACATCAACAACAACAAGCCCAACCACACCATTGGTGCCACTTCGCATCATCTGTCCCGCGACGTCGTTCCGCTGTGAGAATGGACCATGCATTGCACTTGGATTACGTTGCAATGGCATGGTCGATTGTCCCTTTGATGCCAGCGATGAGCTGGACTGCGGTCCCATCACCAATGAGATAGATAGTAAGTTGTATCTCCCAGTCAAAGTCCAGTACGGTGCCAGTACGAAACCCACTACTACCAAGTGCTTCATCACCAATCACCACCAGAACCACCAAAAATCAATCTTATCTAATCAACCTCAGTAGCTACTAATCGGGATGGATAATACATATAGATAATGCTAAACTATAATTATAGTTATACAATCATTTTTATAAGACATTAAGAAGCTAACAACCCATTTCGAATTCTTTATTCACAGTACAAGACACACCCTCACCAGGACGTAATCAGTTGAACCTGAAGACTTATCCGAATAGCCAAATCATCAAAGAAAGTAAGTTGACTGTGGATCTGTTACGGTCTTTAAAACCTCAGCAGGTTTGACAACTACAAAAACCAGCAACATTCAGAAGAATGTTTTGCAAATCGCACTACTGTACTAGCGATCTATCTAGATCTCCCATTTGGATCTAGATGATAGTCTTTGAGTCTTTGCAAGACACTTGAAGAGCTTCGATCTTATTCGAAGAATATTTTTGTTTTCACTTTATGTTTATGTTTACGTTTATGTTTATTCTACTCTACATAATGTTCTACCATTACTCTTAATGCTTAACCCAACCAAATGCCATAACCTATAAATAAAAAATACCTGCAGGATATATTAGGGAGGGTAAGTTGGCCTAACTACACCATACACAATATAGTATAAACAGTAGATCAAAAGACAGTTACACTGCACTACAGCAATTGGCTTGGCTCGGCGTTGTATATTCTGTCGAAATTATCGTTGTCAGCACTTATTCCGTTAGAAAGCTCGTTGTTAGTTCAAAATTCACAGTAAAACAAATCCCCACCAAACCACCAGAAACATATAGTAAAAACAAACACAATCACAAACCACAAAACCCCCACAGCGATTGTATGAACCCTTCAGTTATTTGCTCGATATGCTATCCCGAATATGAGTTCCATATATGATATATATGATATTAATGTATTCTCTGGCGTGCAGGTCGCGAGGTTATCTTCCGTTGTCGAGACGAGGGACCAGCCCGTGCCAAGGTCAGATGGTCACGTCCTGGTGGTCGTCCATTGCCTGTGGGCTTCACCGATAAGAATGGACGTCTGGAAATTCCCAACATACGAGTACGTTGCCAGTTATATCATAATCTATACATATCTTCAATTATTTAAGTATATTTCTCTTTTAGGTGGAAGACTCAGGCACGTATGTGTGCGAAGCTGTGGGATATCCCAACTATATCCAGGGTCAACAGGTCACCGTACATCTGACAGTCGAACGATGTAAGTATAGCTCTCTGGGCCTTGGAGATGATGTTTATCAATCCTCCGTGGGTTATATTCGATTACAATGATCTTTACTCCAATACTGCTGCAGCTTGGGGTGAGCACAAGTATGAGGAGCCTAAATCGAATCGCATAAAATACGGTACAGTGCCGCACATTGACCTCGAGTTTTTTGGGTTAGGTAGGAAATGAATTCATAGACTGAAGAAGGTCAAATCCATCCTTGACCAAATTCAGTAAAACTGCACTAGATCTTAAGCATAAATACTCTCTCTCTCTCTCTCTCTCTCCCTCTTATTCCTAATGCCGCTTGTGGCTTTTAAACTGGGTAAGACATTTGCAGGGGTTTCTTCCATCCCCCATCCTAAGAACATACTAATCTCCTAATTATTTTTGCGATATGTTGCAGTTAACGATGCCGAACGCGATCGACCTTCGACAGCTTGTAGCGAATATCAAGCCACATGTATGACTGGTGAATGCATTGACAAGTCCAACATTTGCGATGGCCTGCCCCACTGCTCGGATGGATCCGATGAGCACAGCTGCAGCCAAGGACGCAGATGTCAGCCAAATCAGTTCCTTTGCAGTAACTCAAAGTGCGTGGAGCGAACTTGGCGCTGTGATGGTGAGAATGATTGTGGAGACAACTCTGACGAAGAATCCTGTGATCCTGAACCCAGTGGCGCCCCCTGTCGCTACAATGAATTCCAATGCTCCAGTGGCCATTGTATTCCCAAGAGCTTCCAGTGCGATGACCTGAACGATTGTCGCGATGGTAGCGATGAGATCGGTTGCAGTAAGTTTAATTCTTCATATTATTTGTAATTCTTTAAATTAATAAATTTTCTATTGTATTATAGTGGCACCTGAACCCCTTCATCGACCACCACCAATGCAGTCTTTACTAGAGGGTCAGGCCTTGGACTTATTCTGCAGTGCCATTGGTAAGCCTGTGCCTACGATTGTCTGGCGTCTGAATTGGGGTCATGTGCCCGATAAGTGTGTATCCAAGAGTTCTGGAGGCAAAGGAGAACTGCATTGCCCCAATATGCAGTACCAAGACAGCGGCGCCTACTCCTGCGAGATCATCAATACCCGCGGCACCCACTTCGTAACGCCCGACACCATTGTGAAGGTAACCCCGGATCGCAATCAATACTGCAAGGCAGGATTCTTTAATATGCTGGCACGCTCTAGTGAGGAGTGCATCAAGTGCTTCTGTTTCGGAGTGGCCAACTCTTGCGAGAGCGCCAATTTATACACCTATGCCATACATCCTCCCATTCAAGCGCATCGTGTTGTTAGCGTGCAACTAAGTCCTTACCAGCAAATTGTGATCAATGATTCGCCTGGACATAATCTCCTTAACATGCAGCATGGTGTCCAGTTCCGTGCCTCAGATGTCCAGTACAATAGCCGGGAGACCCTATATCTTGCCTTACCCAGCGACTACATGGGCAATCAACTCAAGTCATATGGAGGAGGACTGAAGTACGATGTAAGCTATGTGGGTAACGGGCGTCCCATTTCCGGTCCAGACGTAATCATGACTGGCAACGGCTTTACCCTTACAAATCGGGTCCGCACTCAACCCAATCTGCCCAATAAAGTGAGTATCTCGTTTTTGCCGGGTAACTGGCAAAAACCAGACGGTCGCAAGGCCACCCGCGAAGAGATCATGATGATTTTGGCCAATGTGGACAATATATTAATCCGTCTGGGATACATTGATACCGTGTCACGTGAAGTGGAGCTGGTTAACATTATGATGGACTCGGCTGGCACCTCCGATCAAGGACTAGGCAGCGCCTCCTTGGTAGAGAAATGTAACTGTCCACCCGGTTATGTAGGCGACTCATGTGAAACCTGTGCTCCTGGATATGTACGTCAACCTGGCGGTCCTTGGTTGGGTCAATGTGTTCCTTTCGTACCAGAGCCCTGTCCCGCTGGTACCTATGGTGATCCTCGTCATGGAGTGCCGTGCCGCGATTGCCCGTGTCCCCAGAGTGGCAGCAATAACTTTGCAAGTGGTTGCAAGTTGAGCCCTGACGGCGATGTCATCTGTCAATGTCATGAAGGCTACGAAGGTCGTCGCTGTGAGAGCTGTGCTGCCGGTTACCAGGGTAATCCCTTGGCCGTTGGTGGCATTTGTCGCAGAACACCCGAATCAACGTGCAACGTTGAAGGCACATACAGTATACTCGATGATGGCACTTGCAAGTGCAAATCTCTCGTCACTGGCGATCACTGCGATACCTGTGCCCCGAAGAGCTTCCATCTGAACTCATTTACATATACCGGCTGCATCGAGTGCTTCTGCAGCGGTCTCCAGGCTGACTGTACCAGCACTTCCTGGTATCGCGATAGCGTAAGCAGCGGCTTTGGACGTTCCCATGTATCGCATGGCTTCCAGCTGATTCGCGATTATACACATGTGACGCCTGAGCCTGTGCCATTCGATACAAATCCATCCGAAATTAGCTTCAATCGCGCCTCGGATTACAGCGCGGATACCCTATACTGGAGTCTGCCCGCTAACTACCTGGGCAACAAGCTGACTGCCTATGGCGGACGCCTCAACTACACGCTTAGCTACAGTCCACTGCCGGGTGGCCAGATGTCCCGCAATAGTGCTCCCGATGTCGTTATCAAGAGCGGTGAGGATCTAACACTCATCCATTATCGCAAACCGGGCTTTAATCCCAGTCAATTGGTATCGTATGCCGTGCCTGTCATTGAGAGCTCCTGGCAACGCATTGATGGTCAGCCTGCAAATCGGGAGCATTTACTGATGGCTCTCAGCAAGATCGATGCCATATACATCAAGGCCACTTATACCACCAGCACTAAGGAAGGTACTCTCAAGCAAGTCGTCATGGATGTTGCCACCGCCAACAATCTGGGCACCTCACGTGCTTACGAAGTTGAGGAATGCCGCTGCCCACAAGGCTACATTGGGCTTTCCTGCGAACGCTGCGCACCTGGCTACAAACGTAATCCGGAAGAAGGACTATATCTAGGACTCTGCGAGCCTTGCGAATGCAATGGTCACTCCTCGCAATGTGATGCCGAAACTGGAGAGTGTCTGGTAAGCAAATCTACATCAAAAATAATAATATAATTTTTTAGAGGGCAAAGATGTCAAGGTCTTGAGAGATATCGACGGAAAGTTTTTACATTGGGTTTTACTATTACGTCTTCGGCGTCGCAATATCTTTACCTGACTTTCAATAAAGTGGAAAGAAGATCCATAAAGAAGAAAAAAATCCAGTTTAAACTTCCTGTTCTGTGTTCTTACAGCTTCCCCATTCAATAATAAAGTTACTTTTATTCCATCGCAGAACTGTGCCGACAATACTGAGGGCGAGAACTGCGAAAGATGTGCCTCGGGTTATGTGGGTGAGGCCAGCCGTGGTACTCCCTATGACTGCCAACCGGACAACAATGGGCCACAGCCACCAAGTCCACCACAGCCAGAGCCGGGCAGACATACGCGATGCCAATGGTGTAACACGGAAGGCACAGAGAACTGTCAAGATGGTATCTGCAATTGCAAGACAAATGTGATTGGTAACCGTTGCGATCAGTGCCGCCATGGAACATTTGGTCTGTCTCTCTATCATGTGGACGGTTGCAAGGAGTGCTTCTGTTCTGGCCATTCAACACAGTGTCAATCTGCATCTCTTTTCCGACAACTGATCGCTGTTGACTTTATTAGCAACAAGGCCCTGATCACCGATGAAGATGGTCAGGAGATAGATAGGCAGAACCTGAACGTGGATATACCGAACAATATGTACACCTATTCATATCAGTCTTATTCGACTAAGTACTGGAGTATTCGTGGCAATGTCCAGGGCAATCAGTTGCATGCCTATGGTGGCAAGCTTAAATACACCTTAATCACAAAGCCATCTAGTGCATACCATTCTGGTAGCGATGTGGTGATCATTGGCAATGGTATTCGCTTGATTTGGTCCCGTCCAGCTGACCAATCTGAGAGTGATGATTACAGCGTTATCCTGAGTGAGGATGACCAATGGCAGCGCAAAGATAGGGGTAGAGTAGTGCCAGCTACCCGTAGCGATATCATGAGCGTCCTAACCAATGTTGAGCATCTGCTCATTCGTGCCACTCCCAAAATACCCACCAAAGAGACTTCCATTCGTGACGTAACCCTCGAATTATCCGTTGATTTGGCCCAACCTGGTGCTGAGCATGCCGTTGACATCGAAATGTGCCAGTGCCCGGTCGGTTATGCTGGCAACTCCTGCGAATCCTGTGCCTCCCTGTACTACCGCGACGAGAATGGACAGTGTAATGCTTGCCCATGCCACAGGGAGAATACCGAAAGCTGTTATCTAGGCAACAGCGGCAATGTGGAGTGCGAGTGCAAGCCTCGTTTCACCGGAGATCGTTGTATGGATCTTGGTGAGTAATTTTGTGTTGTTTCCATATCAGATAGATGGGTTCAGAACGGATTAATCTAGGTCTGATCTGCATATCATGGTGTATTCTACATACACCAATACAAAGCATACACATACACACAAACACATTTTACCCTTCCTAAATATTCAGATTCGAAGCAATTGAACTGGATGCCTCCTGCATCGATTCCCGCTTCCCCGCTCTCCCTCCCTCTCGCTCTCTCTTTTTCTCTCTATCTGTCTCTCTCTCTCTATCACTCTCTCTCTCTCTCTCTCTCTCGCTCTCTTTCATTCGCACTCTCCAACTTTACAACCTATCACCTCTGAAGTTACTTTAAGCTAGTTGCTATATCATTTTATTCAATTTTCAAGATTTCTTTAACTTTGTTTTCTTATTCACACATCCTCCCCTCGATATCATCCAACTTAATTTGGAAAATATGACATCAACAAAAAATTCGAAAAAAAAAAAAAAACAAAAACAATAACAACAACGATCATGAATCCGACAAAATGAAATCATCACAACAAAACCATCCAATCCATCCACATTCTAGACACATCTCGCATTATTGAAGAACCGCCCAAGATATGCGATTCAATTGGGGGATTCTGTTGCAATGGCTTTCGTTTCGATATTGAGCCCAACGAGACAATATCAGACAATGACACCCTGCAGATATCTAAGGGCAACAGAATCATAGGAAATATTACGAAACTGCGCTACGGCTGCCAACTGCGAGGTTCGCGACCAATCAATCAATCAATCAAGCAATCAAAATAAATAAACAATCAATCTCCACAACAACAACAACAACAACTACCGCTCTCTGTCTCTCTATACCTTACCACAATCTGCTGTTGTAAAATTACTCGTTACACTGCAAAAAAAACACTATCAACTACCAAACCAACTACAACTATTTAGCAATAGCACACACACATACATACAATAGATGATATGTACTATATGTTCACACATTTATCTCGTATATCTGTATCTGTTTTTAGACAATCGATTCCTAATTCTCTGTCACTCTGTTTGTGCTCTAAACTGAAGGTTCCCCTCTAATGACAAGTCATCTAAATTCACCTTATTCTGGGTTAAACTTGCCTAATTCCTCAAATTCCCTTCCTTTCAATCACGCGTCCATTTTGTTGAGTAGTGTAATCCACATCGTTTACACTCTTCACGAAATGCAGCCTTGTTTATTATATTGCTGCTGTGTAAGCCTAACGTCTGCTCTCCCTCCTACGTGTCTACCTATCTCTCTCCCTTCCCACACTCCCATTTAGCTCTCTTTGTTTATACACTATCATTGGTTCTCCTATTAGATTTTTTACTCTCTTTCTGTGACTGTTTGAGGGCGATCGTTTGGCGATAATTTCGCAGCTCTCAGTAATGATCTCTCAGTCTTAGAAACTGTAATTCCAATACTTTGTTGTTGTTTAATTTTTAATAAAACCTATGTGAAAAAACAAAACTAATGATTATTTCGTTTTGTGTACAAATATATATGTGTTTCATCGCTATGCCTATGTAATATGTATTTATAGATGGATAACTCTGTGTATAAATCTTTATTCGTACAATACTAGTCGAACTAGGCCATATGACTATGATTCTATAGATTTTGACCTGTCTCTCTCGCTCTTACTAACCCAACTTTTACAAATGTTCTTGCACTTGAATTGAGTTCGAGACCTGGAACAACTCATTTAATGAGCTATATTTAACATCTCGTAGTCCTTTTAGATGGGTAACACTGTGAAATCACAGATTGTGCCAGTACGTATTAGATAGAACTGGTATTACCAATGTGTAACCTATGTATCTGGTGGCTAAAACAAAACCTACGTACATCTTAGAACCCTTCCCCTCCCCCTCTCCCCACACAAACCGATTGAAACTTGACCCTGGTCGAATTCCTTGTCGCTAACACAATAGTAAACAGTTGACAATTAACAGCTGACTGAGATTGGAGCTAACGATTAATCGATTTCCAATTTTACATCAATCAGACAATGGCAACCCGGACCCGACCCCGACCGAGCAACCCGATAATATCCGCACCCAGATCATCGTATCGATATCGAAGCCACAGATAACCATTATGCCAGTGGGTGGATCCATCTCCCTCAGATGTAGCGGTCACATGAAGTGGAACAATGTAAGTTTGATCACAAGTTTAATCACTGACAAGAGTATTCTAAATGTATTCTACTCTCAGGTTCCTGTCCTTGTCCGCTGGCACAAGCAGCACAGCCGTCTTCCTAATAATGCGGAGATCGAGGGAGGCATCCTGCACTTGTATAATCTGCAAATAACCGACTCCGGTGTCTATATCTGCCAAGCAGTCAACAACCAGACCACACGAGTCTTCGAAGATATGGTCTCGATAACGATATCAAGTAAGTACACCAATCCCTCATCAACCATCCTTGTTTATATTAAGCTAATCTATGTAAATCCTGTAAATCGAATGCGGCTCAAGGATATGCTAAAGAAATGTTGGCTCGCTATGGTAGCTATTGCCCACAGACATGGCCTCGTAATCAATTCCAAACACACATTTAATTCACCCAATCTCTGTTTTTTTCCCCTGTCTCTTCCGATGCATCATCAGATCAATCCCAACGCTCGCCCGCTCGGATCGTCAACCTGCCCTCTTCGGTCACATTTGACGAGTATATGAATAATGAGATCAACTGCGATGTTGATGGCAATCCTACTCCAAGCGTGACCTGGACACGCGTCGATGGCCAAGTGGATGGACACACTCGCACTGACGGTGGTCGCCTGATCTTTGAGTCGCCACGTAAATCCGACGAGGGACGTTACCGCTGTGCGGCACAGAACGAGTTCAACACAGACGAGAAGTACGTGCAGATTTATGTGCGCGGAAATGTGCCTCCGCCTCAAAGGGAACGCCTGTACATTCAGCCAGAGGATTACAATGGGGAGTCTGGAGACACTGTGCGCTTGACTTGCCAGTCAACCAGTGGTGCTATTCTCCAGTACGAGTGGTTGCACGACGGCTACCCACTGAATCCCCAACAGGAACGCAACCTCATCATCAGTGGCGATACCCTAGAGATCCGTGATGCCTCCGCCCGTGACAGCGGCACCTACACGTGCGTCGGCATCGATTTGCGCGCTCGACGCAATTACACTGAAGATGCACGCGTCTACATTGAGCAACGTCAGCTACCGCCCTCTGGCGACGGGTAAGTGAAACTCACATTAATTTCACTCGATCAAATCGAATCGAATCGAACTGACCAATTGTTTGACAATTTCCAGCATCAAACCTAGCATCGCGCACATCAACGAGGTGAACTCAATAATTCAGGGCACCGACTTTAGCATCACGTGCGAATCGAGCGGATCGCCATATCCGAACATCAAGTGGATCAAGGTCAACGGCGAAATGGCCTCCAATGTTCATCAGACCGGCAATTTGTTGCGTATTATCAACGCCAAGCCCGAAAATCGTGGCGCCTACATTTGCATTGCCGAGAATGCTTTTGGCTCTGATCAAAAATCCACTAATGTCGATGTTGAACGTAAGTTATTCTCGTGTAAGATCTTTGGTGGAACCACCATTGTCTTTTGGATAGGAACTTAGTCCATAGTCCTCAGGATTAACATATCTTGAATGTATTTCAAATTTATGGCATAGCAAAAGCACTTAGAATTGAGCTTGAGTTCCAAATGAAGATGAAAGTTCCTTAATTATGATTATATCTAGTCCTGAAATTATCTTCCTAAAAGTTCGTTCAAGACCTACATAAAATCCTTAAAGTGTAGCTGTTCGTCAATCATCCTCATGACCCTAAATTCAGTTGAGCTCTTAAGTGACAGCTGAAAGCGCAGTATCCTTCTATGTGATCCTTTTTGATGTTAGCCTAAGGAAAGATCCTTAGGGTAACTCAACCATACCGATGAGCTTTCAGTTGAAATCTGAAAAACCCTTTCTCTGATCTTATCAAAGAATATGTAAGTCCCAGCTCTTGAGAATTAGTTGTGATCTTAATTCATATACTCGATAGGTGAATTTAATGTTATTCTTTGCTCTGTTTCTTCCGGATGCTTTCCTCTCAATCTAATAACATTGGTAATGTAATTTGTGTTAACCTTTTCAATTCTCCTACATTTGATAATATATATTCATATTGATTATTGATTATGCAATGCCAAGTGCACAAGAATGGAGTCGGTAATAAGACAGGTCCGCACAGTCTGATCTTAATACTAATCTGTACAACCACGATAATTTACTTGTTTACAGCTCGGGAGGCTCCGAGCATTGATATAACAACTGCGGTGACAGGAGCGTACCAAGTCGGCGAAGAGGGATGGCTTTTACTGTATCGGTAATGGCATTCCCGAGTCGAAGGTGCAATGGCGCCGCGTCGATGGTACTCCACTATCGCCTCGACATGAGCAGAAGGACAACAGCCCCGGCTACTTGCTGTAAGTACATGTCTATAACGCAAGTCGATAATAATACTATTCCCTCTCTCTCTCTCTCTCTCTCTCTCTCTCTGTCTCTCTCTCTCTCTCTCTCCTTCAATCGGGCGTCTCTCTCCCACTTGTGCAGCCTGCACGACATACAAATCGCCGATGCCGGTGACTACGAGTGTATGGCGAAAAATGAAGTTGGTCAGACGACTGCTAACGTCAACGTGCGTGTGGTGGAACGACCAATGATCCAATTGAATCCAGACAACTCGCTGTTGCGCTTCACCGAGGGCGATGAGGTGCGCATCACTTGCATCGCCAGCGGATATCCGAATCCATCCGTGCAATGGGATAACCAAG